>VZQC01004376.1:10440855-10512032 GCA_009823505.1 Rhizomys pruinosus
AAAAAAAAAAAAAAAAAAAAAAAAAAAAAAGGACAGGAAAGGAAAGGAGGAAGGAGGGAGGGGGAGGGAAGGGGAAGGGACAGGAGGAAAAATAAGAGCTGTGGGTGTGGCCAAGATGATTGCCTAGCATGTATGAAACCCTCAGTTGGATCCCTTGAACTATATAAAACCAAGAATGGTGGTGCACACCTGAAATCCTAGCACTTGGGATGTGGAAGCAGGAGGATCAGGGATTCAAGGTCATCTTCCTCTATATAGCAAGGTCAAGGACAGTGTAGACTATATAAGGTCCTGTCTCAAAAAGAAAAAGGAAGGGAAGGGGAAGGGGTGCAAGGAGGTGTCCCTTCTCTGTCTTCTCTTCAGCGTTGCTTTCCTCAGGTCTCTGCTCCCCACTTCCCTGACTCCCCTGTGCAGAGGCTTCAATGCTCCCTCTTCTCCCTTCCTTGTCTGTCCTGGCAGGAGGATCTTTTCCAACATTCCCTTCCCTATAGCCCCAACCTTGTAAAGCCACCAACCAGCTGGCCTCTTGCAGACAGTTCAAGTGCTCACAGCCCAGTACAGAGAGGAAGTGGCTCTGTGCCAAGCTGCAGCTGGGAAGAGACTGGCAAGGAAAGGAATGGATTTGAACTGGAAACAAAACAGCCTCAAATTCAGGGCACTGGGCAGAGAGTACAGACAATAGCATTTACTAAACTGCCAGGAGTTCTTAGGGAGAGCTGAGTTTCTTTCCACTTTATTAACTTCTTTCATGCAGAATAGCCAGGGCAAGGATCCTGAGCAACACACCCCAGTAGGAGAGGCTCCAAACAATACTAGCACTTGTATAGCCCCATTCCAGAGCTTGCCAGCTTCCCAGGCTTCCTGAACCCATCTCTCTGACCAAGACCTGTGGGTAAGACTGCATTCTTGTCAGTGCCATGCCTGGCACTCCCTCTTCTCTTACCCTCAAGATCCTGAGCAGTACAACCCTCAACTGTCTATTCCAAATCCTCCTTATTATGGCAAAGCATCTGCCCTTTCTGAGTGCTTCCCTGGGTGGCATCAGCCAGAGTTGTTCCAGACATTCCACCATCCAAATAATAAATAAAATATATTTTATTTATATTTATTTAGTTATTTATTTATATTTATTTATTTTTTTTGGTCTTTTCGAGACAGGGTCTCCCTGTAGTCCCAGCTGTCCTGGAACTCACTCTGTAGACCAGGCTGGCCTTGAACTCACAAAGATCCGCCTGCCTCTGCCTCCCAAGTGCTAGGATTAAAGGCATGCGCCACCACGCCCGGCTCTTATTTATATTTATTTATATATGAGTGTCTTTATTGCCTGCATGTCAGTAAGAGTACCTTTGTCATGAAACACCCTCAGAGTCCAGAATAAGGCTTTGGATCTCCTGGAACTGGAATTATGGACAATTGTTAGCCGCCATGTGGGTGCTGGGAATCAAACCTGGGTCTCTGCAAGAGCAATCAGGGCTCTTAACCCTTGAGCCATCTCTTCAGTCCCCTTCCTGGTCATTTTTGAAAGGCATCAACTTTGGTGGGTAGATGGGGGGAGTTGATGCACTGGGGAACATATGTTGAACTAGCCCAAGCCCAACACATCCTCTTATAGCTTGGGACCAAATTATCTTCCTCCAAAGACCCCCAGTGGGAAGGCTGAGAATGTAGCTCAGTTGAGCGCCTCTCCAACATGCACAATGCCAGCACTGCATAAAGCCAAGTATGGAGGCACACGTGTGTTACCCCAGCACTGCTAGGACAGAACCCTGGACTTTCTACATGCTAGGTAAGTATTCTACCAACTGAGCTACATCACCAGCCCAAGGAACTAATTTTGTTTGGGGGTTTGTTTTATTATTGTTGTAGTTGTTGTTTGTTTTTAAATAACTTACTTTATTTTATTTGTACAAGTACTTTGATTGCCAGTATGTTTTACTGATGTAATTTATTAATATGTAAACATACTGAAAGGACCACCATGTATGTGCTGGGAATCAAACTCAGGACCTCTAGGTGAACAGCAAGTGTTCTTAACCTTGGAGCCATCACTCCAGCTCCATGGAACTAATTTTTTTTTCTCTTTTCGAGACAGGGTCTCCCTGTAGTTCCAGCTGTTCTGGAACTCGCACTGTAGACCAGGCTGGCCTTGAACTCACAAAGATCTGCCCGCCTTTGCCTCCCAAGTACTAGGATTAAAGGTGTGCACCATAAGCCTTTTTAAATAAGTAAAAATGGGGAGATGTACATATTCTTTTAGCAGAAGAATTTAAGAGCAGTTACCTAACAGCCAAAGCCTTGACCCCTGCTGTTATGTTCACAGACCTGTGATAGCCTGGACTGTCCTTTGATCTCTCAGAAAAGAACTTTGATCTGGATTATAGCTTGAGGTTCCCTTGTCCCAATTACCTGCCCCAGGCCCCAATTATGTGTATGTGTCTTGGCCCATTCCTGGGTTAGTATAAGAGCCTTGAGTTCCAACATTAAATGTGATTCTCTTCTCCCTGGCCTTGCCCATTGAGTCTGTCTTTCATTTTCTTGTGTAATCTCCCACAGTCCCCCTCCTCTCTCTTTGCCAGGAGCTAAGCCTAGAGACTGTCTGCCTGCAGGCAGAAGACAGCTTTGAAGCTTGCAGTCCTGTAGAACTGCCAGCCGGCTCAAGGAGAGAAGAAGATTGTGTGGATTGTGGCTGCACGTGAGTAAAAGACTATCAGATGATTAGTAAACTACCAGCACATTTAGGTTGTTTTCATTTTTTGCTATTGTGAAGAAAGCCACAACTTACACAGATGTACAGGTATCTTTACAGTGTGATGAGTCCTTTGGATATATGCCAAGGAGTGGTAAAACTATGTTCCCCACTATCCATAGTGGCTGGACTAGTCTGCATTCCCAGTAGCAGTCAATGAGTGTTCCCCTTTCTCAAAATCCTCAGCAACATGCTGTGTATTTTGCTATCCTAATCTTAACTAATATGATTGAGGTAAAATGGAATTTTAACCTGGTTCTTATATGCACTTCTGGGATTACTAAGGATATTGAGCAGTTTGTAAGGTGTTTCTTAGCCATTTTTATTTATTCATTTGAGAATTTTCCGTTCATATATGTAGCCCATTTTTTTACTAGGTCGTTTATTTTCTTTTATTTTTTTATTTTATTTATTTCTGTATGTGTATGAATGTACTGTCTGCATGCAGGTTTGTGCACCCATCTCGTGCAATGCCGCTGAGGTCAGAAGAGGGTGTCGGATTCCCCTGGAACTGGAGTTCTCCTGGAATTGGAGTTTTGGGCAGTTCTCGGCCGCCATGTGGGTGCTGGGGATCGAACCCACATCCTCTGTAAGAGCAGTCAGCGCTCTTAATCCCTAAGCCATCCTTCAGCCCCAAGGTCATTTATTTTCTTGCTATTTTGCTTTATGAATTTTTTGTGTATTCTAGATATTAATCCTCTGTCAGATGTATAGCTGGTAAAGATTCTTTCTTTCTTTCTTTCTTTCTTTCTTTCTTTCTTTCTTTCTTTCTTTCTTTCTTTCTTTCTTTCTTCTTCCTTGCTTTCCAGGCCAGTATATATTTTATTAAATGAGCTTTACAAATGTTACATAAAGTGAATTTATCCCTGTAAGGTTTATAGTTCAGCAACATTTAATGCATTTGCCATATGCCATCATTGCCTTAACTGCAAATATTTTCATTTCTTCAAAATGAAATAGCACACGGCCCTTACAGTAGGCTTTATTCTTCTTTTCATCCTGGTAGCTGCTCTGCCATCAGTTTGTTTTCTGTTCTGTAGATTAATGTATTCTATATATTTCACTTAATTCAAGTTACAAAATATGTCACTTTTATATCTTTTTAAAATTGTGATGACTAGACTCCAGTGGATCTATTTACACAGAAAGACATCTGGATTCAAGAGCTTGACTAGATAGTGCTTCATTTGGATGTTGTAATTCATGAATTCTGATGGGATGTTGGGGCATGCAGAGGACATTTCTTTGGACTTTGAGCAAAGCAGATGATTCCTTGTAATGTACGTGGGTCTTATTCAATCAGCTGGAAAGTATAAAATGATTGATATTCTTAAATAAGAAGAGCATTTTGGGGTAGGGAGATGGCATACAGAAACTTGCAAATCATTCTAGCCATGTTTACATATATTCTGTATATTAAACATAGACCCATATTTTTATAACATGCACTCATATTTACATATACTATAAATATATTTGTGAGAGATTGAAACAAATAAAAATGTGTATTTACTTATATCTGTATCCCTATATATTAATCAGGGGTCCCAAGGGACATTTAATCAACAGGTTGCCTGCCACCTCTACCTCCAGAGTGCTGAGATTAAATGTATGTGCTATCATGCCAGGCCAGTATATATTTTATTAAATGAGTTATAAAAATGTCACATAAGCTGAAATTATCCCTGTAAGGTGCATAGTTTTCTCAAGAACCCTGACCAACAGAGTCTGTATAATACTTACATTATTTGATAAAAAATTCATTTTCAACTTTTGAAATACTGTTGCCATGAACATACACATACATTTATTTGAGCTCTTGTTTTTGAAGTTTTTCCATGCACACAGATGTATAACATATATCTATTCAGAAGAAAGAGAAAGAATTGTATAAGATAACTGTAGTGACAAGATCCAGACAATCATACAGGAATATTTCAAAAACCTATACAATACTAAATTTGAAAACTCAAGAGAAATGGATGAATATTTGAAATCCTGGGAATCAACAAAGCTTAACCAAGAAGAGATTGACAGATTAAACAGACCCATAACATTTGAGGAAATTGAAAATATAGTAAAAAACCTCCCAACTAAAAAAAAGCCCAAGCCCAGATTGTTACACAGCAGAATTCTATAAAACATTTAAAGAAGACTTACAACCATTACTTCTCAAACTGTTCAGAAGAATACAAACAGAGGAAAATATCCCAAATTCTTTCTGTGAACCCAGAATCACACTAATATCAAAACCAGGCAAAGATATAGCCAAAATGAAAACTATAGACCCATCTCATTAATGAGCACAAACACAAAAATTCTCAACAAAATACTTGCAAACCACATACAGACCCATGTGAAAAAGATCATCCATCATGACCAAGTTGGATTCATACCAGAGATGCAGTGATGGTTCAACATTCATAAATCAATAAGTATCATAAACACATAAATAGACTGAAAAACAAAAACCACAAAATCATCTCAATCAATGCATAAAAAACATTCAACAAAATCCAGCATCATTTCATACTTAATGTCCTAGAAGGAACTGGACTGGAGGGAACATTCCTCAATGTAATCAAAGCCATATACATCAATCCCAGATCCTAAACGGAGAATACTTAGAATCATTCTCCTTAAAGGCAAGAACACAGCAAGGCTGCCCACTATTGCTACTCTTCTTCAATATAGTGCTTGAAACACTTGCCAGGGCAATAAGGCAAGAAATAGAAACTAAAGGAGTACTGATTGTAAAAGAGGAAGTCAAACTATCCCTCTTTGCAGATGATATGATAGTTTACCTAAGGGATGCTAAAATCTCCACCAAAAACTACTAGAAATGATTAAGACTTTCAGTAAAATGGAGGGATATAAAACTAACTTTCAAAACTCAGTAGTTTTTCTTTACAAAACAACAAGCAATAGCCTCAAAAACAATAAAATACCTAGGAAAAAACCTAACCAAAGACATCAAACATATCTAAAACAAAAATTTTAAAACCCTGAAGAAAGAGATTGAAGAAGACATCACAAGTTGGAAAGATCTCCAATTCTCATGCATTGGAAAACTTAATATAGTAAAAATGTCAATTTTATGCAAAGTAATATACAGAATCAATGCATGCCTAATTAAAATCCCCATGAGTTTCTTCACAGACTTGGAAAAAATTCTTAAATTCATATGGAAAAACAAGAGACCTTCAATAGCCAAAGCAACCCTGAGTGAAAAGATCAATACAGGGGTGATCACTATATCAGACTTCAAACTATATTATAGGTCTATAGTCATAAAACCAGCCCGGTACTGGCAAAAAAACAGACCTGTGGACCAATGGAACAAAATTGAAGATACAAACGTGAGCACACACAGTTTCAGCCAGTTATATTTCACAAAGGGGCCAAGAATACACAATGGAGGAAAGACAGCATCTTCAGCAAATGGTGTTGGCAAAACTGGATCACCACTTATAGAAAAATGAAACTAGCCGGGTGTGGTGGTGCACGCCTTTAATCCTAGCACTTGGGAGGCAGAGGCAGGCGGATCTTTGTGAGTTCAAGGCCAGCCTGGTCAACAGAGTGAGTTCCAGGACAGCTGGGGCTACAGGGAGACCCTGTCTCGAAAAGACAAAAAAAAAAAAAAAAAGGAAAATGAACTAAACCCTACCTCTCTCCCTGTGGAAAAAAAATCAACTGCAAATGAGAGAAACACTTCACATGAACCTCAAAACTACTGAAGTGGGATAGAAGAAAATGTTAAAGCAAATCTACAAGACATAGGTTAGGAGAAACGTCTTCGTCTCTCCTAAATCAGAGCACTTGCACATGAAAGTGAGGTCAACAATGAGAAGTGGGACTCTCATAACACAAAGCTTCTGTACAATAAAAGAAACAATTATAAATGAAGAGAAATACAAGTGGGAGAAACCTTCACCTGATACATCTACAAAGCATTAACTTCCAGAATATATAAATTATTCAAAAAAAAACAAAGAAGAAAGAAAACAAATGACCCACTCAAAAGAAATAAAGAGTTGAGCAGAGATTTCCACAATGAGGAAACTAAAGATGGTTGAGAACCATTTTTAAAAATGTTCAACATCGCTAATAATTAAGGAAATGTAAATTAAAACCACTTTAAGATATCATATCACTCCAATAAGACTGGCTAGGATCAAGGAAACAAATGATGCCAAATTCTGGAGAGGTTGTGGGGAAAGGGGAACAATCATCCACTGCAGGTGGGGAATGTAAACTCGTAGAACCATTATGGAAAGCAGTATGGAGAACCCTGAAAAGACTCAAAATGACCTTACCACCAGAACCAGTCATACCACTCCTGGGTATATACCCAAAAAACTCATCCTACCCCAAAGATACATGCACATGCATGCTCATTGTTGCTCTCTTCACAATAGCAAAGAGCTGGAACCAACCCAAATGAAAATGTGGTACATCTATAGCCAAAGTGGAATTCCTATGGGGGGGGGGGCCAAGCTGTAAACGAAAGATGGCATCATGAACTTTGTAGGTGAAATGGATGGAACTAGAAGATATTATGCTAAGTGAATAAACAGCCCAGAAAAGCAAACAAGGATGGGATCCTCATTTGTAGATGCTTACAACCAAGCACAAGTTGTGAGGCAAACTGAGCAACATGCATGTTATATACCCCTTCTCTAACATGTGCTCTATAATGTAAATACCATAACAGAGCTCTGGAATTACCACACTTATTTGAGCTTGACACACACACACACACAACACACACACACATAAAATATATATATATATATAATAGATACTATATATTATATATATATATACACACACACATTGTTCTAAATGAAATCCCCAAGAAAAATCCTCTGCTTTGAAAAACTTTGAAAAGAATCAGAAAAAGATAGAGGACAGGGGATGGCAGGGTGCATGAACTTGGGTGGGGTGGGGCATGGAAGACAGAGATGAATCTAGTAATTGGACTGAGAAACATGTATGAAATGCACAAAACTTCAATAAAAAATGTTTTTAAAAAGAAACGTGCAGTAGTAAAATTAGCTCCCACTCCAATCACACACCGTTGACTTTTTCTTAATTTTATTATTTTGTGTCAAGATCTGTAAAATTATCTTAGTGGGGCTCGAAGTCTTGCAGAGGACCTGGTTTTGGTTCCCACCACACACACAGGGCCTTATAATCACATGTCACTCAGGTTCCACGGACTCTAATAACCTCTTCTCACCTCTGCAGACCATAGCATCCAAATGGTGTGCATATATACACATAAAATAAAATAAAGATCTAAATGTTTTCACTAACCTAACCCCATACCAGTATAAATTTATGACCTATTGTTTTATTATATGAAATCTCTAGACCTGTTCATCCTGTGTATCTGCTATTTTCTATCCTCTGAATACATCTCCTTATTTTCTCTCTTCCTTCCAGTGAATGTATGATACCTATGGTTTATTCTCACACATTTATTCTTAGCCTCTACCATAATATTCTTGAAAGTCTTTCTCTTCTGAGCATAACATGATTATGCCCTTTCCCATCTTGGAGTGGTTATACATTTGTCTGCCAGTCACGGCAGTGAAATAAGCAGTAAAGCAGTGATACCTAGGTTTAACATCATGTAAATGGACCTTCACACTCTTTAATGGAAAGAGGGAGGGAGAATCGATGTCTGCTGACCTGTTGATTCAGTTATTGCTTTCTTCTGTCCTCCACAGTTACAAACAATCTTAAGGGATGCTAGTGTGTAAGGAAATGAAAAATTACCCAAATTTGGGACTCTGATTCAGCTTCCAGGGGATCATTTATGATGATATAACCATTGGCAAACACTTACACTTTGGTAAGCAGCCCTTCACTTATGCCTTGTAGGAAAACCTGATGAACTCACTGACACCCCTAGCTGGACTTGGGTGGAAACCTTTGGTATATCAACAGTGCCCTTTGTGGTGTGAATACACAGACTTTGTTAATGTCTCCCCAGAGAAAGGTAATGCAACTTATCCATATATGCAAGTTAATAATCTTCTGTCTGGCTTATTTCACTTAGCATTCTTTCCAAAAGATACATTAATCCAATGAAATCTGGCTATTTGATAATCTGATTTGGCAATATACAAGGTCATAGCAGCCATTTCTTTATTTATTTAGCATATATACAATAATATAGAAAAATATAATTTGGTTGACTGGAAACAAGCTCTGATATAATTAGAAAGACCTTGAGAATCAATACCATTGCTGAAAGCCGGCTATAATCTGCCCTTTCTGCGCAATGATTGTGTTGGTAAGTTTTAAATAAAGCTAAGGCAATACATTTTGTGACTCAATATAATAATTTGGTGTATATTCTCTCTTTGAGTTTTTGTTATAGCATCTAGTAGGGCTGGGTCTAGGCTCAATGATAGGCTGCTTAACTGAAGTATGAGAGAAGCTACACTATGTTCAATTTCTAGCATTAGAAAGTAGATGCAATAATTAATTAATCTAAAATTATCAACAGAGTATATTATAAAGCAACACATGAAATAATTGATCTATCTTATATTTCATGGTGTTCTCACTTTCCCTCTGGCAGAAATAGTAATGTGTGCTGGGACGATGGCCTAGCGGTGTGAGGCGCCGACCATCTCAGAGACCCGGTTCGATCCCAGCACCCACATGGCGGCCGAAAACCGTCTGAACTCAATTCCAGGAGAACCGTTCCAGGGATCCGACCCCCTCTTTGATACCTCCGCGGCATGCACGTCACGGGTGCACAGATTGCATGCAGACAGACATTTACACATACGGAAATAATAAAATTTAAAAAAAAAAAAAAAAAAAAGAAATATATAGTTGGTTTGGTAGTTAGATTAAAAGTAAAGACAAAGAAGAAGGTCACAGACATTAGTGTACTTATGGAAAGATGATGGTTTCTTATGGAATTTAAAAGACTTTTCTACTGTAAAATTGTACACCAAAGCATCATGTCTAATGTATCAACTTGGTAATTCATTAATTAGTTTCTCCACACATCCTTCCTTTTTTTTATTATGTTCAGGGGTTCAGATTTTTCTTTTAATTTTATATTACTCTATCAATATATGAATATATAACTTCTGCCCGTGTACAGTAATTACCAATGCTGAAGTAAGTGGTAAGGTAATTCTAGGCTTCATTAAGATTTCACATATAAGATCACAGTTTGCTTTCACATAGAAAGAAATATAACAGTAAAATTTTTCAGCTTTTCTTTCTAAGGGGATTGGTACTAGACCCACAATATGGGGAAACCATTCTCTGTTGTGTTTTTGGGGGACTGTGTATTTCCACTTAGCATAATGGCTACAAGTTGCATCCATTTACCTACAAACTCATGATGTCATCTTTTCTTTACCACATGCATAAGTCCATTGTGTAGATGTACCATATTTTACTATCGAGTCACAGTTGAGGGGCCATTTGGGTTGATTCCAATTCTTCAGTATTGTGAAAAGAGCTGCAAATAACATAGATGTGCATGTATTTAGATTGATGTTGCATGCATTTAAAAGCCTCAAGAGAAGAACTTTGTAATTTTGTTCAGAACTGTGGAATTTTAACACAAAGAAATTATACAGCTTAACAACCTAGACATGTTCAGCAGTTTTAGTTTTAACAATGTATAAATGTATGAAACATCATGTGACCCTATAACATATGTACAACTTTGTTTGATATGTCAGCCAAAAATAAATTAAATAAAAACAAAACTTTCCAAAGCATGAGAATCTTTAAAAGAACAACACCCAAATTTTCATTCACAAAAATCCAGTTCTAATAACAATGTCACTAATGCGATTGCTTCTGCTTTGGCCCTTGGGTTCAGCAGAAGGACATAAATTGGTATTGATTCAGTGTCTGCAGGACAACTTTTTGTTTCATCTTTATTTCAGATGTTTCAAAAAAAAAACCAATATTTTATTAAATTTTACAATGTCAAATATTAAGAAATCCTTTTGGCTTTTTGGTGGGGAAGTTGATTAATATCTAGGTATTAGAAATTAAACTTAAAAGTTTCTTAATTGTCTAAGTCTTTTTAGCAAAACATAATTCAGTGGGAAAAGGCACTTGTCAAAATAAAATCTAATAAACTGAGTTTGATCCCCTAAACCCAAAAAAGGTAGAGGAGAATTAATTCCAGAAAGTTTTCCCTGAACTCCGCAGACAGCAAGATACGCAGGTCCACAGTCTTACCTCACATATCTTGCAATACACACACACACACACACACACACACACACCAAACACACTTTAAATCAAAAAGGTAGTAAACTGAGAAAAGTAATGTTATGATAGAAAAATATAGAAAATGTCTTTTTTGTTAATATCCTAATAACTCTCAGAGATTTCTATTATTGTAAATATTTTTAAGGAATCAATTTTTATTACAGGCCTCACATGTCTGTACAATCCCCCCACCATGGCCAATTAGATTGAATGTCACAGTATGTATGGGGTTGCCTCTTTCTTCTTTTTTAAATATTCTCACTTTAATATATCAAATTAAAATTTACTTCAGTACTAAGGAGCATTCCAGATTGCAAATGGTAGAGAATCTTCCTACCCATTGAATAATGTACATTTACAACTGAAATCTATAACAGAGATTACCTGATTAGTATAGTTCAGCACCTACTGTACTGAGAATAGTGTGCAAAGCTTCATCCCTTTGCAGTTTGGCTGCAAATTCAGATGCTGTGATTGGGTAAGTCACAGTCTTGCTTACCAGGTGTTACACCAATATAACAACTTTCTCTGCCCTAAGCTAAGCTGCAGTCCACTGCTAATAGAGTCAGATTGTAGCTTAATTTTATCACTCAAGTAAAGATGTCAATTTATATGAAAATTAGTAAACACTATATTTAAAGTAGGAATCAAAGTCATCAGGTGCCTCCTTATACATATCTGAAACTTAAGCAATACAAATTCCGAGGGAAATTTTCCCTATTGAGGGAAGCATAAAAGTTAGTGTGTAATAAGTATGCCTAGACAGAAAGCATCTAAGAAAGCAAGTGAAAAGTTCCTGCCTTGGTTCTTATTGATTACCAGCTAGTCTATATGTAGGCATGGCTCATCCATCTCTTTATAATCTCTAAGTTTCCTCTCTGACCATCTAATAGTGCCCACACTTTTATATAAAGCAACTTCAAATATATTTCATTAATTTTTGTTAGGTGACTCTGAAAAAGATGCAACAATTTCAACGCAGTGAACTATATCACCAAGAGAAGTCTTGTTTCTGTGTTCTATGATTCAACCCATATCTTTCCAAGATAATTTCCATCCAGAGCTATTCAGCACTTTGGAATGATCAGGTAGCATGATAACTTCAAATTTATTTCATATACTAAGAAAGATTATTATATAAAATAAAATAACACTAGACAACATGGGATTTTATTACTTACAGAATTGCTGATGTAATCTCAAAGGCTGTTCAGTTCAGCCATTCATTTCANACACACATGTGTGTCTGAAATAGTAAATTTCCCCCAAGGACAATAATCCTCTGCTTTGAAAAACTTTGAAAAGAATCAGAAAAAGATAGAGGACAGGGGTGGCAGGGTGCATGAACTTGGGTGGGGTGGGGGCATGGAAGCAGAGATGAGTCTAGATTGTAATGAGAAACAATGTATGAAATGCACAAAACTTCAATAAAAATGTTTTTAAAAAGATAACTGCAGTAGTAAAAATTAGCTCCCTCAATCACACACCGTTGACTTTTTCTTAATTTTATTTTTGTGTCAAGATCTGTAAAATTATCTTAGTGGGGCTCGAAGTCTTGCAGAGGACCTGGTTTTGGTTCCCACCACACACACAGGGCCTTATAATCACATGTCACTCAGGTTCCACGGACTCTAATAACCTCTTCTCACCTCTGCAGACCATAGGCATCCAAATGGTGTGCATATATACACATAAAATAAAATAAAGATCTTAAATTGTTTTCACTAACCTTAACCCCATATCCAGTATAACTTTATGACCTATTGTTTTATTATACGGAAATCTCTAGACCTGTTCATCCTGTGTATCTGCTATTTTCTATCCTCTGAATTACATCTCCTTATTTTCTCTCTTCCTTCCAGGTGAATGTATGATAACCTATGGTTTATTCTTCACACATTTATTCTTAGCCTCTACCATAAATATTCTTGAAAGTCTTTCTCTTCTGAGCATAACATGATTATCCCTTTCCCATCTTGGAGTGGTTATTACATTTGTCTGCCAGTCACGGCAGTGAAATAAGCAGAGTAAAGCAGTGATACCTAGGTTTAACATCATGTAAATGGACTCTTCACACTCTTTATGGAAAGAGGAGGGGAGAATCAGTGTCTGCTGACCTGTGATTCCAGTTATTGCTTTCTTCTGTCCTCCACAGTTACAAACAATCTTAAGGGATGCTAGTGTGTATAGGAAATGAAAAATTACCCAAATTTGGGACTCTGATTCAGCTTCCAGGGGATCATTTATGATGATATAACCATTTGGCAAACACTTACACTTTGGTAAGCAGCCCTTCACTTATGCCTTGTAGGAAAACCTGATGAACTCACTGACACCCCTAGCTGGACTTGGGTGGAAACCTTTGGTATATCAACAGTGCCCTTTGTGGTGTGAATACACAGACTTTGTTAATGTCTCCCCAGAGAAAGGTAATGCAACTTATCCATATTATGCAAGTTAATAATCTTTCTGTCTCTGGCTTATTTCACTTAGCATTCTTTCCAAAAGATACATTAATCCAATGAAATCTGGCTATTTGATAATCTGATTTGGCAATATTACAAGGTCATAGCAGCATTTCTTTATTTATTTACATATATACATATATAAAACATAAATTTGTTGATGGAAACAGCTCTGATATAATTAGAAAAGAGCCTTGAGAATCAAATACCATTGCTGAAAGAAGGAATTAAAATTAAAGACTTAGTTAAGGCAGCATGGTTGGATGAGGAAGATTTTAAAATAAAGCTAAGGCAATACATTTTGTGACTCAATATAATAACTTGGTGTATATTCTCTCTTTGAGTTTTTGTTATAGCATCTAGTAGGGCTGGGTCTAGGCTCAATGATAGGCTGCTTAACTGAAGTATGAGAGAAGCTACACTATGTTCAATTTCTAGCATTAGAAAGTAGATGCAATAATTAATTAATCTAAAATTATCAACAGAGTATATTATAAAGCAACACATGAAATAATTGATCTATCTTATATTTCATTGGTGTTCCTCACTTTCCTCTGGCAGAAATAGTAATGTGTTGGGATTTGGTAAGTTAAGGATTTAAGAAGAGTAAAGACAAAGGAAGAAGGTCACAGACATTAGTGTACTTATGGAAAGATGATGGTTTCTTATGGAATTTAAAAGACTTTTCTACTGTAAAATTGTACACCAAAGCATCATTCTATATGTATCCAACTTGGTATTCATTAATTAGTTTCATCCACACATCCTTCCTTTTTTTTATTATGTTCAGGGGTTCAGATTTTTCTTTTAATTTTATATTACTCTAATATATGAATATATAACTTCTGCCCGTGTACAGTAATTACCAATGCCTGAAAGTAAGTGGTAAGGTAATTCTAGGGCTCATTAAGATATTCACATTATAAGATCACAGTTGCTTTCACATAGAAAGAAATATAACAGTAAAATTTTTCAGCTTTTCTTTCAATTGGGGGATATGGTACTAGTACCCACAAATGAGGGAAACCATTCTCTGTTTGTTTTTTGGGGGGACTGTGTTATTTCACTTAGCATAATGGCTACAAGTTGCATCCATTTACCTACAAATCTCATGATGTCATCTTTCTTTACCACTGCATAGAAGTCCATTGTGTAGATGTACCATATTTTTACTATCGAGTCATCAGTTGAGGGGCATTTGGGTTGATTCCAATTCTTCAGTATTGTGAAAAGAGCTGCAATAAACATAGATGTGCATGTATCTTAGATGTGATGTTGCATGCATTTCAAAAGCCTCAAAGAAAGAACTTTGTAATTTTGTTCAGAACTGTGGAATGTTTAACTACAAAGAAATTATACATGCTTAACAACCTAGACATGTTCAGCAGTTTTAAGTTTTAACAATGTATAAATGTATGAACCATTATGTGACCCTATAAATATGTACAACTTTGTATATGTCAGCCAAAATAAATTAAATAAAAACAAAGACTTTCCAAAGCATGAGAATCTTTAAAAGAACAACACCCAAATTTTCATTCACAAAAATCCAGTTCTAATAACAATGTCACTAATGCGATTGCTTCTGCTTTGGCCCTTGGGTTCAGCAGAAGGACATAAATTGGTATTGATTCAGTGTCTGCAGGACAACTTTTTGTTTCATCTTTATTTCAGATGTTTCAAAAAAACCAATATTTATAATTAAATTTTACAATGTCAAATATTAAGAAATCCTTTTGGCTTTTTTGGTGGGGAAGTTGATTAATATCTAGGTATTAGAAATTAAACTTAAAAGTTTCTTAAATTGTTCTAAGTCTTTTTAGCAAAACATAATTCAGTGGGAAAAGGCACTTGTCAAAATAAAATCTAATAAACTGAGTTTGATCCCCTAAACCCAAAAAAGGTAGAGGAGAATTAATTCCAGAAAGTTTTCCCTGAACTCCGCAGACAGCAAGATACGCAGGTCCACAGTCTTACCCACATATCTTGCAATCACACACACACACACACACACACACACACACACAAACACACGTTTAAATCAAAAAGGTAGTAAACTGAGAAAAGTAATGTTATGATAGAAAAATATAGAAATGTGCTTTTTTGTTATATCCTAATTAACTGCTCAGAGATTTCTATTGATTTTGTAAATAATTTTTAAGGAATCAATTTTTATTACATGCCTCACATGTCTTGTACAATCCCCCCACCATGGCCAATTAGATTGAATGTCACAGTATGTATGGGGTTGCCTCTTTCTTCATTTTTTAAATATTCTTCACTTTAATATATCTAAATTAAAATTTACTTCAGTACTAAGGAGCATTCCAGATTGCAAATGGTAGAGAATCTTCCTACCCATTGAATAATGTACATTTACAACTGAAATCTATAACAGAGATTACCTGATTAGTATAGTTCAGCACCTACTGTACTGAGAATAGTGTGCAAAGCTTCATCCCTTTGCAGTTTGGCTGCAAATTCAGATGCTGTGATTGGGTAAGTCACAGTCTTGCTTACCAGGTGTTACACCAATATAACAACTTTCTCTGCCCTAAGCTAAGCTGCAGTCCACTGCTAATAGAGTCAGATTGTAGCTTAATTTTATCACTCAAGTAAAGATGTCAATTTATATGAAAATTAGTAAACACTATATTTAAAGTAGGAATCAAAGTCATCAGGTGCCTCCTTATACATATCTGAAACTTAAGCAATACAAATTCCGAGGGAAATTTTCCCTATTGAGGGAAGCATAAAAGTTAGTGTGTAATAAGTATGCCTAGACAGAAAGCATCTAAGAAAGCAAGTGAAAAGTTCCTGCCTTGGTTCTTATTGATTACCAGCTAGTCTATATGTAGGCATGGCTCATCCATCTCTTTATAATCTCTAAGTTTCCTCTCTGACCATCTAATAGTGCCCACACTTTTATATAAAGCAACTTCAATATATTTCATTAATTTTTGTTAGGTGACTCTGAAAAAGATGCAACAATTTCAACGCAGTGAACTATATCACCAAGAGAAGTCTTGTTTCTGTGTTCTATGATTCAACCCATATCTTTCCAAGATAATTTCCATCCAGAGCTATTCAGCAGCTTTGAATGATCAGTAGCATGATAACTTCAAATTTATTTCATATACTAAGAAAGATTATTATATAAAATAAAATAACACTAGAACAACATGGGATTTTATTACTTACAGAATTGCTGATGTAATCTCAAAGGCTGTTCAGTTCAGCCATTCATTTCAGCGGATGTGTCATGGGAAAACCAAGACTATGGAAATACGATCTGAGTGCATATTTGTTATCACTCCTCCACTGGCTTTATTTCATTAGTAAATCAAGAAAAGTACTGCATTATCTGAGTGTCTAGAGAGTACATTTGAGTATATAATGTTTCCAGTGCTAATGTTCTTGCATTTTATATACCACCGCATAGGGTTACAAGATGATCAAGAAACTAGCAGAAAATTCTACACTGTTATCAGAGCGTCCTGCATCAAAAACAATAGAGAAAAATAATATGGCTAATAATATTATTTAAACCAACCAGTAAAAAATCAACAATCTATGCACAATACATACACAGATATAGGCATAGACATGCACACATATACTTATGCATATATATAATTTAATATTTCCCCTTCAGTTGAAAGTACTTCCTTTTTTGAAAGATGTGTGTTTTTCAGTGTTTTGGTACTACTTAGAGAATATGATCTAAGAGTAGTTTGTCATTTTAGCTTGTCATTTTAGTTAACTTGTGAATTTTTTTTCATCACATTAGGACTACTTAATAGGGGAACATAATTCCCATTTTTTTGTATAATGTTATACACATTCAAACATATTAATGATAGTGCTTGTTTTCATGGGGATGAGATTGTTATTTTATAGCTTACTAAAGAATCTAATCATATCTTATACAAGCTTAAAATACATTTGAACTTTTATTTTATTTTTACCTCTTTTCTAAAAAGACATTTATTTAGTACTTTTTAATATTTTTATTAAAATTTCGTGCATTTCATATATCGTTTCCCAGTCCAATTTAGATTTATTTGCCTTTCCATGTCCCCTACCCTACTTGAAGTCATGCATTCTGCCATACATGTCTTATATCTTTTTCTGAGCCTTGTTTTTTTTTTTTTTTTTTTTGTGTTTTTCGTCTTTTCAAGACAGGGTCTCCCTGTAGCCCCAGCTGTCCTGGAACTCACCTTGTAGACCAGGCTGGCCTTGAACTCACAAAGATCCGCCTGTCGTGCACCACCACGCCCGGCTTTCTGAGCCTTTTTAAAGATTTTCAAAGCAGAAGATTATTGTTTTGGTGAGAACTTTACTGTTTCAGTTGGTTCTTTGCCCAGTTCTTTTGCTGTTCCCTCCAACTTGTATTGCTTCAACACACACACACACACAACACACACACACACACACACACACACACACACATATATGTAACACTTATACCAAAATTTTGTCATCTGCTACTAAACTGTATGTTATTTCCCAATCATATTTCAGAATTCCCATTTTCCCATTTAATTTTATATTACTCTAAAATATGCATACGTACCCACCACCCATATACCAAAATTACAAAGTCTGAAAATAAGTTGTAGGTTAATTTTAGAGCCTGTTAGGGATTCACATTATAGGAGCGCATTTGCTTTTAGCTTTCAGACAGCAACTTCTCAGGAAATAAGGTCAACAATTGACAAGTGGGACTTCATTAAACTCAGAAGTTTCTGTACAGCAAAAGAAAGAAAGAACTAAAGCGAAAACGCACAGAGTGGGAGGCAACCTTCACCACTGATACATCTGACAGAGCATTAACTTCCAGAAATATATAAACTACTCAAAAAACAAAGAAGTAAGAAAACAAATCACTCATTCAAAAGTTGGAGTAAAGAGTTGAACAGAGACTTCACAAGTGAGGAAAGATGGCTTAGAAACATCTTAAGTGTTCAACATCACTAATAATTAAGGAAATGCAAATTAAAGCCACTTTAAGATACCATCTCACTCCAATAAAATTGGCTAAGATCAAGAAAACAAATTATATCAAATGATGGAGGGGTTGTGGAGAAAGGGAAACACTCATCCACTGTTTGTGGGAATGTAAACTTGTACAACCACTATGGAAAGCAGTGTGGAGAATCGTTAAAAGACTCTAGTCACCTAAAAGTGAGTCTACCACCTGACCCAGTCATACCACTCCTGCCTATATACCCACAAGACTCATCCTACCAGAGATATACATGCACAGCCATGTTTATTGCAGCTCTCTCACAATAGCAAAGAGCTGGAACCAACCCACATGGCCCTCACCATATGAGTGGATAAAGAAAACATGGTATATCCACACAATGGAATTCTATGCAGCGGTATAGGAAGATCATATTATGAACTTTGCTGATAAAGGGATGGAACTAGAAGACATTATGCTAAATGAAATAACACAGTCTCAGAAAAACAAATGACAAATGAAATCCTTCATGTGTGGATACTAGCACCAAGTACCTAGTTGTAAGGAAAATTGAACAAAGTTAATGCTATATTCTCATTATCTGAAAGAACTTTCACTATAAATAACTATATAAAATTATTTCAACTAGAGCTCTCCAATATCCTATGAAGTAAGAATCAGAAATTTTCCTCCCTTGATATTTAATATCCCTATTAGTGTTTTATATCGCATGTCTTATGTTAAGAATTCCTTTCATTGCATTTTTGTCTTTTTAAATTTTTTTATTGAACATTTGTACAAGTAATACAATGGTTCCTAATCAAACCCAATTCCCACATTCCCCTAGTCCCCACCCAATCTCATGCATTACAAAATGCAAGCTAAGCCCTATCCAGTCAAGTTCCCAAACCCAGATGTTCTTCTGTGCAAATAAATCAGCTAGAGTCTAGTCAGCATATCTAGCAATCCTAGCTAAGGCACATTCTGCTTCACCCAACAGTATTCAGTTTCTTGTTGTTCTCATGCCGGGGTCAGTCCCTCACCCATTTATTTTGCTCTATTTTGAGCCCTTGTCCCAGTTATCAAAGGTTCAGTGTCATGCCAACATTGCCACAGGTTTACATGTGAAAGCTTACAGTTGACTGTAAGTCACTGCTTCTGTTCTTCCAGACTTTCTGTCCCCTCTTCAGCAATGATCCCTGAGCCATGGGTAGGTTAAGTTTAATATAGGAGCCCCATCTAGGGACACATACTCTGGGTGCCCTCGTTCTTAGAAGTCTGATGTGTTGTGGTTTTCTTTTTGCCTCACACTCTACTATGTAGCGAGGCATTACTAGTAAAGATTGAGAGGTGCACTCATTTTTTCTGTTTGCCCCTTATTCTGTATGTGGAGGTTCAATTGTAGATGTGTTTCACAGGAATGGGAATTTTACAGATGTATATATTCTGTGTCTGGCCAGTTGTTGGATTCTGTAGTGGTCTCCATCTCTGGCAAAGAGGAGATTTTTGATGAGTTGCATAGAGCATGCTTGTCTTTATAAGATTCTATAGTTAGTTTATTGGTAATACATTTCATTTGTCTAGAGATATGACCCTGATAGACTTTTTTCTAGGCTCTATGTCCTCTCCAACCCTGTGTATTTGGCTGAGTTTATAGTGGTTTTTATGGGTTCACTGCCATTGAGAGGGTTCCAGGTCCAATTAGATAGCCATTGACCATCCCCCCAGACAACAGTGCCTCTACTGCACAGAGGTAGTATTCTGAGCAGTTCATCATGGTTATTAGGCTTTAGGGCTGGGTTGTACCATTGATTGATTTCCTCCCTTAGCAGTGTACACATTGTCCAGCATTATGAGAACTTAACTTCAGGTAGAAGGTTTTCAGCTCAGTTTCTGTTCCATTAATCTAAGCCCTATCTCTGAAGCATGTCCTATTCTGAACAGTAAGGTCTTATTTTCTATTTCTGGTGAATAAGCAAGAGCTTTGGAGATAGCTTGCCTTGGTTTGAGAGTTGCTCAGATCAATCTCACCAATCATTCAAAAGGAGGTATCCTTTGTCTTGTACTCTCTTCCCTGCTGCACACCCACCAATTTGCACAAACTGTGCAGTAATGTTCACATTCTGATTGTTAATATCTCATGGGGTCTGACAGGCATCACATTACATTCTGTTTCCTAGGCTAACAGGTTCTAATCACTCTACCCTTTCTTCTACCCTCCCTATCCCCTCCTTTTTCACCAGCCCCAGAACCCCCATCATCCTCTCCTTCTCCCTCTCCTGACCTCCAGGACCTCCCATCATTGCAACATTTATCTCCCCCTCCTCCTCCAACTATACAACCTCACCCTCCTTAATTCTCTCCTATTAACATCTGTTCCTTGCTGTCCACCTTTTTCAGGATTTTTCTTTTCCCTTACCTCCATATATACTTTCTAATTTCTTGACTCCTCATGTTATATCAGAATATATACTCACGAAAGGTGATTGGTGATGCAATCCACAAGTGAGGTAGAACATGCATACCTGCTTTTCTGCTTTTGTATTAATTCAATTAGAAGAACATTCTCCACTTCCATTCATTTACCTGTGAATTTCATAATTCCAGGTTTTCTTGCTGCTGAGTATTACTACATTGTGGAGATGATCCACATTTTTCATTATCCTTTCATCAGTTGTGAGATATTCGAGTTGTTTCGATTTCTTCACTATTGTGAAGAGAGCAGCAACATGGATATAAAGGTATCTTTACAGTATGATGATGCCTTTGGATTTAATATGTGATATAGCTCTTCTGTGAAGTCACCTTATTGTATTTACAACACAATTTATGACACCTCATCACTAGCAGCAATTGTACTAAATATTAAATTAATGAGTGCCGTTTTGTTTTCAGTGCAGTTTTGATTGGTAAGCTTTTTTGTTTTTATTGATGCTTTGTGTATTTCATACATCATTTTCCAATTCAGTTCAGGCATATATCCCCTTCCCTTCCCCCCACCCCACCCCTACCTATCCCAGATCATGCATTCTGCCGTAAGTTTTCTGCATCTTTCTCTGCTTTTTTGTTTTGTTTTGTTTTCATTTTTTTTAACAATAAGTGATAATTTGTGAGTACAAGCATCCTTCTTGTAAAACCAAGTTGCAAGCAGTTGTGCCCAAACCCACACAGCTCATGGGTCCCACCATCCAGCGGGGGGGGGGGGCTTGTATGTTCAATCAAGTTGATCAAATGAGTGTCCAGTCTATTTTGTTGTAGTTTCACCATTAACCCCAATCGAAGCCCTTACATTGTACCACGCCCCCTCTTCCACAGATTGTTCCCTAAGCTTAGAAAAGGAGCACAGGTGGATGAGAAGCAAAACACTCTACTTTCTCTGGAGCTGATGTCTTGGTCTCTAGTCAGTTCTGGCTGTTTTCTTTCATGGGCTGCCAGCTTGTCCAGGCATAACCTTTCGATCCTACTAACGAAGCACATGCAATTAGATATTTAGGTATTTAAACAGTATAATATATAGCCTTTCGATCCTACTAATGAAGCACACACAACTCTTGTAAAATCAGTAAAACTGCCTTCTTTAATTGACTAATGGACATAGAAACTGTGAAAAGGATTATTTTCTATTCAGAACCAAATATAATGCTAAAGTCTCCTTAAGCTATGCACTTAAACAAAATATATCAATACAGGAGCTCTGACATCAAAAATGGATTATTCTACCAAGGAGATGTTGGCCAGGGGATCCAAGCCCCCACAAATGGTAAAGGCTCCTTGCCTCCAAACTGGGGATATCTGCAGGAAGAGAGGCGATAAGGCCCTGCTGTTGAAGACCTGATATAAACATGGGAAAGATGTATGGAGACCGCACTTGCAAGTATACAGATGGTCTCTGGGATGCCAGAGAGTGTTACCAAAGACCACTAAACCAATAAAGCAAATATAGGTCTCCTTGAGATAAGCAAGACTCCTCCGTCAGCACCAGCTACACCTCATCTGCCTAGAAATACTGTGCAGCAGTGGCAGCCATATGTCTGTATATCCCAAATCTAATTGGCTATTAGCTCTCTCCTTGGAGGAATAACCCACGGCTGATGTCACAAGCTTACATCCTCTAATGGTTAGGAGATATTATAAACCACATGAAGACCCTGCCATACTTAACAGAAGAAAATGTAAATCATGAATTAACATACCATCCAAACATCTGTGTCTATACCAAAGTAACCTACCATAAAAATTAGTACTGTTTAAATACCTATATATCTAATTGATTGGTAAGCTTTTAAACTCATCATAGATTCACAGAAAACCTTCTTAGGTTTTCACAAAAGATTTTCTTTTGAAATTGCTAAAGTATTATTTAACATAAAAAGAAATAAAACAATGTATAGATAAATTGAATTTTACTTTTGTTGATTTGTGATAAACATGAATAATAGAACCATCATCACAAATAATAATGATCTTTGGCCATGTTGATCACATTGTTGACTCTGAAATTTTGGTACAATCTGTACACTAATGTTTCTGATTAGAGGTAAGGTTGGTGCTGCATGCCTTAAATCCCAACACTCAGAAGCCAGAGACAGGCATATCACTGTAGGAACAAGGACAGCCTGGTCTATATAGTGATTTACAGGTCAGCTTTGGCTATAGAGAGACCCTATATATAAAAATATATTTTTATTAAATCTAATTATATCTGATTAAGTCTGCTACATCCATCTTACAAATATTTCATACTCTCACAATTAAAAATGTTGGGTCCCAAAGAAAAATAAGGGGAACGTTTAGGAAAGGAGGAAGGATAGAAGGAAGGAAGGAAGGAAGGAAGGAAAGAGAAAGAAAGAAAGAAAGAAAGAAAGAAAGAAAGAAAGAAAGAAAGAAAGAAAGAAAGAAAGGAAGGGAGTAATGGAGGGATGGAGGGAGACAGGGCAGGATGAAGGGAGGGAAGGAGGAAAGGTTTTCATATTTATGTTTTACAAATGGCATCCATGAGTACCTGACTTTCCCAGGAGTCATGAGCAAAATCAACAAAGACGACATTGGTTGATTTTAAGTAAATAGATACTTGGAACCCTATCATTTTGTGATCATTGTTTTTGTAGCAAATATTCACAATGATACTACATCTTCACAAAATTTGTATTGCTGCTATTGCACAATAGGGATACTTTGGTGGACTGGTCTTTTTTGTGGTTCATAGATTTTATTATGTGTGAAACCACTGATTGATTTTCTACCTTGACCACTTGCCTAGTATTGTGTAGTTATGGAAACAGACTGTGGAGAGGGTATGCACATGATCACTTCAGTAACAGCCTGGGGGCACATGGTAGAGAGCAATTCTAAGCATAAATGTGATTTATTCAAAGGCACCATGTCAGTTATATAAGCAGTGTGACATCACCTCCTACTGGCCAATCCCAGACTTTTTATATCATATGTCATTCCTATGAGGAAGGTAAAGGAAGGGACTTTGGGGTAAGCAGATCATCTCATGGCGGCCCTCCTGCACATGGTCAAAACAGCTTCAACCCAGGGCTGCAGTCTCACATAGAGTCTTTTAATAATTTGAAAGACAGTCATCAGAGAGGAGGTTTCCAGGTAGGTTCCAACTCAATTGCTTCAATTTCTGTGTTCAAAGTATATTTTCTCTTCAGCAATAGGCTCTTAATTCAAATTTGGGATGCAATAAAGGACTCTGACAATAGTCTATATTATTTTGGGAGTCTCCTGGACAACCTTGATTAAGAATCCAAACTGCATTTCATTTACCTATGATTTTTGATCTATAGCCTTACATTTTGCACATTCACTCACATACCTTAGGGGTAATGAACAGACAAATTGATTTAAGGTCCCCTTACTTGTATGGTACTGTAAACATAGCCAAGCACACAAGGCTAAAGATGTCAAAGACCCCAGAGAAGAACCTACTTGTGTCACTTTCCTAGGTCAGCTTAAATTTTTTCTGCCTTGTAAATATGTGTTTTTATATTCACAGGCAAGTGTAACTCTCACCACCCACTAGTGAAGCTTCTCCTTGTAACAGATGGAGACTATTACAAAGTTCTGTGATTGGTAAAATTACAAAGAATAAGTGACTGTGAGGTTCCCAGACAAACCTAACTGAAACACTACAATGAAACCTCTACACCTAAAACTCAGACATCATTGAAAAATAGGTTGTAACTGCCAAAGGAACAAGATACCTGCTAATAATTCATGCATTCTGGAAATGAAAGGGAAATTACATAAAAAAATCTCCAAAGTATGGTAGCCTAACAAGATCTCTATAATGACAAAACCAGTTGACATGCCAAGGTGGATGGGAGAGGGAGGGTTACAGAGTGTCACTTCAAGATAAAGAGGTACAGGCAATCAGCGGATTATGATAATTTGTCTTTTTCAGAGACTAGTTCACTAAAAGGTTATCTAATCATAGTGGACAACTTAAACTCAGGAACACGTAAGCACTGCTAACTTGACTCAGTAGAAGGCATGAAATTGTGAAGAAGTGTGGAGACATTGAAGGAACTGTAGGAAGATTGGGAGAAATGGTAATAAATAGAATTCTTATGTATGAAAATTTCAAAAACTTAATAAAATGAAGAATAACAAAATGTATGTACTGCCAGACATGTCAATGTATGTACACAAAAATCATGTGACAAATATTTTGTATAAATGATGAGAACCAGTCAATATGATTATAAACCTTAATTATCAAAACATTTGAAAAGTAAAATACTCAAAGTCACTTATAAAATTACTTTTCTGGCTTTCTGAATGTCTCTTATGTCATACCAGTGTACTCATAAAATTAAATTCTAAAAGCAGTATTAAAAGTCATTTTGAAGTTTAAGAGCCACAGCACATTCTGAACCATTATTAAGTACCCAGGATTTTTAATGCTTCATAAAGTAGGCTAATGGCATGCTGTCCAGACTAAAATTTATCTGGAAGCCTTTTTTTAAATTTTTGTAAGGAATATAGTATTCCAGGTTTAAGAGTATCATACAGCTTTATAGTTCTATGTGTAATTCATAACAAGAAATTCTGCATTAAATAAAAATATAACTATTTTAAATTAGTATTATCTAGGTCACATTATCTAATAGGATTTATTTCTGGGATAGAAATGTGCCATGTCTGTTCCAATATGATGGCTAATGATAATATGGGTTATTTCTCAATTAAAATATTGATGTTACTATAATGAATCAGATTCTAAATTTTGTCCAAGTTTATGCCTAAATGGGTACATTTCCCTGATGACTATATTGGGGTCATGTAATCACAGATTATTATTATCACCATTTCCTATGCCCACAGTATGACAGAATTTTACAAAGCACTATAGCTTTGCCAGAAGGGTTTAAATATATTTACATTTTACTAATTAGCCTCTCTAACTCAAATACTTTCTTTCTTAGATAGCTTGTTTTAGTTTAGTATCTGGGCCCTAAATATTCATATTTTATATGTTATTTAATAATATATTAATATAAACAAAATATTAATATTACATTACATAATTATAAGCCAGCATACCATATTGTTTATTATGAATATATAAAACATATTTAGAAAGAAATAAGTCACCTTTTTTAAAATTTGATTTATTTTTGTATGTGTATGAATGTACTGTCTGCATGTAGGTTTGTGCACCCATGTCGTACAATGCCGCGGAGGTCAGAAGAGGGTCTCAGATTCCCCTGGAACTGGAGTTCTCCTGGAATTGGAATTACAGACGGTTCTCAGCCGCCATGTGGGTGCTGGGGATCGAACCCGGGTCCTCTGCAAGATCATTCGGTGCTTTTAACCACTAGGCTATCTCTCCAGTCCCAGAAATAAGTCACTTTAAAAAATAAAGTGCTCTCAAAATTCTATAAACTATAAATAAAATTTAAATTTCTATATTAGATCTTCAGTCACTGGTTTTGGCTCGTGGTATCAGACCTTCAGCTGAAGGATCACTGGCTCCATTATTTTTCATCCGGCCGTAGAACACTATCGCTGTGAGAACACGTGTAACAGATGCTTATCTCATGCAGCCAGAAATCAGAGTGACATGGAGGAAAGGATACTTGAAGCTGTTAGGAACAAGATGGGTCCCCAAACCTCAGGGTCTCCGTGCTGTACTTACTGGGGCAAAGCCCTTCTTCGTTCTCCCTAAAGATTCCATCACCTACCAAAATAGCACCATGTAGATACTTTAACTGGAGGAGGAAGCGTTGGTTACACAGGGAGAAAGAAGAAGAGAGAAGTATTTCTCAGTTGGAGTGAAAAAACAGAGAAAAATGTAATACTCAAAAACCCTATTGAAAACTACACATGCAATATCTGAACATTAGTGCATGTATGCACCTGAAGATTATGTAACAAGAAAAACAGTACCACAGAGGAGAAACCTCCACTTGAGTTGCTGGTCAGAATTTGAAGCTTAAGATGCTAATGCCTATGCTGTGACACACTTAGGATAAAAGACTTGGAACAATAGGGGCTGGAGAGATGAACTAGAGGTTAAGAGCACCAACTGCTCTTGCAGAGGACCCGGTTTGATCCTCAACACCCACATGGCAGCTGAGAACCATCATTAACTCCAGTTCCAGGGGAATCTGACATCCTCCGTGGCATTGCACGACACGGGTGCACAATCCTGCATGCAGACATTACATTCATACACATAAAAAATAAATAAATAAATAAATAAATAAATAAATAAATAAATAACAACTTTTTAAAAAAGACTTGGAACAATGGAGTTGGAACTGAGACGACTTGGAGTAATGGTGCTGGAACTAACCTGGAAGCCTCCTCCATGAAGACTAGTTCTCATATTTTGCAGGATAATATGCAAGCTACTACTGGACAAAATCAAGAAGTGGTCAAATCCCAGTTTTAATGTCTAATAGTGACAACAATGAACTGCACAGAAAACTGTCGATGCACTAGTGGCATTTTTATCTAGGGGATAAGCAACAGCTATCTAATTTAACAAAAAGCCCATTCAATGTGAGGGGATTCAACTGTGGCACTATAAACATAGCCAAATACATGAATGTACAGGTCATAGATCTTAAAGAAATGCTGGTGTCTGTCACACCCCTAGACAAATGTAAATTCCTACTATAGCCTTACATTTAGAGACAAGTATGCCAGTCACTACTCATTAAAGAAAGTTCTTTTGAAACATATGGAGACAATAAAGTATCACACAGAAAGGAGATATGTCTGGGAGAGTTCAAACCCTACATGACACATCTACAATAGACCCTCTAATGTAAGGCTCATGGAATACAGTGGAACAAGGGATAGAGGGAATCCTAATACATCTCTCAACTCTCATCAGTGAGGCTTCCTCCCTGCAACAGAGGGTCAATGAACAAAAAAGGCCACAACTGGCAAAAGTATAGAGAGTAAGAAACTGTACTTTGTGGGTATCTGGGCATGACAACTGTATTGAACTTCACCTTCCCAGCTCAAGGGCCATTGTGGAAGAGGGGGTTGAAAGACTTTAGGAGCCAGGGAGGACGTACAGGACCATGATGATACAGAGTCTTAGAGTTTCCTTTACTTTGTTGTCATAAGCGGCAAAATGGGCAGGAGTAGACAACTTTGATGAAGAACTATTGGGAGCTGATCATTGATTGGTGAGAGAGAGTTGATATTTTTTTAGGGCCTGACAGTAGATAGGTTGAACAGGCTCTAGTGGATGAACTCACATGGAAGGGCTTCTGGGTACACAAACTTGACTGGATAGGCCTTAACGTATATGGCAAAATGCATGAAGTCCTGTGGATGGGCTATAGGGTTAGTGTGGATAAGAAGGGGATCCATATATAAATTTATTATAACCACTAATTGTATTTTTTATTTGTTTATTTTTAAGGGATTCTACAATATAATAACACAGTTGTTTTCAGATAACATTGATGTTACTCAGTTTGCCATACAATTAGGTAATTGGTGCATTTTGCAAGTATCTATGTCCAAATTTTGAACAACCCAAGGTATCCATAGTCCAGTTGGAGAAGCTTGTATGCACAGGCATGTTGATCAATTAGGAGTCCAGACTATATTCCTGTAGTCTCATGATTCACCCCTATCTCTCCATAGCCCTTACATTCTACCACGCCTCCTCTTCCGCAGTTTGTTCCTTGGGCTTTGGGAAAGGGGCACAAGTGGGTGAGAAGAAAACAGTCTAATTTCTTTGGAGTTGTCATTTTGGACTCCAGTCTGTTCAGGTTGTTTCCCTTCATGGATTGACAGCTTTCCCAGTGATACCCTTTTTAGTCATATTAACAAAGCACAAGCTATTGGATGTACAGGCATTTAAGCAGTACCACTTATTATGTCAAGCTAAGCTGTGAGCATAGACACAGATGCTTGGATGGTATGCTAATCCGCAAACTGTGGTTTCTCTATAAAGGGTGACAAGTTCTTATTGTGGCTTATAACATCTCCTAACCACTAGAGGACATAAGCTTGTGGCATCCGCTGTGAGTTATTCCTCCAAGGAGAGAGCTAATAGCCAAATAGATTTGGGATATATATAGACACTTGGCTGCCACTGTTGCACAGTATCTCCAGGCTGTTGAGGTGTAGCTGATATTGACGGAGGAGTCTTGCTTGTCTCAGGGAGACCAATATTTTGCTGTATTGCTTTAGTGGCCTTTGGTAACGCTCTCTAGCATTTCAGAGGCCAGTTGTACGCTAGCAAGTGACGTCTCATAACATTTTTCATGCTCACACCAGGTCTTCGACAACAGGGACTTACTGCCTTTCTCCTTGCATATATCCCACTTATAGGCAAAAGGCCTTTATAATTTGGGGGGGGGGGTTTGAATCCCCTAGCCAACATCTCCTAGGCAGAATAATTCATTGCTGATGTCAGAGCTTTCCTGTAGTAATATATTTTGCTTAATTACACAACTTATAAACACTTTACTATTGAATTTGGCTCTAGATAGAGAAATATCCTTTCACAGTTCCTATGCCTATCAATCAGTTAATACGTTGTGCCTGTTTTATAGGAAATTACCACCGTAACAATTGGCTCTAGTTTACAGTTTGGGAGTGGTTTCATTACCATCCTGTTTTCCTTTTTTCAAAAAAAAAAGAAAAAAAAAGGGGGGGGGAGGTAGGAAGGTTTCTCAGCATTAGGGTCCATTATTAACAGTCAACCCCAATATTATTCAGAGAGATGCTCAGTGACCGTGTCTCAGGCAGTCTGATGTTCCTCATTCCTTAGTGTTCAGATGGGTCAACCTCTCTGCTGACATTCCCCAGTTCATCCTGCACAGCCATAAGTTGTATGTTTTCAGGCATTTAGATTGGTGACTTTTACCTGTGGGAACATAAAATTCTCCTCCCATTGTTATTTTCAAGATCAGAAAAATTGAAAATTTATCAATAGGATTGAAACACAGAGTTTTCCATTTGTATCCCAGAAAGGATAGTACCCCACCTCCCACCTCCCTCTTTTTTTTTTTTTTGTTTTTATGTTTTGACCTATAGATGCCTAAGTTGTATTACACATACCCATAAACAGGAGCCAAGGCATAAGCTTTCATTAAATTTACCCAAACTGTTTCTCATTGACTGTATGCTACTTATTTGGGAAGGAAATTTAAGCTTAGTTCCTTTAAATTGTCCTACAAGTAAAAGAAAGTGTTATAATGTGATGTTGTGTAATTCAGAAAAAATATATAGGCCATTTGTATACCTTAACCCAATACAAATTATAAATAAAACCAATTAACATTTTATATTCCCAATTAGTTCAGTTGTATTACCATTTCCACCAAAACCTACACCTAAATTTAACTAATCTAAACAATTCACTAAGCCTTAAAATATCCTATACTTGGTGGATAAAGCTTGGGCAGAGTTGAGTACCTGCTAAATAAATTTTACCCAATAAACACTTTGCTCTTTAACGCTATATGACTGGACTAAGACTTCTACTTATTTGGGAAGTAAAAATTTAAGCTTAATTCCTTTAAATTGTCCTACAAGTAAAAGAAAGTGTTACACTGTGATGTTGTGTATTTCAGAAAAATATAGAGACCAACCCAATACAAACTATAAATAAAACAACTAGCATTTTATATTCCCAGTTAGTTCAAATGTCAGTATCTAGCTCCTTTTTTTTTTTTTTCCCAGCACAAGATTCCTTCATATAAAACCAATTTGCAAGCAGTTGTGCCCCAGCCCACACAGCCAAAGGCTCCCACCATCCAGCTGGAGGGGCTTGAATGTTCAATCAAGTTGATCAAATAAGTGTCCAGACTATATTGTCGTAGTTTTACCATTCACCCCAATTGCAGCCCTTACATTATACTACTCCCCTTCTTCTGCAGATTGTTCCTTAGGCTTAGAAACAGGGCACAGGTGGACGAAAAACACAACAGTCTACTTTGTCTGGAGATGTCGTTTTGGACTCTGAACAGTTCTGGCTGTTTCCTTTCATGGGCTGACCATTTGTCCAGGGATAACCTTTCAATCCTACTAATGAAGCACAAGCGATTAGATATATAGGTATTTAAACATTGCTAGTTACTGTGGTAAGTTATTTTGGTATAGACACAGATGTTTGGATGGTGTGTTAATCTATGCATTACTTTTTTTTCCTGTGAAAGATGAAAAGGTCTTACTGTGGCATATAACATCTCCTAATCACTAGAGTGTATAAGCTTGTAGCAACATCAATGAGTTATTCCTCCAAGGACAGAGCTAATAGCCAAATAGATTTGGGATATACAGACATATGGCTGCCACTGCTGCACAGTATCTCCAAGCAGTTGAGGTGTAGCTGACATTGGTGAAGGAGTCTTGCTTGACTAAAGGAGACCAACATTTGCCTTATTGGTTCAGTGGCCTTTGGTAACACTCTCTGGTATTCCAGAGACCAACTGTATACTTGCAAATGCAGTCTCGATACAATCTTCCCATGCTTACATCAGGTCATTGACAGCAGGGCAGGCCCTACCGCCTCTCTTCTTGCAGGTATCCCAGTTTACAGGCAAAAAGACTTTACCTTTTGGGGGCGGGGGGGGGCTTGGATCCCTGGCCAACATCTCCTTGGCAGAATAATCCATTGCTGCTATCAGTGCTCTCCTGTATTAATATATTATGCTTATATGCACCACTTAAAAGACTTTAGTATTATATTTGGTTCTGAATAGACAATAATCCTTTTTACAGTTCCTATGTCTATTAGTCAATTAAAGAATGCAGTTTTACCAGTTTTATAAGAGATTACTTCTATAACAGTCAGTTCTAATTACAGTTAGAGGATGACTTCATTACCACCATGTTTTTCTTTGTTATATGAAAAAGAAATAAGGAGGTCTCTCATATTGAAACTGTGCTGTACCTAGAAGGTAAGGTTCATTAGGAATCACTATAAACAGTTGTTACACCTATGGTCCTCAGAGATGTTTGATGCCTGTAGCAGTCTGAGGCTTTTCTTCCTTTTAGTGTTAAGATGGGTCAACTTCTCTCCTGGTATTTCTTGGTACAACCTACACAATAGAAGGCTGTATCCTTTCTTTCTCAGCCATTGGGTTGGTGACGTTTTGACCTGTGAGAACATATAAATCTTTTCCCATAGTTAGTTTTAAGATTAAATTGAACGTTTTTGACAAAAATGTTTAATATATAACTGTACCCCCCCTTTTTTTATTTTAGGTTTTTTTTTCTTTTTTTTTTTTTTTCTTTTTTTTTTTTCTTGACCCATGAGTCTCAAAAAGGCAGTTGTTACCACAACCTATAGGCAGAATAAGGTGTAATTTCATTAAATTTGTCCATGCTTTTTGGGTGACTGTATGTTGTTAATTTGGGAAGCAAACTTAATTCCTTAAGTTAAATTATCCTCTATCAGTGTAAAAAAGAATGTTACAAGATGATACTGTATAACACAAAATTTATAATTTGTGTTATATAAATTTTGTATTTTTTAATTGGGCCATAAAATAAATAAGCTAAGCATTTAATGAAAATTATTTGTAGATTTTTATCAATATATATGGAACTTGGCAAGAATTTTGGAAAATCTAGAATTTAGATTTCCAGCATTCCCAATTAAATGAGGTCTGCATGTGGAGTAAAAATCATTGAAATCAGGGTGTGATGGTGCTCACCTTTAATCCTAGCACTTGGGAGGCAGAGGCAGGCCAATTTCTGTGTTAAGGCCAGCCGGATCTACAATTGACTTCGGCGCCTGGGACTAAAGGGAGACCCTGTCTGAAAAATACAAAAAAAGAAAAATTGAAATCTTGTTTATGACATGACATAAACAACATGAAAGTATATATGTCCAGAAAACCAACCCTTCAAAAAACACTCAAAACAATTAAAAGAGACAAGGTAGCAAATCCTTCAGTAGTAAGAAAGAGTATTAATGAAGGTATATATTTGTGGAAACAAAAAGATAATAGTGATCTCTCGGTGCAAAATGTCAAACAAATAGATTCTGAGAAGGGCAAGAGAATATTCAAAATACACTTAAATATTATTGAATGAAGCTCGAGACAGACTCGAACTGGAAATGGATTAAGAAATTGAACCAATATTTTGTTGTCTCAAGAAACCCATATAATTTCCATGGACTGTTGGCAGCCTACCACACAAACAGTGTGTGCCGCATGCGCCCTAAAGATGGCACCCAGACGATTCCTGAGTCCTAACAGCCGTTCTACACCGACATTGCTATGCATTGGGCAATCTGCGCATGACTTTGAGCCCGCACACCTAATATTCTAATGAGGCATTGGCCCCTGTTGCGCTACGAGCCCATGCATTGGACATGCAAATGAGGCATCGGGCCAGTACACCTATCCAGAGCATACACGAACCCTCTAGACTGCTATATAAGCAGTGCCTCTTCCCCGTTTCGGGGTCCTTCTCCTAAAAGAGCTGTGCACAATAAATACTGCTGCAGAAGAATCCTGTTGTCTGCGTGAAGTTCTTGCCGGCGAGACTGCTGCGCGGGACAATGGACAGACACCATCTTAAAGTAAAAGGATTGAAAAAAGAATATTCCAAGCAAATGGTACCAAAAATCAAGCAGGAGTTTCTATTGTAATATCAGACTTCAAATTAAAACTAATGGGAAGAGGGGCTGGAGAGATGGCCTAGCAGTTAAGAGCACTGACCGCTCTTACAGAGGACCCGGGTTCTATCCCCAGCACCCACATGGCAGCTGAGAAACGTCTGAAACTCCAATTCCAGGAGAATTCCAGTTCCAGGGGAATCCGAGACCCTCTTCTGACCTCTACGGCACTGCACAACACGGGTGCACACACCTGCATGCAGACAGTACATTCATACACATACTGAAATTTAAAAAAAAATTAAAAAAAAAACTAATGAGAAGAGATGAAGAAAGTCACTACGTTCTTGTCAAAGGAACAATCATAAATATATATGCACCAAATTCTGGTACACATAACTTCATAATTATAATTCTGCAGGACTTTGAAGCACAGATTATTCCCAGCAAGCTAATAGTGAGAGACTTCAATACCCCACTGAGCCCATTGGATAAGTCAACATGAAAAATAATAAACGCAAAGGCATCAGATGAGATGAACAATATGAGACACCAAATGGACCTAAAAGACATCTACCGAATATTCCACACAAACATCAATGAATATACTTTCTACTTGGCACCCCATGAAACATTCTCTAAAACTGACCGTATACTGGGGCACAGAGCAAATCTTAACAAATAGGAAAAAAATGAAATAATCAATGCATTCTCTCAGAGCACAGTTCAATAAAGCTAGATATTAACACCAGAAAGAGCTCTACTATCAACAAGAACTCATGGAGTGTAAACAACACACTGCTAAATAACAAATGGATCAATGGAGAAATAGAAAGAAATAAAAGTATTCCTGGAACTAAATAAAAATGATGATGATTTTTAGACCTAATATTCAAATTGAAAAATCAAGTTTACTAGTAGATTTTTCTCCTATGTCTATATCCATCACAGGCTTAGATATAGTATAAGAGGTTTGAAAGTTCACGTTTATATTATGGATATAAGATTCTATACAAATTAGGATCCCTTACAAACTTGAAAATATTTAGAATAAATAATATACAGTTTACAGTGGAGTGTATAATCCTAAATATGTTCAATAAAATTTTCCATTGGAACTTACATTGTATGTAAAAAATGAGATCTTATTTCTCTAGTTTCAATTTCTGTTAGTCATCATGACTCTACTAAAATAATGACACTATTATTTTAAATAAAATATAATTTATGGGCTGGAGTGATAGCCTAGAGGTTAAGAGCACCAACTGCTCTTGCAGAGGACCCGGGTTCAATCCCCAGCACCCACATGGCAGCTGAGATCCATCTGTAACTCCAATTGCAGGAGAACTCCAGTTCCAGGAGAATCTGAGACCCTCTTCTGATCTCCATGGCATTGCACGACACAGGCGCACAAACCTACATGCAGACAGTACATTCATATGCATACAAAAATAAATAAAATTTTAAAAATTAAATAAAATATAATTTATAAACCTAATATAAGATTGAGTCTTTGGACAAGGTAATTTTACAATATGCTAATAGTCTTTAATTAATTTATTTTTTGTATGTATTTGTGGGGTTTGCTTTCATATATATAAGTGTACAATATGTGTGAAATACCTGCAGAGCTCAGAGCAGGGCAGTGGATCTCCTGGAACCACAGCTACAGAGGGTTTTTTTTCTGCCTTGCTGATGCTGGGAACCAAACCCAGGTTCTCTACAAGAGCAGCTGATTTTCTTAATCTCTGACCTTTAGTTAACTATTTTAATGAACTTTTGCACATTTGCAATACTAGAAAAAATACTGGTAAGATAAAACATGTCTCAGTTTGTATGTACCAGATATTTTCTAATGCACAGACTACATGAATATGTAATTCAGGCATAACACTTCACAGATTCAAACACACAAGATTTAGACATGGTATTCTTTCTCTTTTTCTTTGTCTCTTTTCAAATAAAAAAAGAAACAAAAGAATTTTCATGTCTTTTCTGGTGAAATAAAAATCAATCTACAGGGTCTGATATGTAAGTCTTCTCTCTTTTTTATTTTCCCTTTTTTTCCTACCTTTCCTACATTTTGGGGACAACTAGAAGATAAACTTATATTGGCTGCTCCAGGAAGCCTTGAGTTCTCAGCTGAGAAAGAGTCTGGTTAATTTGGGGGGGGGGTGATCTCATCACTAAACCCCCTAGTTAATTTCAAGCTCCAGTTTAGTTATATTACGCTTTGAAAAGTGTTACCCGATCAACAGAAGGGAATTGAGAAGTAGACCACTCTGACTTCTTCCATGCTGAAAAGGGAGGTTGTGTGTAATGACTGGGTTATGCCCCATTCAGAGGGCCTATATAAAAAAATCCCCCCAAATCATTACTATATATGTAAAAAAAAAAAATCCTTGGCTAGTGCCCATGAAAGCAAAAGTGAAGGCAAGAGTAGTTAGGGGACCAGGAGAAGTCTGAACAGGGTGAATTCAAATATCCAATTTAAAAGTCCATTAGAATTTCATAACAAGGGGTTTCAATGCATCTATTTATTAGGTTTCTACTTCTGTTCATTTGACCATGATATCTGCACTGAAAATCAGGATCTGATTTTCAGGTATTTTAATAGTCAAGACATGAGTTGCTAGGAAGAGGAATTTTACTATTATTAATCATTAATTGACAATGATAGCAGACTTGTCCTTTGGCAGGATGTGACCCTACATTATTAATCAAGGCCAAGATCTAAAGTTTTGTGTCTGTTTAACACTATCAGGAGTCAGAATTTTTCATGCACTAAAAGAAATATATTGACTATTTATCTTTCCATTATATTTTCCTTTTAGGTGTTTAAATCCACACAATTATCCCAGATTAACCAACTTTGTTTTCTCAAGATCAATTGAGGTTCTGATCTTTAGGGGGCACTCAGGTTTTCAAGGGGGGATGGGGGACGCATCTAGCTCCTTCTGGCCATTCTTAGCCAGTTCCAACTACCAAGGATAAGGTCAGGTCTTGCTACACCAGGCTTTCCCTTTGAGCACATGGGGACTTTCCTCTATGTTGACCTTCCTCATTATAGCCTGGACTATATTATAGACTGAACTTCTGTTAGTGGATCTCCAAGACTTCCCTGCACAGGAAGCCTGGTGACTCAACATTGCAGAACATTTTAAGAATGCCCCCGACCAAAATCTCCTGGGACTAATTGACTTCAAAGTGCAAAAAAAAAAAAATTGTCCCTTAAATTGCTTAGTCAAATTGGTAATATGATAAATATGATCATTAAGCATCCAAAAAGTAAAGTTTCACCAATATTACACTTTTAAGTACTATATCATGTTTAGATAAAACTTGATAAAAAGCCTAAGAAGCCTTGTACAAATGTTGACTGGAAGAGACTGAACACCATTGGTTGTGGGAAGATCCAGTTTGAATTAGGGGATAGTTCTCAGCTACCATTCCCTTGGGGCGTGGTGTGGGAGTCATGGGGCTCCTATGAGCCCACCCCAAGCAGGAGCAAACAACATGGACCAGGCATATGACGCTAGGCAGAGCAGCAGTATACAGTGGGGTGAAACTTTTTTTTTTTTTATATAAAAGTGAGTTGCAGCAGGCAATAAATTGAATCCTCCATTACCATAATTACACACAATTCCTGGTCATTGTTTTGCTTGCATACAGGCTGAAGCAGGCCTGGATTTTGAGTGTCATGTGTAGTGAGCTGGACAGAGTTCCATCACACCACCAACCTAGTGGACAGAGAGACCTATCACGTCACCACCTTGCAAAGTAAATTGCTAGTGATCAACTGACTTTTGTGCCAAGGGGTCAGTTCCCCACAGTGACCACAAGTGGCCACTGTGCTCCACTTCCCTTAGCAAGACTGTGTTGTGCCTGCTGTTAGCAAAAGAAGAGCCTACAATAGGATAAGCAGGCAAAGCTGGGAAGGGAGATTTAAACAACTTGAAGCATATCTTAAATGTAAACAATTTAGGACAAACAGAAATATATTCTTTTTTTTCCAGAAACCCCATATCCTGTTTTGTAATTTTCCAATAACAGGGAACAAACCTATTGACCATAATTAAGCTGATAAATTTTACCAAGCCCATCCAAAGTATCTCCATGTGGGCGGTATGCTGCTGATTCAGGGAAGTAAACCTAGCTTTACTTGAGTCACATTATATTGAAATGGGCAGAGTAGATACCAAAAGTAACACTTGCATAATAGATAGAGACAAAGAATATCTTTCAGTACTCAAAGGTAACCCATAACTTGTCTATGCCCCTTTAATCAGAATGTACAACTAGAAGTCCATTACAAACCAAAAATGGACCAAAAACCAACCACAACCCTGTATGTTTATATTCCCATTTAGATCATTAGAGAAGTAACTTTAGTGTTTATAACATTCCACACTGGAAACATTTAACCACTCCATTCCAGTACGTGTATCTTTTTTTTCTACTAAACTTTGCAGAATTTATACCCATCCAGATGAACAAGACAGTCACTCCCCTACATACACACACACACACACACACACACACACACACACGCACACACACACCACACACACACACAAAGCACAGCCAAAAGCCTTGAATTCTATTTTATCTAATATTAACATAGCAGATCCTTATTTTTTAGTACCATTTGCTTTGTACTATTTTGTTTACCATCCTTTCACCTTGGAATAGTGTCAGTCTTTAAAGGTGAGGAAAGATTTTTATGCACAAGAAAAAAGATGAGTTTTGTTTCTTAATCCATTCTACTAGTCTATGTCACTTAATTGGAGAATTCAATCCATTGATATTTAGAACTGTTGTTGAGAAAATTAAATTGCTTCCAATAATTTTGATTTCTAATACATTCTTAACCTAGGTTTTTATTTCCATAGTGGTAGTATCATTTGTTTTCTGATGTTGTTTGGTTATAGTCAACCCTGCCCTCTGCTTTTTGTATGCTTGAAATATTCTCTGCAGGGATGGCTTATTGGAGAGAAATTCTTTCAACTTATTTATATCATGGAACATTTTCCTTTCTCCTTCAATTATAGTAGACATTTTTGCTGGATAAAGTACTCTGGGTTAATATCTATAGTCTTTTATAACTTGGAATATTTTAGACGAAGCTCTTCGGGGTTTCATTGTTTGCAATGAAAATTCAGCTGTAATTCTGATAGGTTTTCTTTGGAAGTAGCTTGTTTTTCTTTTGCAGCCCTCGGTATCCTTTCTTTGCTTTGAACATCTAGTGTTTTTACTAGGATATGGCATGGAGAATTTCTTTTCTGGTTCTGTCTGCTTTGTGTCCTATATGCTTCTAGTATTTGTCTTCAACCTAAGCTATATCATTGTCCTCTGAGTTTTCTTCCTCTTCTATCACTATAATTCATAGGTTTGATTTTTTCATAGTATCCCATGTTTTCTGATTATCCAATTCTTTTTCTTAATTTTCATAATATTTACTTGATTTAACCAATTCTTCCATATTATCTGTTAATTTTGATATTCTATTTTCTACTCCATCCATTCTATTTTTTTTTTTTATATTTGGAAACAGGGTCTCCCTTTAGTCCCAGCTGGCTTGGAGCTCACTATGTAGACCAGGCTGGCCTTGAACTCTCAAAGAACCACCTGCCTCTGCCTCCCAAGTGCTGGGATTAAAGGGGTGTGCCACACTCCCGGGTTCATCCATTCTATTATTAAGAGTTTCTTCCATCCTTTCTAATTTGATTGTGGAATGTTCCATTTCTTTTTTCATTTCAATTTGATTTTTTTCAATGTTTCTATGTCTTTTATAATTTCATTCTGCAATTTATCATTGCCCTCTTTCAATTTATCCCTGTCTTGTTTTAGATCCCTGACTTCCTTTTTTATAAGCTCCTTAAATTATCCCAATTCCTTAATTTCTCTAATCATATTTATAATTGTTCTTTTGAGGTCTGTCCTGACTTATAGCCAAGGAGTCTTCATTACAAGATATTTGAATAAGAGTATTGGTATTTGGCTGAGGTCCATTTGAGTCTTTTGTATTATTATTATTTTTTTCCTTGAGCTTTAGGCATTTGGGTAGCTTCTATTGGGAGTAGTTCTAACGTGCAGCTTAGGTGTTTATTGAGCTGTCACTAATTCTGGTTGTATTCTTCAGGTGTTTTTCTGACTTCTTAATTGATGTACAGGCGTGGATAATTTGGGCTCCAAAATCTCAATTCTATCCTAACACTGTACAATCCAACACCCTTCACCCAACGAGCAAACAGTTCACCCAGTGGGGTAAGCTGTGCGACACCCAAGCTGGCCCAAATCTCCCAAGCCTGCAACTCTCCCAAGCCTGCAGAAGCCGCACCTCGAGGGCCCCAGGGACTCCCAGTCCTATGGGCTGGAAGGTCACAACACCTCTGTGGTAATGTAGCCATAGCTCCCCACATCCAAATGGGGTGAGCTTCAACCATCCACCCAGTGAGATGTACTCACAGAACCCCCATACACCATCTGTAATCTACCCACAGATCCCTCAGGGCTAGGTGCGAAATTCTGCACCTGGGTTCAGTAGGAGAAAGCCCCAACTGACACCAAGGCTATACCTGCTGTCTCCCAATGCCCCCAACTAATGTCTATAATGCCAAATTGTACTCACTAAGGATCCAAATGCCCTGGGACTTCCTCTGACACTTCCCACTTCTCTTGGGAGCACCTATGTCCCCCTACCCATCTTCACCTTAACTGCTCAGAACACACCCATTGTCCTGGGAACATGCTATCTTGGAACAGCCCCTATTTTTCTTTTTAAAGATTTCTTTTTTTGGTGGGATGGGTCTAGACTTGATTGGAAATTTTGTATGAAATGCACAAAGGTTCAATAAAAATTGGCTCTCAAAATTACCTCTTGATACTAGCACTGGGGGTTACCTTTAAGAACCAAAACCTGGACCTTAGATAATCTTGTTAAGCATCTCTCCTTTTAAATTCTTTCAGAGGACAGAACTAAAAGAAAAAAAAAGTGTATTTCTAATTTCCAGCCAGTATCTGCACACAAAACTGCAGTAAGCATGTTTAAAATCAAGAATTCATCTGTTGTTGCCTCTCAAGTGCTTTTAGCTGTAGTGTTAGATCATTCACTTGTGCTCTTTCTGTTTTTCTAATGTAGGCACCAAGGGTTATAAACTTCCCTCTTAGGACTGCTTTTAAGGTATCCCATAGGTTTTGTTGTGTTGTATTGTCATTGTCATTCAGTTCCAGGAATGTTTTTATTTCTTTCTTTATCTCTTCCTTGACCCATTCATTATTCAAGAGTGTGTTGTTTAGTCTCCATGTGTTCTTGTAGGCAGGAGGGCTTGTCCTGGTGTTGATGTTGAGCTTCATTGCACTGTGGTCTGACAGGATGCATGAAATTATTTCCATCTTTTTGTATTTGTAGATGTTTCTTCTGTGTCCCAGATGTGGTCAATTTTTGGCGAATGTTTCCGGGTGCTGCGTAGACGTGTATTCTCTGGGTTCTTAGGATGGAATGTTGGTAGAGGTTTATGAGGTCCATTTGGTGTTGTGCAATATCATTCAGTTCAGATGTCTTCTGTTTAGTTTTTGTCCTGTTGACCTATCCAACGGATTCAGTGGGGTATCGAAAATCTTCCCCTATGAGTGTACTCTGTTTAATCTGTGCCTTGTGGTCCCTGGAGAATTGTCTTTCTAAAGTTTTGTGCACCAGAATTTGGGGGGCATATATATCATAATTGTGAAATTTCTTGGTGGATTGTTCCTTGAGTGAAAAATTGTAATGGCTTTTTGTCTCTTCTGATTTCTTTTACTTTGAAGGTCTATTTTATCCTTTTATTAAACTAGCAACACCTGCTTTCTTTTTGGGTTACCATTTCCTTGGAATAATTTTTCCATCCCTTCACTTTAAGTCTGGTGCCTGTTCCTTGAAGGTAAGATGTGTTTTTGTAGACAGCATATCGATGGATTCCGTTTCCTATCCAGTCTCCCAGTCTATGTCTTTTGATTGGGGAATTTAGTACATTAATATTTAAGTTTATGACTGATAGGTTTGTGTTGCTTCCTTCTGCCTTATTATCCATTTGCAGTTTTGATTTAGGTTTTCTACTTTCTGCAGTTATGCTTTTCTGATTTCTCTTTCTAGGTTGCCTGGGGTGGTTGCTCCTTTCTTCTGTTCTTTGAATTTGCTTCAAGTATTTCTCTGAAGGGTTGAACCCTAAACAGATGAACCCTAAACGCAAACAGAAGGAAGAAAAACAAAAATCAGGAGCAGCAATTAATGAAATCGCAACAAAGAAAACAATAAAACATCAATGAAACCAAAAGTGGTTCCTTTGCAAGAAATAAACAATATAGATTGACCTCTATCCCAGTTAACAAAAAGAAAGAAGGAAACAAAACTCCAAATCAATAGAAATCTGTGCTGAAAGGGAATTATCACAACGGACAAGGAAAACAAGATCAAGAAAACAATTATATGGGAATATTACAAGAACCTATCTTCTCCCAAGTTGAAAAACCTAGAGAAATGGATGAAAATCTGAAATCCTGGGAATCACCAACGCTTGGCCAAGAAGAGGACCAGCAGCTTAAACAGCACCCATAACATATGAAGAAATAGCGGATGTAATAAGGAAACCTCCCCAAACTAAAAAAAGCCCAAGGCCCAGACGGTTTCACAGCAGGATTCTATAAACATTTTAAAAAGACCTACACCCATTATTTCTGAAACTGTTTCGAAGTATACAATCAGAGGGACTTCTCCAAAATTCCTTCTATGAAACGCCAAAACATCACTCTATTACAAAAACCAGGCAAAGATTCCAACTAAAAAGGAGAATTATAGACATCTCCCTCATGTGAACACAGATGCCAAAATTCTAAAAGATACTGGCAAATCGCATCACAGACCCACATCAAGAAGACCATCCATAATGACCAGTTGGATTCATACCAGAGATGCATGGATTGGTTCAAAACATATGAAAATCAATAAACATCATCAACACATAAATGGAAACCAAGACAAAAACCACACCATCATCTCAATTGATTCTGAAAAAAGCCTTTGATACAATCCAGCATCCCTTTCATGCTTAAAGTCCTAGAAAGAATTGGATTGCAGGGATCATTCCTCAATGTTAATCAAAGCCATATACAGGAAACACATAGCCAATATCATCCTAACTGGGGAAATGCCAGAACATTCCCTTTAAAGGTCGGAACTCGGCAAAGGCTTGCCCCCTCTCACCACTCGTCTTCAATATGGTGCTTGCACACTGCTAGAGCAATAAGGCAAGAAAAGGATATTAAAGGAGTACTAATTGGAAAAAGAGGAAGTCAACCTATCCTTACTTGCTGATGATATGATTATTAATGGATGCTAAAAACTCCAACAAAAAAAAAAAAAAAAAAAAAAAAAAAAAAAAAAAAAAAAAAAAAAAAAAAAAACAAAAATTAACCTTAAAAAATAATCGCCTTCTTTACACCAAGAACCAGCAACTGGAGAGCGAAAGACTTCAAAGAGACCTTCCCACTAAAATAGCCTCAAAAAACCATAAGATCCCTAGGAACAACCTAACAAAGACACCAAAGAACTCTACCAACAAAAATTTAAACCCTTTAAAGAAAGAAATTGAAAGAAGACCTTCAGAAGATGGAAAACCTCCCATGCTCATGGATTGGGAAAACTTACATTGTAAATGTCCCTTTTACCAAAACTCTTGTATAGATTTAATGCCATCCCAATCAAAAATCCCCAAGAGTTTCTTCACAGGTTGGAAACAAAAGTTCTTAAATTCCTTTGGAAAAACAAAGGACCCCGAATAGCCAAAACAAACCCTGATTGAAAAGAAGCTACACAGGGGGATCTTCTTATACCAGATTTTTAAAACTCTATACAGGGCTATAGTTCATAAAAACAGCCTGGTTACTGGCACAAAAACGGACCTGTTGAACAATGGAACAAAAACGAAGATCAAAACTTGAGCACAAACAATTCAGCAATCTCATATTTGACCAAGGGGGGCCAAGAAGCCACAATGGAGAAACAGTAGCACCTTCAGCAAGTGGTGATGGCAAAAACTGGATCAACCACTTGTAGAAGAATGAAATTAAACCCCTACTCTCACCCTATACAAAAAGTCAACTTCACATGGATTAAAGACCTCAACGTGAAAACCCCAAACTCTGAAGATGATAGAAGAAAAAAAAAAAAAGTTGGCAGCAGACTAACAAGACATAGGCGTAGGAAAAGACTTCCTAAATTCAGACAGCAGCTGCACAAGAATTTACGGTCGACAATTGGACAAATGGGACCTCATCAAAACTCAAGCTTCTGTACATCAACAAGAAACAATCCAAGGAAGTGCCGAGAAATCCCACAGAGTGGGAGGGAGGAACCTTCACCGCAGCTACATCTGACAAAGCCTTATTTCCAGAATATATAAATACTCAAAAAACAAAGAGAAAGAAGAAAAACAAATATGACCCACTCAATAGATGGAGCAAAGAACTGAACAGCGACTTCACAAGCGAGTACTTAGAAGATGTCTGAGAAACATCTCACGAACTGCTCAACATCACTAATCATTAAAGGAAATGAAAATGAAAAATGAAAACCCACTGTAAGATATCATCTTACTTCCAATACGACTGGATAGGATCAAGAGAAAAACAAATGATTACCAAAGTGCTTGGAGAGGTTGTGGGGCAAAGGGGAACATTACCCTCTGCTGGTGGGGGGGGGAATGTAAACTCGTACCGCCACTATGGAAAAGCCGTGTGGAGAACCCTTGGAAGACTTGGAACTTGGAACTTGTCACCCGACTCAGCCATACCACTCCTCGGCCTGTACCCTCAAGACTTACGCCACCACAGAGATACATGCCCAGCCATGTTTCTTGTAGCTCTCTTCACAATAGCAAAGGAGGGACCAATCTAAATGCCCTCAACTGATGACGTGGATAGAGAAAATGTGGTACATCTACACCATGGAGAGTTCTAGCAGCAGTAAAGAAAGACAAAAAAAAAAAAAAAAAAAAAGGAAAATGGCTGGAGCTAGAGGACATCATGCTTGAGTGAAGTACACAGTTCCAGGAAAACAAAACTGCCGGAATTGTATCCTTTTCATTTGTGGATGCTTGTGCCAATTACCCAATTGTAGGTATTTCTTGTATAGGGCCCCCTGGAGCCCTTGTCCAAAGCAGTTGGCATAACGCATTTTGGAAACAACAACAACAACAGAAAAGACTGCATCAAAGAACTGACTGAAACAGTGAACTTCTGCTCAAAACAGTCAACTTCCCCATGGAAAATATTGAGAATGACTAAGAGATGGAAAGCATGTCTGGCAGAATGCATGAGCTCTGGCGGGGTGGGGGAATGAGCGGGAACATGGGTCTAGATTTGTTAAAAATAAATAAATAAATAAATTTATGTGAAAAAAAAGAATTCATACTATATGATTGCCTTCCATCTATCTCTATATTGTTGACTTTAGACTTCCCATTTATTACACTGCAATATCCATTCAGAAATTTTCAGTAAATAGAGAGAATTCAGGCTCCAATTATCTACAGTGTAATTGTTACACTCTGCATGAATTAGTCCCCATTGTAAATTCATATCATTTGAGAAATTTACCAACTATACTAAAGGGTGTGGTTTTTTTACCTAATAGTGTCTCCCAAAACATACTCTCTACCAGGACATCATTGTGAGGTAATAGGTCCTTTCACATGAAAAGACTAGTAGAAAGAAATTAAGTATTCCCAGGTGACCAACACAATGGTAATATTAGAACCTCCACTGTTCTTTGAGTTATGCCCCCTAATTTCCCTGAGGTGAACAGCTTTCCTCCATCACATGCTCCAGCCATAATGGTCTGCTTTATAAAGAGAGGCCTGAAGGCATTGTTTAATGATCATGGACTAAAATCTCCACTATGATTTACAGTGAACCTTTCCTCATTATGAGTTCATTACCGAAATTATTTTCTTGTGGTAACTGAAACTGAACAACACAAATATGTAGAGTTCCTTTATGCTTTTACTTTTTGATATCTATGTGAAACACTGATCAAGAATTACTGAGTTCATTTCATTTTATGTGTATTCTCTTAGGTAAGCCTATGCCAAACATATTAAATATTTTATTTTTGATAATCTCAATGCCATCTAGAAAATAACTTTTAACAAATAAAAAGATTAGGAAAATCTGGTCTTGAATTTTATACTAAAGGAATCTTTAGAAACAACTATGTGATGTAATTGAAGGTTTACTATAGTATAATTGTCTTCATAAGAAGAAAGGGGAATAATTATCATCCCAGAAAATATCATTAAGTTGCGACCTAAATATAGACACCATGCTGACCTACAATAGATTTTGATAGTTTAATGGTTATGGGAATACTAATAAAAGTAATCGAAGGGCTGGAGAGATGGCTCAGTGGTTAAGAGCACCGACTGCTCTTGCAGAGGACCTAGGTTCGATTCCCAACACCCACATGGCAGCTAAGAACAGTCTTTAACTCCAGTTCCAGAGGAATCCAATGCCCTCTTCTGACCTTGGCAGCATTGCATGACATGGGTGCAGAAACCTACATGCAGACATTACATGCATACACATAATTAATAAAAATTGAATAAATAATAAATAAAATAATTGTAAAAATCCTACAAGACATAGGTTGATTATATATATATATATATATAGATAGATATAGTGAAACATGTATGTGTGTATTATGGTTTAGCTTTTAACCTTTAACATTTGTAGTTTTTCTAAATAATTTTTTAAATAAAGGATTTTGTTACTATTCTGTAACTCTAATTTGATATAAGGCATTTTCAAGTAAAATATAAGGATAAGCAGAATGCCAACCATATTGAAATCATGTAACATATATAAAATATCTTTATGCAGATCCAAATTGACTCTGATCTTAAATTAGGAAAGCTAGTCAACAAGATAGAAAACTGGGAGTTTCTATTATAAAACATAATCTTTTTCTAATTACTACCTTTTCTTTCAGATTTGTTTGTTTTTTGGCTGACATATACAAATATAAAGTTGTACATATTTATAGGGTCACATGATGTTTAATGCATACATACATTGTTTAAAGCTTAAAACTGCTAAACATGTCTAGGTCATTGTGGTGGTTTGAATGAGTGTCTCCCATAGGCTTTAAGTATTCAGACATTTTGTCTCCAGTTGGTGGCACTGTTCTTGGAGGTCTTAGAAGGTGTGGCCATGCTAGAGGAAGTTTGTCACTGGGGGGCAGTCTTAGTGAGTTTAACAAGCATCACGGTCTCCAGTCACGCTCTCTCTCTGCTTCCTGTGCTCATTGCGAGATGTGACCCTCCAGCTCTAGCCACCATGGCTCCCAGCACAATGGACTCTAATTCCCTGGAAACGTCAATCATAAGCTCAAATAAACTCTTCCTTTATAAGTTCCTTGGTCCATGGTGTTTTATCACAGCAACAGAAAGTGGACTAATACAGTTATTTGGTACACAGAGAGTGGGGTGTTGGCTATGAAGAACCTGACCATGTGCCATGTGGATGTTTGGAGAAATGTGGAATACTTTGGAACTTTGGGCTAGAAAAGCTGTTGACTACTGTAAGCAGAGTTTAAGAGGCCATTCTAGTAGAAGCCTGGAAGAAAGCATTGCTCCAAAAATTGTAGCTCCAGAGGATATTTGATAAAGAGTCTGGGCAGCAGTTTGTCCCACAGCACAAATGCTTGCCTGATGTAAGTTGAAAAGCAATGGACTAATGTCTTTGGTGGAGGAGATTTCAAGACAGCCTAATGTAGAATGGTGGCATGACTTTAATGTGATATTATACAGATCTACAGTGAAAAAGAGCAAATGGGGCAGAAAAATGCAGAATGTACAGTTTGGATCTGAAAAAGTACACTAGGAAGATTAAAGGTATGGCCAAGGCATGTGAAGAGAGGCTCCCTTTCATAAGGAGACTAAAGTGATTAAGGAGAGGCCTAGATATTTTACAATAAACAATGGGAAAGGTGAGATTAAAGTGATAAGGAGAGGCCTAGATATTTACAAATAAACAATGGGAATGTGAGATTAAAGTGATTAAGGAGAGGCCTCGAATTTACAAGTAAACAACAGAATCAATACCTTCAGGGCAAGACCACACCCAGCTATCCTCCAACTTTTGAAAGAAAATACTGAAAGGTGTTTCTACCAAGTCCAGGGCAGAGAAAATTGCAAATGTGGTTAAAGTAGGAGATTCCATCCGAACTTGCAGCCAGATTCAGGCAGTTTCATTCAGTGGTGCTGGCTTAGAGGCATGAGTTTGCAAGAGTGAAGGGGTCATCAGGTCTTCCTCCACGGTTTCAGAGACCACAGAAGTCAGGCAGAAGTGCAGCAGGGGTGTTCCTGAATAAAGAAGGCCCTGATAGGCCATTGCATGAAGCTGTGAATGTGAAGTCTGGTTGGCAGCGGAGAACCCCAAGAAGACTTTCGAGATGCCAGACCTGAGAGATATTTGCCAAGGAGCTGCATACAGGGAGTGGTACCAGCCTAAGAAAGAGATGTATGTTGCAAGCCAAGGAAGCTGGGAGAGCTGAGTCATCTAAGCACTTTGGAAGTCCAAGTCCCAGAAGTTGCACATGGAGCTACTGGACTTGGAGTTTGCCCTGCTGGTTTTCAGTCTTGTTTAGGTCCAGTATTTCCTCACTATGCCTCTATTCCTCACTTTTGTAATGGAATGTGTATTTGGTTCCACTGTACATTGTGAGTATGTAATTTGTCTTTTGATTTTACAGGAGCTTACAATTAGGAGATTGGCCTGAGTCTCAGAAGAGACTTTGTACTGTAGACTTTTGAATGGCATTGAAACTGGTAGACTATGGGGACTTTTAAGGTTGGACTAAATGCATTTTGCATTTTATATGGTCAGGAGCCTATGGGGGCCATGGAGTGGAATGTGGTGGTTTGAATGAGTGTCCCCCATAGGCTTTAAGTATTCAGACATTTTGTCTCCAGTTGGTGGCACTGTTCTTGGATATCTTAGAAGGTGTTGCCATGCTAGAGGAAGTATGTCACTGCGGGAAGGCTTAGTGAGTTTAACAAGCCTCGAGGTCTCCAGTTTCTCTTCCTCTGCTTCCTGTGCTCATTGCGAGATGTGACCCTCGGCTTGCTGCTCCAGCTCCAGCCACCATGCCTCCCTCCACCATGGACTCTAATTCCCTGGAACCATCAATCATAAGCTCAAATAAAATGAACTGTCAATCGTAAGCTCAAATAAACCGTCAATCATAAACTCAAATAAACTCTTCCTTTTATAAGTTCCTTTGGTCATGGTGTTTTATCCCAGCAACAGAAAAGTGACTAATACAGTCATTAAACATGTATAATTTCTTTGCAGTTAAAAATTCCACAGTTCTGAACAAACTTACACCACTCTTTGTTTGAGGCTTCTGAAATACATGCAATATCACATCCATATTGATCCTACTGTAAAATTCTACACCAAAACATCATGCTGTATGTAACCAGCTTGGTATTCATTGATCAGTTTCATCCACACATCCCTTCTTTTTTATTATGGTCAGGGGTTCAGATTTTTCTTTTAATTTAATATTACTCCAATATATGAATATATACCTTCCATATGTGTATAGTAATTACCATGCCTGAAAGTAGGTGGTAAGTTAATTCTAGGGCTCATTAAGATATTCACATTATAACATCACAGTTGCTTTCAGATAGAAAGAAATATAGCATAACATTGCTCACCTTTTCTTTCAATTGGGGGATTTGCTACTAGCATTCACAAATGAGGGAAATCATTCCCTGTTTGCTTTGGAGAGGACTGTGTTACTTCACTTAGCATAATGGCTTCAAGTTCCATCCATTTACCTGCAAATTTCATGATGTCATCTTTCTTTTTTTAATTTATTTTGTTATTGTTATTAAACTTTATCCATACATCATACATCATTTCTCACTCCAATTTAGAGTCATTTCCACGCCCCCCCACCTCACCTGACTTCCGAAGTCTGCCATACATGTTGTACATATTTTTCTGAGTCTTTCCAGAGAGATCTTTTTTTTTCAAAGCAGAGGCTAATTGTTTTCAGGAGAACTTCACTATTTCAGCCTTTTTTTCCAGTTCTTTTGTTGTTGTTGTTGTTCTCTCCAACTTGTATTGCATATATGGATGATATAGATAGATAGATATAGATATAGATAATAGATGATAGATAGATAGATAGATAGATAGACAGACACATAAATATATACATACATACACGTATCACCTGAATAGGAGGATTTTCTTTTCTTTTGCTAAAAGATGTCTTGTTTTCTGTAAGGAAGTATTTGAAGCTTCCTCCTTGACAAGCCCAAACAACCATCAGTCTTGCTCTTGTGCATATGCAGTCTTTCCTTCCCATGGTCAACCAAATGAGGTCCAGTAAGCAATCATCCTGTCTTGATCTTCCTGTACTGGCTTCCATGATACAGCATGGGTAGTCCAACAATGGCAGTCTATACTCTCAAGAGGCTGAAATCCTAGTAGCTGCTAAGTACACAAGCTGGATATCTCAGTAGTCCCCATCTGGCATTGAATGTTTAGAGGCTTCTTGGAGAAACATGAGTCTTCACTCAATATTGGAGGGGTAAAAAGCTGTGCCTTAGTTTTGCCAGCACCATTTGCTAAAAATGCTATCCTTCCTCTACTGATGTTTTCTTTTTTTTTTTTTTTGGCCCCTTTGTCAAATATGAGGTGACTGAAATCAAATAAGCTCAAGTTAACCTTCAATTTAGTTTCATTGGTCAATGGGTCTGTTTTGTGCCACTACAAGGCTGTCTTTAAGACTATAGCCCTGGCTGGGTATGGTGGCACACGCCTTTAATCCTAGCACTTGGGAGGCAGAGGCAGTTGTCTTTGGAAGTTCAAGGCAGCCTGGTTCACAGAGACTGTGTTGTATGTTCCACGGCACAGCTGGGGCTTACAGGCGAGACCCTGTTCTTCAAAAAGCCCAAAAAAAAAATCAAAAAAAAAACACAATAAACAATAGATTTAATAGCCACTTTGAATTCTATAATGCGTGAAGTTTCTTGTATATTCCTTTATACATTTCCTCCTTTATTAGCTAGCAAGTCCTCCCACCGTCTCTATTGTTCTAACTCTTCTCCACTCAGGGTTGCTTTAACTATTTGGGGTCTTTAATTTTTCCATATGAACTTGATCACCATCTGAAGAAGAACAAAAGTAAACCCCTACCTTTCACCCTGAACAAAAATCAATTCCAAGTGTATCAAAGATCTCAACGTGAAACCCAAAACCCTGAAGGTGATAGAAGAAAAAGCTGTCAACAACCTACAAGACATAGGTACAGGAAAAGACTTTCTAAATCAGAGAGCAGTTTCACAGGAAATAAGGTCAACAGTCGACAAATGGGACCTCATCAAACTCAAAAGCTTCTGTACAGTGAAAGAAACAATCAAGGAAGTGAAGAGAAAACCCACAGAGTAGGAAGGAATCTTCATCAGTGATTCATCTGACAGAACATTAACGCCAACAATATATAGACTACTCAAAAAAACAAAGAAGTAAACAAAGGACCTACTCAAAAGATGCAGTAAAGAGCTGAACAGAGACTTCACCAGTGAAGAAGTAAAGATGGCTGAAAAAAATCTCAAAAAGTGTTCAACATTGTTAATAATTAAGGAAATGCAAATTAAAACCACTGTCAGATACCATCTCACTTCTATAAGATTAGCTAAGATCAAGAAAACAAAAGACACCAAATGCTGGAGAGGTTGTGGGGACAAGGGAACACTCATCCATTGCTGGTGGGACTGTAAACTTGTACAACCATTATGGAAAGCAGTGTGGAGAACCCTAAAAAGACTCAAAATGAGCCTACCATCTGACCTAGTCAAACTACTCCTGGGTATATGCCCACAAGACTCATCCTACTGCAAAGATACATGTACATCCACGTTAATTGCAGCTCTCTTCACAATAGCAAATAGGTGGAACTAACACAAATGCCTCTCAGCTGACAAGTGGATGACAAAAATGTACTGAATCTACACAATGGAGTACTATGCAGTGGTAAAGAAAGATGACATTATGAACTTTGTACTTAAATGGATGGAACTTGAAGCCACTATGCTAAGTGAAGTAACACAGTCCCAGGAAAACAAGTTGCCAATGGTTTCCCTCATTTGTGGATGCTAACACCAAATCCACAGATGAAAGGCAAGCTGAACAACATTATTATTATATTTCTGTTTATTTGAAAGCAACTATGTTGTAATAATGTAAATCTCTTAATGGACTGTAGAATCAATCCACCAATTACTTTCAGACTCTGTAATTACTGTATATGAGTGGAAAGTATGTATTCATATTTTAGGGTAATATAAAAGTAAAGAAGGATAATGTGAATTCCTGAATATAAAAAAAAAAGACTGAGGGAAAGATTCAGGACAGTTATGGAAGAGTGCATGATCTACAGTGGGGTGGGAAGAAGGGAAAGGGGAGTATGTCTAAAATGAACTGAAAAATGATGTCTGAAATACACAAAACATCAATAAAAGCATTATTTTATAAAAAGCTGTGTCTCATGTCTTTGAAGAATATCAAAAGCAGTGACAGCCACAGAGCAGATGCATTTGCCAGTATGAATTGAAGACAGGCAAACCAATAGTTCTCTATCTATCTATCTATCTATCTATCTATCTATCTATCTATCTCTCTCTCTCTCTCTCTCTCTCTGTCTCTCTGTCTTTTTACTCAGAAATCAAGTTTTATATCTGAAGTACAATTTCGCAGGCCTTACTGATTATTCATTTCTGGTTTACTTTCCTTTTGGATGCTTAAGGACACACAGTTAGCCCAGATTAACCAAGGTTTTTGTTTTATTAAGGTCAGTTGAGAATCTGGTCCTCAGGGATCTCTTGGGTTTGTTTTGTTTTGGGAGGGTTGGTGCGGGGGCCCCTGCTCCTTTTGGCTTTTCATTACCAGTTCCATCCACTCGAGGACAAAATCAGGTCTTGGTAGACCAGACTTCAATTTTTGAATCATGAGCAGACGTTCCTATTTGTAGACTGGACACTGGCTGGAGTCCCATTAGTGGGTCTCCAAGAGCTCCCTACGCAGGAAGACTGGTGACCTACATTTGCAGGACATTTCAAGAGATGACCCCATGCATAGTCCCCTGAGACTTGGCTGACTTCTGAGGGCAAGGAACAAAGTTATCCCTTGGGTCCCTCAGCCAAATTGGTATGGGCGTTAAGTATGGTGGTTAAGCACCCAGAAAGGCTAAGTTACGCCATCCTGATACATTGCACCTATACTAAAATTATATCTTCTGAAAATAAACTGTATGTTATTTCCATATCATATTTCTTGATTTACATTTTTCCATTTTAATTTTATATTACTCTAAAATATGCTTACATACCCACCATCATATACCAAACATCCAAACTCTGAAATTAAATGGTAGGTTAATTCTAGAGCCTGTCTAGGAATTCACAATATACGAGCACAGTTGTTTTCAGATCACAAGGAATATAACATTAATTTTACTGTTTGCCTTACAACTAGGTACTTGGTGGTAGCATCCACAGATGAGGGATGCCATTCATCTTTTGCTTTTCTGGGACTTTGTCACTTCACTTAATATAATATCTTCTAGTTCCATCCATTTATTTGCAAATTTCACAATGTCATCGTTCTTTGCCACTGCACAGAACTCCATTGGTCTTTATTTCTTTCTTTTGAACTGAATATTTGCAATTTTCATATAATATAGTTTGATGGCATATATATCTCCTCCTCTATATGTATCTCCCCTTATTGTACTTGAACAATTATTTATATGGTCCATAAAATCCAATTTGTCTTTCAATGTGAGTTTATATGCTGGAGACTGGTTAAACTAAGGAGTCCCAAGCCTAAAATAAACTGTCTCTGCCCCTCCCAGCAGCCATTTTTAGTCACAATTTCCTTAGGTGGGGTTGGACTTTCTTACTTAGTTCCTCTTGTCTATAATGGGAATTTTTTCTGCTTTGTGCTTCCAAAGGCCTTGTGCATGCTGTTACTATTGCTATGAGTTCATATGAGTAATTTAACAGCTGTATGGAAAGCTCTGTTTCCTTGTGGTCTTCACTCACCTCTGGCTTTTAAAGTCTTTCCACCCCCTTTTCCACAATGATCCCTGAACCTTGGAAAAGAGTTTGAAATAGGCTAATCACTCTTCTTCTCTGCATTTTGGGCAGGTGCATATTTGTCTGTTAATCGCCATTTGTTGCTTAAGAAAATTCTCTTTTAGAGATGTGAAATGAATTAACCTATGTGTATGACAGTAAGTTATTAAGAATCAATTTAATATAACTATTTAGTAGAAAACAAGTATCAAGTTCTCCTCTATGTTCTGTCACCTGCCATGCCCCAAGTTACTGAACCTGATATCAAAGCCAGATCCAAGCCTAGAAAGCAGATCTAAAGCCAATTAAACAATGGTTGGTTATTCACATCATATTTTTGCCACTATTGCATGGTTGGGCATATCTTGCCAATCCAGTTTTTATTGTAGTTCACAGGATTAATAGCTGGGTAGGGTTGATAAGTATTATTTTTTTAACTTTCTAGAGATGAGGCTCTGAACTCAGCACCAGGTAGGTTTCTCCTTTTTTCCTACAGCTCACACATGAAGCTTAGATATCAATATGGTTTTACCATCCAGTATTGTTTTGAGAGCCTATAGTATTGAGACCCTATGGAATTCTGGTCAAATACGTCTAGAGAGGGAGTTCATTTTTGGCACTGAGGAATTTTTTAACATTAGCCTTTGATTTCTAGAAAGGAAAGCATCTCTTTGGTGGAAGATAAATTCTCTTAAGCTTTCTGTGATGTATTTGTATATACTTAAGAATATTCTGCAGTGGTACTTTTCCATATGGCTTTTTTGAAGACCTTTATTGTTACTTATCCCTCCCTATAATGCTTCCTCTACTCCTCCCTTCCATTTCTCACCAATTTAACCTTCCCTAGCTTAATGTTCCCTATTCCTCTTTTATATCATTGCAATTTACAACTCTTCCCAGGAAGTCTCCCTGCCAACTACACATGACAATTTACTAGTTATTTTGACCTTTCTGAATTTTCTAATTGAATCATTCATGTTTAAGATTTCTAGTGTCCAGCTATCAGAAATGTGACTTTTTTCTTTCTGAATCTGAGTAACCTCACTCAGAATGGTTGTTTCCAATTTCTTCCAAAATTTAGTTGTTTAAAGATCAGAATAATATTTCATTGTGTATATGTACCAAAAGGTCATTATCCTTCCCTCAGCTGATAGAGATCTAGGTTGCTTCCAATTTCTGGCTATTAAGAAAAAGACAACAATGAACATGAATGAACAGTTCACCTTTAGTAGCACACAGTGTATTTTGGATAAATATCAAAATTAGTATGGCTGGGTCATATTGGAGATCAATTTTTGGGTTTTTGATGAGTTTCCACCCTGATTTCCATAGTGGTTCCACTTTAGAGGTTATTTTATTTATCATGTGTGTTTGTATGTACATATGTATACATGTAAATGTGGGAAAAATAAATCAATTTATGGGAGTCAGGTATCTCCTTCCATCATGTGTATTGGGGAATTGAACTTACATCCTTAAGCTCATTCACAAACATTTTTACCTGCTGAGCCTTCTTGCCAGCTCCATGTTTCCTTCTACAATTATCAAAATAATTACTTAATTCAAACAATTTCTATACTTTGTATATTGGAATACTTATAAATATGATCTCAGTAGTCTCTTGTTTTGTCTCAGTTGGCCATCACTTATAACTAGCCCATGTGAAAACCCTTGTGATATCATCTACTCAATGAAATCTGCAATAATGCTTCTGAACTGCCATTATCTCTGCATAACTTAGATAGACGTTAGAGAATAATGAATTTAATCTTTACTCTTCTCCAGCAATTTGGTTTGTTATATCTTTGAGCAAAGTTGTAAAACATACGTGTGTGTGTGTGTGTGTGTGTGTGTGTGTGTGTGTGTGTGTAATAATAACCAAAGAATAGTACAATAAATTGAAAGGGAATTGGAGGACATGGGGAGTGGAAGGGGACTGGGTAGGATGGCAATAATTCAAAGACAATACTAATATATGAAACTAATGCTAATATATGAAAAAATTAAAAAATGAAAAGATGGTATTGATGGGAAGCACTTTCAAATTATTTTTGTGAAGATATAACTTTCTTATGAGCAATACCAAAGCAGAAGTTACTACTAAATATCCTCTCCTTCTGTATTTCCTGATTTCATTACCTTGTGCTTCATCATCTATGTTGAAGCTTTGAAATTTTACAACATAGATGACTTCTTTAATGTTAGGTCAACAACTTACAGATATTCTAAAATCTACACCTTAGGAGAAAAGAACCTAACACTTTTATTCAGCATACCATAAATGAAAAGGATCTCACTATTCAAGTGTGTCATAATGTTGGGTTGATGAACTTTTTTTCCTTTACGTGTATAAGATTTTTCATAATTTCTATCCAAAAATTTTGAACACAGCATCAATTCTTTGTCCCACCCTAAAAAAACAGCTATGAAGATTGAAAATATTTGCCAAAATTCTTAGAAATTCTATAGCTGATAATAATGGTAAGAATCTACATCGTTTATGACTTAAGGAAAAGTATACCTATAGTCAGAATAGCATTATTTTTAACAAATATTAGCTATGTAGATTAATTTTGCTGTGTTCTACATTCTGTCAGAACATTTATCATATTAATATGATAGATATTGTGAAAAGATATTGAGGTCTACCTCAGTAAACTTACAGTTTGTACTTTTTGTTAGCTGCATTGTTGTGAGCTATACACATATATTAAAACAATTTACCTAAATGCACATTTCAGTATGTATAGCATCTGGTATTTAAGAATAAACAGATGGTTTTGTTGCAGCTGTCTTCAGATATTTGGCTACCAATCCTTTGTAGATCATAAATCATATTTAGACTCAGAAGGCCCATTGCTTAGAGGTCCTGTTGGTTGAGAAAAATAATGTAATTTTTACCAGTCATTCATCACTATAATGATTTCACACACAAAAACACAGATATGCATACATACATAATTTAAAAATAATTAATCTACATTTAATTAGCTAGTGTCCCACACACCATTTTGATTATAGGTAAACTGGTGTGAGTAACAAATAATCCAAATATATTTCTAACCAAGAGAAAGACACACTGAAACAAAAATAGGTATTGTTTATTCAGAGCTATGTATAGTATAACACACATATTATATAACTCAAGAGTTTACTTGGCTATAAATCAAAAGAAAAAATTCTCAAGAGTGGAAGATATGTATTCATAATTTAGATTAATAAAATTAAAGGGAAAATGTGAATTCCTAAACATATTTTGGAATTAACATACAGTTTATTTTTGGAGGTTATAATTTCGGTACATAGGTGAGGTTTATATATGCATGGTTTGGAAGAATACAAAGGGGAGGGAAGAAAAACAACATAAGGACTGGGTCAAAGAACTAACTGATACCATTAAATTCTGCCCAAAGTAATAAACCCTTGCAGAGAAAAACTTTAAAAATTCTGAGAGAAAGACCCAGAAGTTGTATGGCAGAATCCATGAACTGGGGTGGGGTGGAGTTTTATGAAATACACAAAACATTAATAAACGTATGTTATTAAAAATAATAAGGTCATTGCCTATCTGTACTATCAGTATGATAATATGTATTGTCTCTAATCTTCCAACTCAGACTCTCAGTCCTGGGAAACTATATGACAACTCAGTTTTCTGTTTGTTCTTAATAGTATGACTTAGATTATCCTGTTTCAAAATGTGCCACAAATTTAATTGCTGCATTTTCTAACTATGATAACTTTAAAGATACTCTAACAAAATGGAAATATATCTAATGGAAGATGGGTATTAATGGAGATATTTTAGTCTGGGACTAACATCAAGATTAGTAAAAGAAGCTGATTTTAGACTGGGAAGCTGGCTTAGTGGGAAAACAATTGCCCTGCAAACAAGGGAACAAGAGTTTAGATCCTCAGAACCCATGAAAATATTGCATAGGTATGGTAGTTTGCTGTAATTCCAGACTCAGAGGGCAGAGAAAGGGATCCCATGAGAAATCCCTAGTTAGAATAACCATATAGATGAGTAGCGGTTTTAATTGAGAGACCTTGCCTTAGAAGATGAATTAGAAGAGGAACCAAAGAACTTTTATGACATCAAATACGGACCTATACACATGTTCATACAGTGTATTCACATGCTTTCTCATGTATGCACAAACACTTGTCATCATGTATGCCCACACTTATTACACACACATAAACATGAAAAATGAAGCATAAGCAGAACCAATGCCAGCAGATGGAGAAGTAGAAGGAGGAAGAGGGGAAGGAGGAGGAGGAGGAGGAGGAGGAGGAGGAGGAGGAGGAGAGCTGAAAGAGGAGGAGAAGAAAAGGGCAACAGATTTCCTGAAACTGAAGTTAAGGATGATTGTTAGTTACCATGTGGTTGCTGGTAACCAAACAGTGGTCCTCTACAAGGGGAACCATTGCTCTCAACAGCTGAACTATCTCTCGAGCCCCTTGAATTATGGCTTTGATATTTGGTTTATCTTCATTATAAATTTGAAAATTTAGGTACACTTTAATCTATGCTTATTTAAACTTTGTTTTCATTGTCTTTTTTTTTTTTTGCCTTTTTGAGACGGTCCCCCTGTAGCCCCACCTGCCATTGAACTCTCTATGTAGACCAGGCTGACCTTGAACTCACAGTGATCCACCTACCTCTGGCTCCCTAGTGCTGGGATTAAAGGTGTATGCTGCCACTCCCCGCTGTCATTGTCTTTTCTTATAGTTACTAAAATCAGGTATCATAAACGAGATTTTATAATGTCATCTTTCTTTAGCACTGAATAGTACTCCATTGTCTAGATGTACCACATCTTTGTCATCCACTTGTCAGTTGAGGGGAATTTGGGTTGGTTCCAGCTCTTTGCTATTGTGAAGAGAGCTGCAATAAACATGGATGTGGTGGTAGGATGAGTCTTATGGATAGATACCCAGGAGTGGTATGACTGGGTCAGTTGTTAGGAAATCAAACCTAACCACTGTCCAGCCCACAAACCTTATATTAAATGACTTAAATAAACCTTCAAAAAGTTTTGCTTGTGTTCCATACTTGTTGTAAAGTAGAGGTCCATCATTACTGGAGGCTAATTTGAAAACTGAGTTTCGCCTGGAATTTTTAAATGTAATTTATAATTTGGAGGTTACCAAAGACCTATAATCAGATATCTCAATTATGTATAGAAATGACTTGCATGAATTATATCTCTCCTTATAGTTTTATCAGAATTAAAATATATTGTTGATTATTATTTAAGGACTCTTTATTTTTCATAATTTATTGATGATTTCTATATTTCATACATAATCGTTCAGTCCAATTTAGACACATTCCTCTCTGAATGCCCCCCACCCAACTACAATTCATGCTTTCTGTCACACGTGCCTTGCATCTTTTTCTCAGTCTTTCCAAAGTTTTTCACTGCAGAGGCTTGTTGTTTGGGGCAGAATTTAGCTGTATCAGTCAGTTCTTTGATGTAGTCTTTATTTTGTTGTTTCCCGGAGAATATACTGTATGTTAATTCCAAATATGTTTAAGCATTCACATTGTTATCCTTTAATATTATATTACTCTAAGATATGAATATGTACCTTCTAAAGATATACAGTAATTACAGACTCTGAAAATAAGTGGTAGGTCAATTCTAGAGCTTGTTAAGAGATTCACATTAAAGACAGGTGCATGGAGTCAGTGAGGTGCCAGTAAAGCAAGGTGGGACTGCACTGACTCTTGGGGGGCTCAACCCCCGCACCAGAGGTCCCAGCTTGGGCTCCAGACAGGCACACGGACTCAGTGAAGTGCCAGGAAGGCAATGCAGAACTGCCTTGACCCTTGGGGGCCTACAGGCTCCAGGGCCAAAGTAGCAACACAACTCACCCCCATCAACCTTGTGGAGCTGTGGTGCAGAGGAACTAACAAGAACAGCAGTGGTGATTACAGTCGGTACAGCCAACGTTGACATGCCAGAATCCAAAGAAACAAATAAACAGACAAATCTGCATCCTAAAGACACAAAGAAAAGACAACATGGGAAAAGCTCATAATAAATCCACACTGAACTCTACCAGCCCTACAGAAGGTCTCTACAATGAGATCTCCAAGGAAAAATGTCAAGACACCAACCTTAGAAGAACAACTGTAGACATATTCAAAGAAATTAGAGAACTAAGGGAAGAGAATGAAAAACTCAAGAAGGACCTAGAGGGAGATAATGACAAATATTGGAAAGAACTAAAGGGAGAAAATGACAAACTGGAAGTAAGTGGAAATGCTGAAAAGATCCCAGGGTGAAATGAAAAAAGAAAATGACAAATGAACCAAGGAGCTACAAGATGAAAATGACAGGCTCCAAAAGGAGTGGAAAATCTAAAATAATCACAGGATGAAATGAAAAAAGATATTGAACATTCATCTGACCACAAGGAAAGGATGGAAAAAAGCCTCAGAAGCAGAAAAAAGAATATCAGACCTGCAGGATAATACAGAGCCACTAGAAAGCTCAAGTAAAGATTATGAAAAATTAAAAAAAAAAAAAAAACAAGAGTGGAACAACCAGGAAATATGGGACACTATGAAAACACCAAAGCCCTGCATCGTAGGGATAGAGGAGGGAGAAGAATCCCAAGAAAACACTATTGCAAGATCTTCAACAGGATAATAGAAGAAAATTTCCCCAAACTGAAAAAAGACAATCCCATACAAATACAAGAAATACATAGAACACCAAATAGACAGGACCAGAAAAGAAACTCTCCACACTATGTAATTGTTAAAACACTAGATGCTCAAAACAAAGACAAAATACTGAAAGCCAGAATAGTAAAACAAGTTACATATAAGGGGGAACCCATCAGAATCACAGTTAACTTTTCAGTGCAAACTATGAAAGCTAGAAGAACATGGACCAAAGTATTCCCTGTGCTAAACGACTTTAGATGCCAACCCAGACTACTATATCCAGGTTATATTTGAAGGAGAAAGAAAAATCTTTCACAACATAAACAAGATGAAAGAACATGTCTAAGAAACCAACACTTCAAAAAATCTTTGAAGCACACCAAAGAACAGAGGAAAGGAGCATTGAAGGAAACATTACTTAGCATGATCAAAGCCATATATAGCAAACCCATTGGCAACATCATCCTAATTGGAGAAAAATTGGAACCATTTTCCTTGAAGGCAGGAACTCTAGAAGGCTGCCCCTTATCATCTTTAACATAATGGTTGAAACGCTTGCTAGGGCAATAAGGCAAGAGAAGGAAATTAAAGGAGTACTAATCAGAAAAGAAGAAATTAAGCTATCCTTTTATGCAGATGACATGATAATTTACCTAACGGATGCTAAAAACTCCACCAGAAAACTTCTAGAAATGATTAAGAGTTTCAGTAAAGTGGCAGGATACAAAATTAACCTGAAAAAATCAGTAGCCTTTCTTTACACCAAAAATAAACAAGTGGAGAAAGAATATAAGAAGACCTTCCCACTCAAAATAGCCTCAAAAATAATAAAATACCTGGGAACAAACCTAACCAAAGATACCAACGATATCTACAACAAAAATTTTAAACTCCTGAAGAAGGAGATTGAGAATGACATCAAAAGATGGAAAGATCTCCCATGCTCATGGATTGGAAAAAATAATATAATAAAAATGTCCATTTTACCCAAATTTATATAGAGATTCAATACAATCCCAATCAAAATCCCCATGAGCTTCTTCACAGAGTTGGGAAAAAAAATCCTTAAATTCATATGGAAAAAACATAAGACCCCGAATTGCTAGAGCAACCATCTATGAAAATTGCAATACAGGGGAGACTGCTCTACCAGACTTCAAGCTATATTAAGTCAGAAAGACAGCTTGGTACTGGCACAAAAACAGACTCGTTGACCAATGGAACAAAATTGAAGATCCAAACTTGACCTCATACAATTTCAGCCACCTCATATTTGACAAAGGGGCAAAAAATCCTCAATGGAGGAAGGATAGCATCTTCAGCAAATGGTGCTAGAAAAACTGGATCACCATTTTTTGAAGAACAAAATTAAACCCCTATCTCTCAACCTGAACAAAAATCAACTCCAAGTGGATCAAAGATCTAAACGTAAAACCTGAAACCCTGAAGGTGGTAAAAGAAAAATTTGGTAACAACCTACAAGACATAGGTGTAGGAAAAGACTTTCTAAATCAGACAGCAGTTGCACAGAAAATAAAGTCAACAGTTGACAAATGGGACCTCATCAAACTCAAAAGCTTCTGAACAGTGAAAGAAACAATCAAGGAAGTAAAGAGAAAACCCACAGAGTGGGGAGAAATCTTCACCAATGATTCATCTGACAGAACATTAACATCAACAATATATAGACTGCTCAAAAAACAATGAATTAAGAAAATAAACCACCCACTCAAAAGATGGAGTAAAGAGCTGAACAGAGATTTCAATAGTGAGGAAGCAAAGATGGCTGACAAACATCTTAAAAAGTATTCAACATCATTAATAATTAAGGAAATGCAAATTTTTTATATATATTTTTTAAAATTTTATTTATTTTTATGCATATGAATGTACAGTCTGCATGTAGGTTTGTGCACCCGTGTCATGCAATGCTGTGGAGGTTAGAAGAGGGTGTCAGATTCCCCTGGAACTGGAGTTAAAGATGGTTCTCAGCTGCCATGTGGGTGCTGGGAATCGAACCCAAGTCCTCTACAAGAGCAGTCGGCTCTGCTCTCTTAACCTCTAGGACATCGCTCCAGCCTGGAAATGCAAATTTAAACCACTCTCAGATATCATCTCACTCTGATACTACTGGCTAAGATCAAGAACACAAAAGACACCAAATGCTGGAGAGGTTTGGGGGAAAGGGGAACACATCCACTGCTGGTGGGATTGTAAACTTGTACAACCACTATGGCAAGCTGTAAAAGGTTCAAAATGAGCCTACCACCTAACCCAGCCATACCACTCCTGGATATATACCCACAAGACTCATCTACTGCAAAGATACATGCACATCCATGTTTATTGCAGCTCTCTTCACAATAACGAAATGCTAGAACCAACCCAAATGCCCCTCAACTGAAGAGTGGATGACAAAAGTGTGGTACACCTACACAATGGAGAAGTACTCAGTGGAAAAGAAAAATGACATCATGAAATTTGCAGGTAAATGGATGGAAGTCAAAGCCATTATGCTAAGTGAAGTAACACAGTCCCAGAAAAAAAAAAAAGTGGCAAATGGTTTCCCTACTCTGAGGATGCTAACACCAAATCCCCAGATTAGAGGCAAGTTGAAAAACATTATTGCTATATTTGTGTTTATCTGAAAGCAACTATGTTGTTATAATGTAAATCTCTTAATGGGTGCTAGAATCTATCCACCACTTACTTTCAGACTCTGTAATTACTATATATGAGTGGAAAGTATGTATGCATATTTTAGAGTAATATAAAATTAAATTTAGGAGGAAAATGTGAATTCCTAAATATAAAAGGGCTGCAAGAAACATTCAGGATAGTTATGTAGAGTGCATGAGCTGGGGTGGGGTGGGGGGAAAGGAAAGGGGAATATGTCTGAACTGAATTGAGAAATGATGTCTGAAATACAATAAACATCAATAAAAGCATTATAAAAAAATAAGGGAATCACATTATAACAATACAGTTGTTTTCAGATAAAAAGAAATATACCAATAATGTTGTTCAGCTTGCCTTTCAACTGGGGATTTTGTGTTAGTATCCACAAATGATGGTAGCCATTTTTGGAATTCACATTTTCCCCTTTATTTTTATATTACTCTAACATATGCATACATAGCCTCTCCCCATATACCACAATTATAAAATCTGAAAATAAGTGGTGGGTTCATTATAGATCCCATTAAAGTATTCACATTATAATGGTATGGTTGCCTTCAGGTAAATTTATATATATAGTGCTCAGTTTGAATTACTACTAGGTATTTGGTGCTAGCATCCACAGGTGAGGGATACCATTTGTTGTTTGTTTTTCTGGGACTTTGTTATTTCACTTAGCATAATGTCTTCTAGTTCCATCCATTTACCTGCAAAGTTCATGATGTCATCTTTCTTTACTGCTGCATAGAACTCCATTGTGTAGATGTACCATATTTTCTCTATCCAGTCATTGGTTGATGGGCATTTGGGTAGGTTTAGCTGTTCGCTATTGTGAAAAGAGCTGCAATGAACATAGATGTGCATGTATTTTTGTGGTAGGATGAGTCTCCTGGGTATAAACCTAGGACTGGTATGACTGAGTCAGGTGGTAAGCTCATTTTGAGTGTTGTAAGTGTTCTCCACACTGCTTTCCATAGTGGTTGTACGTGTTTACAATCCCACCAGCAGTGGGTGAGTATTCCCCTTTCCCTACAACCTCTCCAGCAATTGATATAATTTGTTTTCTTGATCCTAGCCATTCTCATCAAAGTGAGATGATATCTTAAAGTGGTTTCGATTTGCATTTCCTTAATTATTAATGATGTAGAACACATTTACGATGTTTCTTATCCATCTTTATTTCCTCACTTGTAAGTCTCTGCTCAGCTCTTGAGTGGGTCATTTGTTTTCTTTCATCTTTGTGTTTTTGAGTAGTTTATATATTCTGGATGTTATTTCTCTGTCAGTTGTATCCCTGGCGAAGGTTTTCTCCCACTTTGTGGGTTTTCTCTTCACTTCATTGATTGTTTCTTTCACTGTACAGAATCTTTTGAGTTTAATGATATCTTACTTGTAAGCTGTTGACCTTATTTCCTGTGCAGCTGCTGTTTGATTTAGAAAGTCTTTTCCTACACCTATGTCTTATAGGTTACTGCCAACCTTTCGTTGTATCACCTTCAACATTTCAAGCTTCATGTTGAGGCATTGGATCCTTTGGAGTTGAATTTTGTACAGGGTGAGAGACAGGGGCTTTATTTTTTCTTCAACAAATTATGATTCTGTTTTGTCAGCACCATTTGCTGTCTTTCCTCCATTTAGTCTTTTTGGCCGCTTTGTCAAATATTAGTTGACTGAAATTGTATGTGCTCAAGTTTGGGTTTTCAATTCTGTTGCATTGGTCCATGGGCCTGATTTTGTGCCAGTACTGGGCTGTTTTTATGACTCTAGCCCAGTAATATTTTTTGAAGTCTGGTATAGTGATCTTCCCTGTTTTGTACTTTTCACTCAGGGTTGCTTTAGCTGTTCAGGGTCTTTTGTTTTTCAATAAGAATTTAAGGATTTTTTCCCAAGTCTGTTAAGAAACTCTTGGGAATTTTAACTGGGGTGGCATTGAATTTGTATATTAATGTGGGTAGAATGGACAATTAATTTTTCCAATCCATGAGCATGGGAGGTCTTCCCATCTTCTGATGTCTTCTTCAATATCTTTCTTCAGGGGTTAAAAATTTTTGTTGTAGAGATCTTTGTTTAAGTTTGTTCCTAAGTACTTGATTGTTTTGTGACTATTGTAAGAGGGAAGGTCTTCTTATATTTCTTCTTCGGTTCCTTGTTTTGGGTGTAAAGAAAGGGTACTTATTTTTTCTAGGTTAATTTTGTATCCTGTCACTTTATTGAAAATCTTAATCATTTCCTTTTTTTTTATTTTTTGTATGTGTATGAGTGTACTGTCTGCATGTAGGTTTGTGCACCCGTGTCGTGCAATGTTGCGGAGGTCAGAAGAGGGTCTCGGATTCCCCTGGAACTGGATTTCTCCTGGAACTGGAGTTAAAGACTGTTCTTAGCAACCATGTGGGTGCTGGGGATTGAACCCGGGACCTCTGCAAGAGCAGTTGGTGCTCTTAACTGCTAGGCTATCTCCCCAGCCCTGAACCTCTTAATCATTTCTAAGGGTTTTTTTGGGCAGAGTTTTTAGCATCCTTTAGATAAAATATCATATCATCTGCAAAGAGAGATAGTTTGACTTCCTCTTTTCCAATTAGTATTCCCTTAATTTCACTTGCATAACTCATTGTCCTGGCAAGTGTTTCAAACACTATTTTTTTTTTTTGAGAATTAAGAATAAATATCAATAATTTTAACTTTATTTTTTTTATTGATGCTTTGTGTATTTCATAAATCATTTTCCAATTCAGTTCAGGCATATATCCCCTTCCCTTCCCCCCACCCCACCCCTACCCATCCCAGATCATGCATTCTGCCGTAAGTTTTCTGCATCTTTCTCTGCTTTTTTGTTTTGTTTTGTTTTCATTTTTTTTTTAACAATAAGTGATAATTGTGTGTGTGAGTCAAACACTATTTTGAAGACGAGTGGTGATAGGGGGCAGCCTTGCCAGCTTCCTGCCTTTGAGGGGAATGTTTCTAACCTTTCTCCATTTAGGATAATCTTGGCTGTGGGTTTGTTTTATATGGCTTTGATTACATTGAGGAATGTTCCCTCCAGTCCAATTCTCTCTAGGACTTTAAGCATGAAGGGATGCTGAAATTTGTTGAATTCTTTTTCTGCATCAATTGAGATGATCATGTGTTTTTTGTCTTTCAGTCCATTTATGTGTTTTGTGATATTTATTGATTTATGTATGTTGAGACATCCCTGCATCTCTGGTATGAATCCAACTTGGTCATGATGGATGACATTTTTAACGTGGATCTGTATGCTGTTTGCAAGTAATTTGTTGAGAATTTTTGCATCTATGTTCATTAATGAGATGAGTCTATAGTTTTATTTTTTGGTTGTATCTTTGCCTGGTTTTAGTATTAGAGTGATGCTGGCTTTGTAGAAGGAATTTGGCAGCTTTCTCTCTGCTTATATCCTTCTGAACAGTTTTGGTAATAATGGTTGTAAGTCCTCTTTGAATGTTTTATAGAATTCTGCTGTGAAACCATCTGGGCCTGTTTTTTTTTTTTTTTTAATTGTGATGTTTATTATTACATTTTCAACTTCCTCATATACTATGGGTCTGTTTAAGATGTCAATCTCGGGCTGGAGAGATGGCCTAGCGGTTAAGAGTGCCAACCGCTCTTACAGAGGACCCAGGTTTGATCCCCAGCACCCACATGGCGGCCGAGAACCGTCTGAAACTCCAATTCCAGGAGAACTCCAGTTCCGGGGAATCTGACACCCTCTTCTGACCTCCACGGCACTGCATGACACGGGTACACAGACCTGCATTCAGACAGTACATTCATATGCATACAGAAATAAATAAAATTTTAATAAATAAAAAAGATGTCAAGCTCTTCTTGGTTAAGTTTTGGTGAATTCTAAGATTTTAAATATTCATCTATTTCTCTTAGGTTTTCAAATTTAATAGAGTATAGTTTTTTGAAGTATTCTCTTATGATTGTCTGGATCTTTTCTCTGTCCGTTGTGCTGCTTCCCTTTTCATGATGAATATTATTGATTTGGAGTTTCTCTTTCTTTCTTTTTGGACTGTATCTTATTAGGAGTGATGATAAATAAAAAAATGTTGTATTCTAATTATATAATATTTTTGAGAAAGTTTCATTGTTTTGTTTCTTTGTTTCTCTTTCTTTGTTTCTTTTTTGGTCCTTTAAATTTTTTTTTTTTTTTTTGAGAAAGTTCATTGTTTTTGTTTTCTGCTTCTTTCTTTGTTTCTTTTTTTTTTTTTTTTTTTTTTTTTTTTGAGACAGGGTCTCCCTGAAGCCCCAGCTCTCCTAGAACTCACTGTGTAGACCAGGCTGGCATTGAGCACACAGAGATCTTACTGCCTCTTTCACTGGAGTTCTGGGATAAAACCAAGTGCTGGGATTAAAGGCATGACTTCCTTTGCCTCTCAAGTGCTGAGACTGATGGTGTGTGCCCCCATGCCTAGATCCTAAGTATAATTTTATAGGGATGTTGCTTGCTGCCATTTCCAAATGAAGGTTTGAAATCTAAAGCAGATATTGACAAAATTACAACTGAAGTTCACACAGCTAGTACAGATTGGAACTGCAATCTGAACTCAACTGTCATATTGATAGCCTGATTATATTGACTATAACAATACTAGAGTGGAATGCATTCATTTCTCTTTACTTTTTGAATAAATCAGACAATAGTCATGGGATCTAAGAAGCTGTCATTATTGAAATGATGCAATCCTTATTTTCAAATAAGGTAAAATCTGATGGGGATTTATTTATTAAATAAAATGTGTACACATGCCTGAATCAGATAGAGGATAATATCATATGTCACCCTGAAAAGAACCATCAACCCACTTTGAGACATGTTTATTCATTGGCCTTGATTTCACCAATTAGTCTAGATTGGCTATCCAGTGACCACTGAGGGTTCTTCTTATTGTGCCTCTTCTGACCTGGATTACAAATCTGCACAAAGCCTACACAACCACATTTGGTATTTTTACAAGGATTTTGGAGATTTAACTGAAGCCCTCATTCTAGCAAAGCAAGCATTTTAGAAGATGAGTTATGTCCGTAGCCCAAGGAAACTTTAATTTAAATGAAAATTATCTTGCTAAAAGCCACAAGGTATTAAGTATTAAGCTGAATATGATATTGAGCTACAAATATGTTCTAAAATTTATGTGGTAAAACAGAATAAGTTATAAAATTGAGGCTTTAAACACAGTTAGAGAAAGGAGAACAAGAAGGAAGGAGGTTAAACAGAAGGAGGAGGGGGAAAGTTGAGAAAGTAAGCCATTACAGAAAAGCTGTCTTTTAGAACCATTTAACAAAGAGTGAACCCCATCTGTTGTGATGTGTTCTAATTTTTCTCAGAATTGTTCTCTTCTTTCCAAAAAGGGGCATCCTCCCTTTTTTGTTGAACAACACATCAATAGTAATCTTTGATAAGAGTTTTACAAAGGAAAACTTAGCTTTTGGACTGAACTAACTTATAATAGTATCCAAAACCACCAACATGTGCCACTAAGACCTGCCCACATTTTGCTTTCAACATTCCTTGTGGGTAACACATTGCCTATAAATTCAGTCCTTTCAGTACGTGATTTTAGGCATAAATACCACATCTTGTACAAATATATACATTGTTGTGAGTTGGGGTTATAAATGAGTCATGGAGGAAGAATAAGGAACATGTAAAAAATTAAACCTATGCATTCAGCTAAGCTCGTGAATTTAACTACATTTGGATTATATTCTTTTTCTTAAAGGTCAGTTAATCCTAAGCAAGCTGAGGACACAGTATGTAAACAGTATGAGTACACTTCTAAATTTTCTCAAAATGTATAAGTACATCATAAATTCCATTTGAAAAGACTTTACAAGACTTATTTCCAGAAAAATCATTCCCATTAAGAAAGATATAGCTTCTCAAAATTTTGGTAGAACAAAATCTAGTTCACATCATCTGACTAAATTTCTAATAAAACTTAATAAAACTTTAAAAATATTTTTAAATTTTAAAAGTAAATAACAAGTAAGAAGATAAATGACCTAAAGAGAAAGAAAACTATATAGATTAGTTAAACTAATACCTACAGTGGTCTTAGACACTCGACAAACAATCAATGATAATTTGAAAATTCTACAATTATGATACAAGATATAGAAAATAGATGCACAAGTCAAGGGGTATCCACAGGTTCTAAGGTGAAGAAAAGACTTCCAGAGGCACATGTTCTTGACAGAAAGCTTTGTGAAAAATAATGCTTTATGGAAACTGGGCAAAAATTTCAACCTAAAAACAGAAAATCTAAGCAAAACTGTCAGCAAATAAATGTGATTTTTTTTTGAAATTTTGAAACAAAGATGGCAAAGCCGAAGTTATAGTTATTAATGGAAAATGGACTTTTCATGGCTTTGTCTTTTCTCTTTGCCTACAATGTCCTCTAAAAATATATTAGAATCCTCAAAACTGACTTGGAAAGGTGCTTAAATTTGAAATTCTTTCTGCACCTGTATTACATATCATGTAGGACTGACTCGGGAAATAAAGGATTTGATGTCTCTCTAATTGGCAATTTAACAATGGGCAGAAATTATTGTGGAAATTTTATGTAAATTGAAAAGCAGCATCTGTAAGACACCATTGCTCCAACTGATAAGATTAGAAAACAGCAATGAATGACTCAGGTAAAGATAACTTTCAGCATAGCTTTCACTGCTCACCTGGTAGATTGCCTTTGGAAACAAACATCTAGAGGATTTCTAATTTCTTAACTTCTAGAAAAAAAGAGTGCAGGATATCTGTGATAAAAAGTTATAGAAATTAACTTGAAGATGAAATGCTATAACACTCCTAGTTGTTTAATTGAATTATTACTCAATTATTGTCTTTAACTTACAAACAGAAGAATGTATTCCTATGTGGTACTTAACCTGAAACACTTGTCTTCTAATCAATTTACAAAGGAGCTGTTTGGGATAACTATGAAAAATTTTCTTAATCAGATTATGTGAAGTGAAAAGTTCCATAGTAATTGTGGGCAGTGTCCTCTAGAGGCCCAAATAAATAGAAACCTGAAGAAAAATGTTTTGCATTGAATCTCATAACCTTAGTGTCTCACTGGCCGGTTCAGCTATCTGCTGCTTCCACTTGGGATTCTGCATTCCTTCGCAGGTACCATAATGCAGCTTCTTCAGGGTTCCAGTTGCTCTTATACATATATATGTCTCAAATAGCAGGTTTTACAATCATCATTAAGGAAGTGAAAATTATTTAAGAGAAATAAGCTTTTCAGCAAATGGATGTGAGGATAAGTATACAAAATAGTTGAATTCCTAATTATATAAAATTTAAGCTAAAAGCTTCAAATTTTAAATATAAGAGCAAAATGTATAAAACTCTCATAATAATGACTATAAATCTTTAGGACATGAATCTTACAGGGTTTCTTGTATGTGACACACACACTATAATGAACACATATACAGGTGAATTTTACTTTATTAAAATTTAAATATTTTATTTATTTTATGTCTGTGAGTGTTTTGCTTCCACATATGTAATTTTACCACATGCATGTCTAGTTCCCACATAAGCCAAAGGACAGCACCATCAGATCTCCTTGAAGTGTAGTTAAGGATAGGTATTAGCCAATATATGGGTGCTGGGAATTGAAAGCAGGTCCTCTGAAAGAGCGGTTGATGCTCTTAACCACTGAGACGTTTCTTACATCTGTTCTTCATTAAAATTTAATCAAAGAATACTATTAGCCACATCCCCTAGACATTCCCTAGAATGGGAGGGTGTATTTGGAGATCATGATATTTTAAGGAATGGAGTTTAAAATGTGTAAGAGAATGTCCTTCATTTTTTATAAATATATAATATTCGATAGTGGTCAAAATATCGAATTGTACAATTTAAGTAGATTTTTTTTAAGAATTCAGCAACTTCTTGCCAGGCACGGTGCCACATGCCTTTAATCCCAGCACTTAGGAGGGAGAGGCAGGCAGATCTCTGTGAGTTCAAAGCCAGCCTGGTCTACATAGTGAGTCCCAGGACAGCTGGGGCTACAAGGAGACCCTGCCTCAAAAAGACAAAAAAAAAAAAAAAAAGAAAGAAAGAAAAAAGAA
>VZQC01004376.1:10512877-10532421 GCA_009823505.1 Rhizomys pruinosus
GTTGCTGCCTAAGTCTTTATTTTCCTCTGGAACTACATTTTTTGTAGCAATGCTTTCTTCCAGGCTTCTACTAGAATGGCCCATTAAGTTCTGCTTACAGTAGTCAACAGCTTTTCTTACAGTAGTCAACAGCCCAAAGTTCCAATGTCTTCCACATTTCTCCAAACTTCCACATGGTCAGGTTCTTCACAGTCAACAGCCCACTCTCTGGTACCAAATAACATGTATGGCAGAATGCACAACTTCAGATCGGGTGGGGGACATGGAAAGGGGGAATGAATCTAAATTGGACTGAGAAGTGTATGAAATGCATAAAGCTTCAATAAAAATCTTTAAAAATGGCCAGGTGTGGTGGTGCATGCCTTTAATCCTAGCACCTGGAAGGCAGAGGCAGGCGGATCTTTGTGAGTTCAAGGCCAGCCTGGCCTACAGAGCGAGTTCCAGGACAGCTGGGGCTACAGGGAGACCCTGTCTCGAAAACAAAAAAAATTTTTTAATGTAAAATACATACATATGTGTGTATATATACATATATGATTTGTTGAGTCTAGTTAGTGCTGTCTTATTTTCAGAAAGATATCTCCCAAGACTTCAATAGTGGCACTTGTGTCTTGAGGGCTTCCGTGGGTGGAAAGGTCATAGGCCCTAGAGGAGAATTTACACTACCATATTGTTAAAGTAATATCATTTACAACTGCCTTCTAAATACTCATATTCTAAATACTTATACCCATAGATGAGTGCTTCTCTCACACCTCATCAAATAACCCTCTTTTTACAGAAGATGGAGATTATTAAGCTACCCACGACTGAGCAAAAATATAGAGAATAAATGACTATGGTGTGTCCAGCCCCAAATTGGACATCTATAACACAATCACTATACCTAAGATTCAGGGAATGTAGAAGAAAAAGCAGAAATGTTGTACAGCCTTGAGCAGGATGACTTCTGTACGATAGTTTTATCTGAACGGGAGAGGATTCTCGATAACATGGAAGACCTGCAAAGACCATGCCACTTAATATGCCAACATGGATGCAGGAATATTTCCACCTGGTCTCATGTCTAGAAGAGCTACAGGCAGTGTCTACTGATTGGTTAGTTTCATTTTGTCTTTTTTTTTTCCAATCCTAAGTGGTCAGCCCATGAAAACAAGGGCAGCACCAATTGGACTGAGTATGTTTCCTACAACAAAAATAAATATAGACGAGGTCATGAATTCAAGAGTGAGTTACTGGGCGACATGGAGGGTTAGAGACGGGGGAGGAGGGGTGAAATGATGCAGATATGATGCATCAGATATGAAATCCTCAAATTAAAAAGAAAGAAAGATGGTGGACCAGACACCTTCCCCATCTACGTATTCCAAATGTCTAGGTTAGCAAACAAAACTTACAGGAAGAAGAAAGAGCAGGAAGTAAGGAATAAAGAAAAGAAAGGGTTTGTCATCCCACACACATGTGTTTGAGCTCCAAACATATGCCAAGGATTATTACAGTTGTCACTGGCATAAAAGCAAACAGCATGTACAGTCCATCTCATTATCTGTGGCTTCCATTTTGCAAGTTCTCCCACCAACAAAACTTAATCTGTAACCCCAAAGTCAATGGTTTTGTAGTAATTTACAGATGACAATTAGTGAGGAATGTGCTGTGCTTTTCCAGCTGAAGTCAAACAAGGTAACTCTGCTTTCTTGTTTCATCTGTCATACCAGAGGCGAGTGTCTTTGTATGATCTACTAGTGCTAGTTTTCTCGGGGTTTTTTTCCTTGTTCTGATGATTTCATTGTCTGAAATGGTCTCTACCCACAGTCCTAAAGTCTAGTGTCCTTAGGCATAAGAGGTTGTGTTATGAGTTATAGAGAAGACACCTGTATTAGATAAGCTTCATTCACACATAAATTCAATGTTAATGAATCAACAATATATATATAGATATATGTGTGTATATATATATATATATATATATATATATATATATCAGGTAAATGAAAAAGACCCAAGAAGGTAAAGGGAAAGAGGGAAACTGAGACAAGGTTAGTAGGTGGCAGGTGTTACTAAGGGAGGAATAGATAAAATCAGGGGTATCTAAATGGAAAAGGAGTGGAAGAGTCATAGAAGGAGGGGGGTAGTAATGGCAAACAAAAAGGAGCCCAAGAGAAGTGGAGCCATAGGAGACTAGCAGTATCAAGGAAAAAAATGAGAATTCTTTAAAATGGGGAAGGCCTGAAAAAGGCATGGAGAGAATGCTGGACAGGAAAATAGAGAGAAAAGAAATAATAACTTTCTGGGATAAAAACACCTGAAAGAATCATATTAATCTAACCATCTATTGACAAAATATGCAATAATTTTACTTGAGTAAATATGGAAAGATGAAAGCTGCCTATCAAGAAATAGTGCCAGATAGGAGAAACATCTCTTTGAGTTAATGGCCAAGTTAATCCAAGAGACTCCCAAGATTACAAAGGGTATTTCTCCAGGCCTTGACTGCCTCCCAGAATCTGAAAGTCAGACCCTATTGCTGAAGACAGGACATACTTTGGAGACTGTATCTTGATCAATGGACCTGGATCTCACCTGGAAGTCAACACCGCTGAAGTCTAGCTCCTATAGCTGTGGAGAGCACTATGTGAGTCATTAAGGGAGATCATCAATTGAGGGTCTAATGTCAGCCTCAACACCAAATGTCCATGTCAATGACCAGCAGATGAGAATAGTAGAGTCCCAAAACTGTACACAAACAGACATGGTCTGTGAATGGTTCATGCCTAGGCAACACATCTACAAAGCCACCTCTATACCAGGACCCAACCATTATAGAACAAGAACCAAAGAAGCCATTAGCTACCACTTAACTCTCATTAAGGAAGGTCCTCCATGTTACAAGAGACCAGGAACTCAAAGGGACTGAATGGCCAAACCTTGAAGATTAGGAATCTACAGAGTATGGTTCCATGGAACCTCTACATCTAAGGTTTACAGAACTTAGTTGAACAATAAGTAAAAAGAATACTAATCCCTCTTTCAACTTTCATCAACAAAGCCCCCTCGTGCAGCAGAGGGCAATGAAAACAATGGGCTCCAAAATGCCCAAAGCATAGAGAATAAGAGTCAGCACTGTGTGAGTTCTTGGACTGGACTCCCTAATTAAAATTGACCCACTCATGCATCAGGAACCATTGTGGAGGAGGAGATGGAAATATTGGAAAAGTCATAGTAGAAGGTATATGAGCACATGAATAGAGAGTCTTAAGACTTCTGAGAACTTGCCCATATAAAATTTGTGTAAACCCAAGCAGACAGAATCTGAGCATAGCACTGTGGAAATGGGGGCAGCCAGAGTCTTGGCTGAAGGACTAATGGGCAGCAGATTACTGTTGGGTGAGGAAAACCTGATCTTATTTTAAGGAAGTGATTCTAGATAGGCTGATTACACCGTAGTGAGTGAATTTGCACCGAGGGATATCTGGGCACACTAAATTGATTCAATAATCCTCAACATAAATTACAGAATGTGTGAAGTCCAGTGCATGGTGTGAGATTGGGAGGGTGCCAATGTGCAAGGGGGTATAAAGATGCTTAAGTCATTCTGTATGAGATACACAAAAATTCAATGAAGAATAAAACAAAACAAAATAAATCAAATAAAGAAAAGTTATTTTTGAAAAAAAAAAGTTTTATAATATGGACAGAATCTAGACTAAGGAATTTTACTTAACGTTGCACCAAGACGCTACTTGTATATTCTAGAATTCCAATATGCTATCACCTCTACTTCTATAAACTAAACAACCTCCCTGAGACATGTGTATTTGCCTTAGACATAAAACTTTAATTCCTCTAGTTCCTACCTTGTACTCCTCTCCAGATGGTGAATGAATGTCCTCAGGATGTTTAATTAGCATTTCAAAGTGCTGGAAGTGATGTGATATTCCCTTTGAAAATAATGAGAGGTAGCCGGCAGTGGGCCTGGCGACAATGTGAATCTTTGTGCACAGTGCTCAGGTCAGGGCCTTGCTTGCTAAGACCACCTGAAGCACAGGTAAAAGCTTGGTGCTCCAGACAGGTACCAGGGCACAGGCTAAGTCAGGCACCCCCCCCACACACACACAACTGGAATTCCTGAGAGAGTGTCCAAGTGGATTTTATGGAGAACCTTCAGAACAGAAAGGGAAGAGTGTCTTAGACTTCCAATATCAAATATATAAACAAAATTGAAAGCCTGAAACCTAAACAAGTCAACACTCCATAAACAAAGGGGAGAAAAAAGAAAAGAAAAGAAAAAGGCATCAGAAGGAGGCAAGCAAAAAAAGCCTTCAACACAGTGAAAAGACATTTGTGATTGGCATCAGAATACAAGGGGAAAAAAAGGGAAACCCTCATGCCAGGGACACAGCAAAGGGATAACATGGGAAAGGTACAGGATAATTCTGCCCCAGGCTCTACCAACCTTGTAGGTTGCTACAGTGGGATCCCCCTGGAGGTGACCCAAGAAACAGATCTCAGAGGAATAATTGCATGCCTATTCAGAGAAATTAAAGAAAATAAAGAAGAAGTCAGAGAACACAGGAGAGAGAATGAAAAACTCAAAAAGGGACTAGAGGGAGACAATGACAAACTTTGGAAAGAACTAAAGGAAGAGAATGATAATCCCCAGAAATAACTAGATTGAGAAAATAACAAACTCTGGAAGGAAGTAGAAACACTGAAAAAGGAAGCTAAACAGCAAAGTAAGGAGCACCAAGAAGAGATTGAGAAGCTCAAAAAGGAAATGGAAATACTAAAGAAATCACAGAATGAAATGAAAAAGGAAATAGAACACTCAACCAATCAAGAAGAAAGGAATGGAAAAAGCCTCAGAAATAGAATGGAAGAAGCAGAACAAAGAATATCAGACCTGGAGAATAACACAGAGAAACTAAAAAGCTCAAATAAAGATTATGAAAAATTTTTAAATAAACAAAAGTGGCACAACCAGGAAATATGGGACACTATGAAAAGATCAAACCTCCTCATCATAGGAATAGAGGAAAGAGAATCTCAAGAGAAATGTATTCAACAGAATAATAGATGAAAATTTCCCCAAACTAAAACTATACAAACCCATACAAATACAGGAACCACATAGAACTCCAAATAGAAAAGATCAGAAAAGAAACTTCCCATGCCATATCATATTTAAAATGCTAGACACCCAAAACAAAGACAAAATTCTGAAAGCTACAAAAGAAAAACAAGTCACATACAAAGGGAAACCCATCAGAATTACAAATGACTTCTTGGCACAAACAATGAAAGCAAGAAGAACATGGAGCAAAACATCCCCAGTGTTAAAGGACTATGGATGCCAACAGAGAATACTATACCCAGCAAAAATGTCGATTATAGTTGAAGGAGAGAGAAAAATCTTCCATGACATAAAACAAGATGATAGACTACATGTCCAGAAAACCAACTCTTCAGAAAATACTTGAAGCAATTCAAAGGGCAGAAGAGAGGAGCAACTATCCCCAAGCAACTAGGCAAAGAAACCAATAAAAACATAACTGCAGGAGTAGAATTGGAGACTAAAAATCCAAATGGATAATAAGGTGAAAGGAAGCAACATCCATCTTTCAATTATAACCTTAAATATTAATGGACTAAACTCCCTAATCAAAAGATACAGACTGGGAGAATATTAGGAAACAAAATCCATCTATATGATGTCTACAAGAAACTCATCTCAATTTCAAGGATAGGCACCAACTTAAGGTGAAGGGATGGAAGAAAGTATTCCAAGCAAATGGTACCAAAAACAAAGCAGATATTGCCATTTTAATATCAGACAAAATAGACTTTAAAGCAAAAGAAATCAAAAGAGATGAAGAAGGCCAGTACATCTTTATTAAAAGAATAATTGGTGATGAAGATCTCACAACCATGAATATATATGCACCAAACTGTGGTGCACCAAACATTATAAAGAAAATTCTTGAGGATCTCAAGGCACAGATTAACTCCAGAACATTAATAGTAGGGGACTTCAATGCTCCACTAAGCCCTTTAGACAGATCAACAGGGCAAAGGATAAACAGAGAAACATATGAACTGAATGATACAATACACCAAATGGACCTCACAGTGATCTATCAAATATTCCACCCAAACACCAGAGAATACGCTTTCTACTCACCACCCAACGAAACATTCTCCAAAATAGACCATATACTGGGACACAGGAAAAAAAATCAACAAATTCAAAAAGATTAAAATAATCTCATGCATTCTATCAGACCACAGTGCAATAAAACTCAATATCAACACCAGGATAAGCCCTACAACCTATAAGAACACTTGGAGACTAAACAACACTCTCCTGAATAATGAATGGGTCAAGGAAGAAATAAAGAAAGAAATCAAAACATTCCTGGAACTGAATGACAATGATAATACAACACGACAAAACTTATGGGACACTTTAAAAGCAGTCCTAAGAGGGAAGTTTATAGCCCTAACTGCCTACATCAAAAACAACAGAAAGATCACAAGTGAATGATCTAACACTGCAGCTAAAAATACTTGAGAGACAACAACAAATGACCCTTAAACGCAGCAGACAGGAAGAAATAACAAAAATCAGAGCACAGAACAATGAAATAGAAACAAAGAAAACAATACAAAAAAAATCAATGAGTCCAAAAGTTGGTTCTTTAAGAGAACAAGATAGACAAACCTCTAGCCCAGTTAACCAAAAGAAAGAAGGAACAACTCCAAATCAATAGAATCTGTGATGAAAGGGGAAATATCACAACAGACAATGAAAAGATCCAGATAATCATATGGGAATACTTCAAAAACCTATACTCTACTAAGTTTGAAAATCTAGAAGAAATGGATGAATATCTGAAATCCTGGGAATCACCAAAGCTCAACCAAGAAGAGATTGACAGCTTAAACAGACACATAATACATGAAGAAATTGAAGATGTAATAAGAAGCCTCCCAACCAAAAAAGGCCCGGGCCCAGATGGTTTCATGGCAGAATTCGATAAAACATTTCAAAAAGAATTACAGTCATTACTACTCAAGTTGTTTAGAAGGATACAAAAGGAGGGAGTTCTCCCAGATTCCTTCTATGAAGCCAGCATCACTGTATTACCAAAACCAGGCAAAGATATAACCAAAAAGGAGGACTATAGACCCATTTCATTAATGAACACAGATGCCAAAATTCTAAATAAAATACCTGCAAATCACATTCAGACCCACATCAAGAAGATCATCCATCACAACCTAGTTGGATTCATACCAAAAATGCAGGGATGGTTCAATATACAAAAATCAATAAATATCCCTAATCTGTGGATGCTAGTGCCAATTACCTACTTGTAAATATTTCTTGTGTAGGGCCCCCTGAGCTTTTGTCCAAAGCAGTTGGGCGTAATGCATATTGGAAACAACAACAACAACAACAGAAAGGATTGCATCAAAGAACTGACTGAAACAGTGAACATCTGCTCAAAACAGTCAACTTCCTCATGGAGACTATTGAGAAAGACTGAGAAAGAGATGAAAAGCATGTTTGGCAGAATGCATGAGCTCTGGCAGGGTGGAGGAATGGGCGGGAACACAGGTCTAGATTTGTTAAAAAAATAAAAATAAATTTATGTGAAAAAAATCAATAAATATCATCAAAAATATAAATGGACTGAAAGACAAAAGCCACACTATAAACTCAATTGATGCAGAAAAAGCCTTTGATAAAATCCAGAATCCTTTCATGCTTAAAGTCCTAGAGGGAATCGGATTGGGGGGATCATTCCTCAATGTAATCAAAGCCATACACAGGAAACCCACGGCCAATATCATCTTAAATGGGGAAACAACAGAAGCATTCCCCTTAAGGGTAGGAACTCGGAAAGGCTGCCCCCTGTGACCACTCCTTTCCAATATACTGCTTGAAACACTTGCTAGGGCAATAAGGCAAGAAAAGGAAATTAAAGGAGTTCTAATTGTAAAAGAGAAAGTCAAGCTATCCATTTTTGCTGATGATATGATTGTTTACTTAAGGGATGCCAAGAACACCAGAAAAATCCTAGAAACGATTAAGAGCTACAATAACGTGGCAGGATACAAAATAAATCTACAAAAATCAGTAGCCTTTCTTTACACCTACAGCAAGCAACTGAAGAAGGAGTAAAAGGAGATCTTCCCACTCACAATAGCCTCAAAAACTATAAAATACTTAGGAACAAACCTAACCAAAGACACCAAGGATCTCTACAACAACAAAAATTTTAAACCCCTGAAAAAGGAAACTGAAGAAGACATCAGAAGATGGGAAATCTTCCCATGCTCATGTATTGGGAAAATTAATATAGTAAAAAATCCTTAATTTCGTTTGGAAAAACAAAAGACCCCAAATAGCTAAAGCAACCCTATAGTCATAAAAACAGCTTGGTACTGGCACAAAAACAGACCTGTTGACTAATGGAACAAACTGAAGATCCAAACCTGAGCACATACAATTTCAACCACCTCATATTGGACAAGGGGTCCAAGAAGACACAATGGTGGAAAGACAGCATCTTCAGCAAGTGGTGTTGGCAAAACTGGATCACTACCTGTAGAAGAATGAAATTAAACCCCTACCTCTTGCCCTGTACAAAAGTCAATTCCAGATGGATCAAAGACCTCAATGTGAAACCCCAAACACTGCAGATACATCTGACAAAGAATTGATTTCAGGAGTATACAAACTACTCAGAAAACAAAGAAGAAAGAAATCAAATGAATCACTCAAAAGATGGAGCAAAGAACTGAATAGTGACTTCACAGGGGAGGAATTAGAGTTGGCTGAGAAACATCTTATAAACTGTTCAACAACATCACTAATAATTAGAGAAATGCAAATTAAAACCACTTTAAGATATTGCTCTGATAAGACTGGCTAGGATCAAAAAAACAAATGATACCAAGTGCTGGAGAGGTTGTGGTGAAAGGAGAACATTCTTCCATTGCTGGTGGGAATGTAAACTTGTACAACAAGTATGGAAAGCAGTGTGGAGAACCCTTGGAAAACTCAAAATGAGCTTGCCATTTGACCCAGTCATACCACTTCTGGGTATATACCGACAAGACTCATCTTACTGCAGAAATACATGCAAATCTCTATTTATTGCAGCTCTGTTCACAATAGCAAAAAGCTGGAACCAACCCAAATGTCCCTCAACTGACCAGTGGATAGAGAAAATGTGGTACATGTACACAATGGAGTTCTATGCAGTAGTAAAGAAAGACATCATGAACTTTGCAGGTAAATAGATGGAGCTAGGAGATATTAAGTTAAATGAAGTAACACAGTCCCAGAAAAACAAATGATGAATGGTATCCCTCATCTGTGGATGCTAGTGTCAATAACTCAGTCATAAATATTTCTTGTGGAGAGGGATGCATATTGGAAAGAACAACAGAAAAAACTGCATCAAAAAAACTGACTGAAATGGTGAATCTGGAAGGGTGGGAGGGTTGGGAGAGGGACATGGGTCTATATTCAATTAATGTATATTTAATTGATGTGAGTTTAACAAGTATCCAATTTTGCCCAAACTCTACAAATTATGTGGTATTTTAGGACTTAGTAAAAGTAAAAATGTCTATATTCAAAAACATTGGTTAAAAGGTTTTAATAAAAATGGTAATACATTTAAGTTAAATGGAAATATAAACTGTTGTCCACATTTGTTTTACTTAAAATTTGTAGAACAATAACTTTGGGATTAACGTATACAAATGTTCTGTATAAATTTTGTGTTATACAGTAACATCTTGTAACATTCTCTTTTAGCTGTAGGATAATTTAACTTAAGGAATTAAGTTGGCTTCCCAAATTAACAACATACAGTCAATGATAAACAGCTTAATGCAGAAAAGTTGGCCCATCTAAGCATTAAAAGGAAGAAAAGCCTCATACTGCTACAGGCATCAAACATCTCTGGGGATCCTATTTGTAACAACTATTTATAATGAGTCCTAATGAAACTTTCCTTCCAGGTGCCACAAAGTTTTAATATGAGAGACTTTCTTACCTCCTTTTCATAGAACAATGAAAAACATGATGGTAATGAAGTCATTCTCTAACTGTAAATTAGAGCCCACTGTTATAGAGGTAATCTCTTATAAAACCAGTATAACTGCTTTCTTTAATTGATTAATAGACATAGGAAATGTGAAAAGGATTATTCTCTAATCAGAACCAAATATAATACTAAAGTCTTTTTAAGCTGTGCATTTAAGCAAAATATATTAATACAGGAGAGATCTGATATCAGCAATGGATTATTCTACCAAGGAGATGTTGGCCAGGGGATCCAAGCCCGCCCCCCCCCAAATGGTAAAGGCTTCTTGCCTGTAAACTGGGATACCTGCAAGTGAGGTGGTAAGTCCATACTGTCGAAGACCTGATGTAAGCATGGGAAAGATGTACTGAGACCACACTTACGATTGTACAGATGGTCTCTGGAATGCTAAAGAGTGTTACCAAACACCACTAAACCAATAAAGCAAATATTGGTCTCCTTGAGTCAAGCAAGACTCCTCTGTCAGCACCAGCTACACCTCACCTGCCTGGAAATACTGGGCAGCAGTGGCAGCCACATGACTGTACATCCCAAATCTAATTGACTATTATCTCTCTCATTGGAGGAATAATTCATGGCAGATGCCACAAGCTTACATCTTCTAGTGGTTAGATGTTATAAGCCACAGTAAGACCTTGTCATCTTTTATAGTAAAACTATAATTCATAGATGAGCATACCATGCAAACATCTGTGTCTATACCAACGTAACCTACCATAATAATTAGTACTGTTTAAATACCTATATATCCAATTGCTTGTGCTTCATTAGTAGGATTGAAAGGTTATTCCTTGAAAAACTGTCAACCCATGAAAGGAAACAGCCTGAAATGATCAGAGTCCAAAATAACATCTCCAAAGAAAGACTGTTTTGCTTCTCGCCCACCTGTGCCCCTTTTCTAAGCCTAGGGAACACTCTGCAGAAGAGGGGGCGTGGTAGAATGTAAGGTCTGTGATTGGGGTGAATGGTGAAACTACAGCAATATAGACTGGACACTTATTTGGTCAACATGATTGTACATACAAGCCCCTCCAGCTGGATGATGGGAGCCTTGGGCTGTGTGGGTTTGGGCATAGCTGCTTGCAAATTGGTTTTACATGAAGGATGCTTGTACTCATAACTTATTACTTATTGTTAAAAAATAAAATAAAAAAAATTTTAAAAGAGAATAATGAGAATAATTGAGAAGATTGCTTGATGTCCTGTGTGTGAAAGAGTTTGGACCTAGGTATTAAAGCTCAAGATTCTCTAATATATAGATGGATCCTACATTCTACTTACTAATTTGTTGCTGGAGAGACTATTCGAATAAAAGTATGATTGAAGCCTGGATCAGGAGCACAGTTCCATGAGCCTCATGGAAGGAACTGGTGCCCCAGGGTTCAGTTTCACATTGGGCCAGAAAACTAATGCTAAGTATCAGACTAATTCTTTATTTATATAGAGCAGTCTGATGGCTTCCTTACACAGCATCTATGGATTTCAGTTATGTACACACTTATGACCCCACCAGGATCCCATAGATTGGTCAAATATCATTGTCACAGAGATGGCTGTTGTAAATTAAATGAGTCACAAAACAAAACCAAAAGTCATGAATTTGCAAAATTGATGGTTAGAGAGGAGAGAGGATTCATTGACAGCCGTAAAGGGAGTGTGGTGATTAGAGAGGGAAGAGGGACTGTGGTGTGTAGAGAGAGAAAATAATCTTAATGCATTATAAAGATGTCTGAAATAGTCAAAGAACAAAATTAATTAATAAAAAGGGGGGCTGGAGAGATAACCTAGTGATTAAGAGAACCGACTTCTCTTGCAGAGGACTGGGGTTCGATCCCCAGCACCCTTATGGCAGCTGAGAACCATCTGTAACTCCAATACCAGGAGAACTCCAGTTCCAGGGAAATCCGAGACCCTCTTCTGACCTCCACGGCATTGCATGACACGGGTGCACAAACCTACATACAGACAGTACATTCATACACACAAAAATAAATTTAAAAAAATTTAAAAATCAATTAAAATATCTTAAATAAATGGAAGGACATACTGTTTGGATGTTTGAATATTCAACTTTTGATCAATAATGGTTTTCTTAATATATAATACATAAAACTATTAAATAACAATAAAAGTTGTGTCATATTTTGTACATATCAAAATATTAGCCCGTTATAAAAACACAGTCTAAATTGAACTGCTAGTGCTAGCACTTTCATAAAAATTAGTATGTGTCGGACTAGGGAGAACTCAGTAAGTACAGTGCATCCGTCACAACAATAGTATCTGATTTTAGTCCCCAGAAAACATGTTAAGAGATCCAGAACAATGTTGGATCATTTTATTCCTCTAGCTTCTTTTTTTTTTTTAATTTTTTTTTATTAATTTTATTTATTTCCGTATGTGTATGAATGTACTGTCTGCATGCAAGTTTGTGCACCCGTGTCGTGCAATGCCGCGGAGGTCAGAAGAGGGTCTCGGATTCCCCTGGAACTGGAGTTCTCCTGGAATCGGAGTTTCAGACGGTTCTCGGCCGCCATGTGGGTGCTGGGAATCGAACCCGGGTCCTCTGTAAGAGCGGTCGGCGCTCTTAACCGCTAGGCCATCTCTCCAGCCCCTCCTCTAGCTTCTTAAACAGACACCAGGCCAAGTTTGTGAGCTTCGCGTCAGGCAGAGACCCTGTCTCAAAGGAGGTATAGTTTTCTGAACATAATCAGAGGCTGTCTTCCAGCTTCCACATGATCCTGCAACTGCCCAACATAACCACAAGGATGCATTCTTATGCATAAAATAAACAGACTAAGCAGAGTTACATTTCTCAGTATTATCACTTTCTATAAGCAAGAGTAGCTCATGAATTTAGCAGAGAAATGAGAATTAATATAACAATAAAATATCATGGTATAGATTTCACATTGCTGATATAACTAATTCTGACAAAAACAAACATTGATGAGGAGGTTGAAAATCTTGATCATTCTTAAATTGCTGGTGAAAAGTAAAATAATACAGCTAACTCCGTATACATGTCAGTTCCTTTGATATAAAAATGTATCTATCCAAAATGTTGGCTATTTTATTGATTGATATTTATTCTAGAGAAATAAAAATAAGGGTTACAGAGTGACCTGAACACAAATAGGAAGTTCTATTCACAGAAGATTACAAGAAATATCTACTGTTCTTAAGAAATTGAAGGTCTCTAGAAAAATAATATTTCTTATCATACACTAAATATGCAATCTTATATTTATGAACAATCATATAATACACCCTTCATCAAAGCAGCTTCTCTTTGCCTCAGATAGCAGTTACTGCAGCATTCCACAACTGGTTGGACACAGAAAATGTACATTTGAAAGATGCTCAATCTTAGGATACACATCTACAATTGAAACTCTTCATCTACGATTGTGGAAATTGTAAAATGAAATGCAGAAAGAAGACAAGTGCATCCTTCAATTTTCACCAGTAAGTCTTCCTTGCACAATAGAGTGTGATGCAAACAGAAGCTAACCAAGCTTCATAGAATGGGATCCTCCAGACTGTGTATCCCTGGATACACACTATAGACTTCACCCACTCATGGCTCAGGGATCATTACAGAAGAGTACATGGAAATATTGTAAGAGCCAGGACTGGTATATGCATGTATATAGGTAGGTAGGGTAGCAGAGGCTTACAGACTACTGGAAGCTTTCACATGTGAACTTGTAGCAATGTTGGCATCAGGTATAGGAACCATGAAAACTCACACAAAGTCTCAGAGTAGGGCAAGGGAAATGGATGGGGGACTGGCCCAAGACTGAGAACTACAGGAAATTGATTACTGCTGGCTGAGGAAGGGTATTCATTGCCTAAGTGTTCTAGATGGGATGACTAGACTCCAGTGGGTGAATTTGCATAGAATGACATCTGGGTTCAAATTGTTAACTTAGATGATATAATGGGTGAATTCTGGGTGCAGTTGGGCCATGGAGGGTAAATTTGATTAGGAACTATTATATGAAATGTATGAATGCTCAATAAAAAAGAATATACAACATTCTGTACATCAATACCATGGAATTCCACAGATATATGGAGTATTAGGTGTGTCTTCAGGAATTTATGCTGAATAAAAATAAATCCTTAAAAATACATATTGTTGTACATTGCATATCAAATGTTTTTTTTATTTTTTTATTTTATTTTTTTTTCAATTTTTTTATATGATAAACCCATAGAAACTTAGGATTGACCAGAGTTTAGAGGAACAGAAAGTCCCAGGAAGTAGAAGGTCGTGATGTATAGTTACAGATTGTAACTGAATGTGAAGTTGTCCTGTGGTAAAACCACATAGAGACAAAAGACTGTAAATGAAACCATAGAAATTATACTAGAATGTCTTATTTTGTTTTGTCTGTTCAATTTTGTTTTGCTCTATCTGTTGAGACAAGGTCTCTGTGTAGCTACAGCTTGCCTTAAACTCCCTATGTAGAACATTCTGGTATAAATATCACAGAGATCTGTCTGCATCTACTCTCTGAGTGTGGGAATAAACGGTGTGTGCCTCCAAGCCCAGCTGTACTAGAATTTTTAAGATTACATTATGGGGTACTGAGTAATAACTGTATGTTCTCGGTAGTATTTATTTTGAACACATGTGTAACAATATACTTATAAAATATCAGATAAAATGAAAAAAAAAAAAACTAGTAAAGTTATGCTCTGCATGCATTAGCCTGAAGCAAGTTTCCAAGCCAGGCATTTTGGCACCATCTGTAATTCAAGTATATAGGTAGGACTCATCAATGTGAGGCCAACCAGATCTGAGGAATTAATTGTTGGTAATGAATTGTGTCTTGGGAAAGTTATTTAAGTGAAGACGGGAAAGGGAATGAAATTTGATCATAATATGTTGTATGGAACTTGCAAAGTTTCAATTAAAAAAAAAGATAAGATTAAAATGGAAACTTTGTAGACTGTTATGTGTCCAACAATCCTCATCTGCAACCCAACACAGCTAAAAAGCATACCCCACACAAAAAAAGGAGGAAGAGGAGAAGGAGGAAGAGGAAGAGGGGGATGGTTAGGAAAAATATTTTTAAATTATATATGTAAAGAAAGAATAACTAAAAATATGAAATTCTTGTTGCATAATGTATAAATGTATCCATGTAATAATGTACCTGTGTAATAGGGTGACATATGACATATATTTAGACCTGGATGTTGTGGTGCACAACAATGATCTCAGCACTTCAGAGGCTACCACAGGAGGATCAAAACTTGTAGATCATCTTGAATTACACACCACAAACATGTCTTTAAATAAAGAACAAAATCCATAATAAAGTAAAATAAAAGAACTTACTATGGTTTCAAAATTTGTTTTCCTATATAATCATTCCAAAAAGAAAAAAAAATCATGAATGGTAGCCAGTTTCAAATTAATTATGCTTTTGTATGTCTCCTGGAAAGTCTAAAATCTATATTTTTTTCACTTGGATTTGAATACTTTTTAGATTGTAGTAATTTCACATTGTCATTTAACCATTCAAAATGTTCTCTACATAGGTCACATTAAAAAAAAATAAAGACAATTCTAGGACTTTTCTGGTGGAGTTTTTAGCATCCCCTAGGTAAACTCTCTTATCACCTGCAAAAAGGGATAGTTTTATTTCCTCTTTTCCAATTAGTATTCCTTTAATTTTTCTTTCTTGCTTTATTGCCCTAGCAAGTCTTTCAAGCAGTATATTGAAGAGTGGTGATGGGGGCAGCCTTTCAGGGTTCTTGCCTTTAAGGGGAATGCTTCTAATTTTTCTCCATTTAGGATGATGTTGGCTGTGGGATTGTTATATATGGCTTTTGATTATGTTGAGGAATGTTCCCTTCAGTCCAATTCCCTCTAGAACTTTGGACATGAAGGGATGCTGGATCTTGTCAAAGGCTTTATCAGCATCAATTAAGATGATCCTGGGGTTTGTGTCTTTCAGTCCATTTATGTGCTTTTATATTGATTTATTTACCTATGTTCAACCACCCCTACATCTTTGGTATTAATCTAACTTAGTCATGATGGACAATATTTTTTATTTCACTCTGTATACTATTTGCAAGTATATTGTTGACAATTTTTACATCTGTGTTTATTAATGAGATGGATCTATAGTTTTCTTTCTTGGTTGTGTCTTTTCATGGTTTTGGTATTTGAGTGATTTTAGCTTCATAGAAGTAATTCAGGAGATTTCCCTCTGTTTGTATCATCCTGAACAGTTTGAGTAGTAGTTGTAAGACCTCTTTAAATGTTTTATAGAATTCTGCTGTGAAACCATCTGGACCTGGGCTTTTTTAGGTTGGGAGGTTTTTACTACATTTTCAATTTTCTGGATTATTATGGGTCTGTTTAAGTGGCCAAATTCTTCTTGGTTAAAATTTGTTGATTCCCAGGATTTCAGATATTCATCCATTTCACTTAAGATTTCAAATTTAGTCAAGTATAGATTTTTGAAGTATTCATGTATGATTGTCTGGATCTTTTCTTTGTTGTGATGTTTCCCTTTTCATCACAAATACTATTGATTTGGAATAGTTCTTTCTTTCTTTTAGTTAACTGGGCTAGAGGTCTGTCTATCATTTAATCCTTTCAAAGAACCAGCTTTTGGATTCATTGATTCCTTGTTTCATTTTCTTTCTTTTTTTCTATTTCATTTATTTCTGCTCTGTCTTTTGTTATTTCTTCCTGTCTGTTGAATTTAGGGTCCATTTGTAGTTGTCTCTCTAGTGTTTTTACCTGCACTGTTAGACTGTTTATTTATTCCTTTTTTTTTTTTTTTTTGGCACATAGGGCTATCAGATTCCTTCTTAGGACTGCTTTTGAAGTATCCCACCATTTTTATGGTAATTTTCTTATTGAAATTTTAATATGGTCTTAATTGCCATTATACAAGTTTCTCTCTTGACATCCTCCCTCCCTTTTCCCCCCATAGTTCACAACTTCTGCCATTCCTGCTAGAGTCCATTTTGCAAAATTATAACCCCCCTGCTTCACTCCTCAATGTCAGCTCCTCCTCTGAGCACAAGTTAGCCTATCAGGAGTCTCTTTTCTAAAGAAGAGCAGGTATTCCTCACATGACCACCATCTGCTGCCAATACTTCCTTAGCCAAAGGCTCTGCTACCCATTTCACGAGTTTGGTGCTGGTTTTTTGTCCAGCTGAGCTTTCATGGGCCTTGTTCATGCTGACATCAATGTTGTGGGTTTATATGAATGGGTTCCCAGGAGCTTACAGGATTCATTTCCATTTTGTCTTGCATCCCCTTCTTGGATCTTGTAATCTTTCAGCACCCTTTACATAGTGGTTCTTGAGACCTGGGTAGGTGAAGCTGAATATAGGCAACAGTCCATGGAACCACACTCTGTAGCCTGGTAATCTTCACAGATTAGCCATTTAGATCCTTATGGGTTTCTGTTCCCCTGTTGCATGGAGGAGCTTCCTTAACAAGAGTAAATACGTAGCTAATATTTCTACGGTTCTTATTGTATAATGCCTGGTTCTTTTGTGTAGCAGTTCCATTGTAGATGTGTCATCTAGGCATGAGCCATTGACAAGCCATGGATGTGTGTGTGTCCAGTTGTGGGACTCTGTATTATTCTCATTTGGAGCAAAAAAAAAATCTTGTTTTCTGAGTGGTGTCTAAAATATGTGTCTCTAAATATAAGGAGACTTCTTTTGAAGTTTTTAAAATGTTACCTGAGCATAGGGATGTGTACATGTTGTAGAAAGGTCTAAGATCTATGACCTCTCCAGATGTGTTAATCAGGCCATGTTGACAATACCACACATGAGGTTCCTTCCACTGAGTGGGCTTTAGATACAATTGGTTAGCCATTGATTTCCCCCAAGATAGAAATGCTGCTATTGCACGGATGTTGTAAGCTGTGCTGGTCATTGACATTGACATTTAATGTTGAGGCTGACATTGGACCATCAGTTGATGATATCCCTTAGTGACTTATGTAGTGCTCTCCAAAGCTGTAGGAAATAGACTTCAGGGGTGATGACTTCCAGGTGAGATCCAGCTATATTGATCAAGATACAGTCTCCAAAGTATGTCCTGTCTTCAGCAATAGAGTCTAACTTTCAGGTTGTGGGAGGCAATCAAGGGCTGGGGAAATACCCTGTGTAATTTTGGGAATCTCTTGGACTAACTTGGCCATCAACTCAAAGGAAAGTTTCTCCTGTCTTGCATTATTTCTTGATAGGTAGCTTTCATCTTTCCATATTTACTCATGAAGAGGTAGTGTGTATTTTGTCAATAGATAGATTAATACGATCCTATAATATTTAACCTAGAAAGTCACTATTCACCTCTCCTCTCTCCCTTTAACTTTCTAACATCCTCCCATGCTTATTTCATGCCTTCTCCATTTAAAGTATCAACATTTCTCCCTTGATACTCTCAGGCTACTACACTTGGGCTCTTTATTTCCCCCTTCAAGAACAGATAGTGCCTGCCCTTAAAGGTGAGATGGGTTTCTTGCACACAATAAAAAGATAGATTTTGTTTATTAATCCACTTTACTAGTGTATTATTCTTGATTGGGGAGTTCAGTTCATTGCTATTTAAAGTTATTATTGAAAGATGTATATTGCTTCCCATCATTTTAGTTTCTGTTTGCATTTGTGGTCTAGCTTTCTATTTTCACATTCATACCTTCATTAACTACTTTCTCTTGTCACTTGGTTATAGTTGTTCCTTTTTTTCTGTTCTTTACATTGCTTCAAGTATTCTCTTTTTTAATTTTCATTTTTTATTGATGCTTTGTGTATTTCATACATCATTTTCCAATTCAGTTCAGGCATATTTCCCTTTCCCTTCCCCCCACCCCACCCACCCCATCCTAGATCATGCATTCTACCATAACTTTCCTACATCTTTCTGTTTTTTTTTTCATTTTTTAACAATAAGTGATAATTTATGAGTACAAGCATCCTTCATGAAAAAAAATTTGCAAGCAGTTGTGCCCAAACACACACTGCCCATGGGTCCCACCATCCAGCAGGGGGGACTTGTATGTTCAATCAAGTTGATCAAATGAGAGTCCAGGCTATAGTGCTGTAGTTTCACCTTTCACCCCAATCGCAGCCCTTACATTCTACCATGCCCCCTCTTCCGCAGATTGTTCCCTAGGTTTAGAAAAGGGGCACAGGTGGATGAGAAGCAAAACAGTCTACTTTTTCTGGAGCTGTTGTCTTGGACTCTGGTTAATTCTGGCTGTTTCGATTCATGGGCTGACAGTTTGTCCAGGAATAACCTTTCAATCCTACTAATGAAGCACAAGCAATTAGATATATAGGTATTTAAACAGTACTAATTGTTATGGTAGGTTACTTTGGTATAGACACAGATGTTTGGATGGTATGTTAATCCATGAATTA
>VZQC01004376.1:10534441-10553222 GCA_009823505.1 Rhizomys pruinosus
GTCTTTTTGTTGAGCAGTGACAGTAATAAGAAGGCAGGCTGGCATGAGCCAGGAGAGCAAGCCAGGAGCAAGCCAGTGAACAGCAGTCCTCCATGGCTTGTGCTTCAGCTCCTGCCTCCAGGTTCCTGCCCTGAGTTACTGCCTTGGGCTCCCTAAGTGATGAACTGTGACCCAGGAGATGTGAGCTGAATAAACCCTTTCCTCCCCAAGTTGGTGTTGGTCAGAGTGTTTTGTCATAGCAATGGAAGACAAACTACAACAAGGGGCATGAGTAATTTCTTTACTGGTCCTGTCTACTTGTTGTTCTATGTGCTTTTTGTATTTGCATGAGTATGTATTTCCTTAAATGGGTGAAATTTTCTACTACAATCCTGTTGAATATCTGGTCAATACCATTATTCTGAGATTCTTCTCCTTTTCCTATACTTATGATGCATAGGATCCACTTATCCTTGCTGTACCACATTTCCTTATTATTACATTCCTGTGTTTTATTTTAATTTTCATAATCTTTGCCTGAGTGGTCCAACTTTTCTGCTTTATCTTCCAGCCTTGTATTTTGTTTTCTACTTCATTCATTCTGTTACTGAGGATTTCTCCCATCCTTTCCAGATGACTTATTTGTTGTTCTCCTTCTTTTTTCATTTCAGCCTGAGTTTTCTTTAGTATTTCTATCTCTTTGTGAATTTATTCCAAAGTTTATCATTTTCTTTTCTTTAGTTTGCTATAATCTTCTTTTAGTTTTGTGATTTATTTGGTTGCATGCTCTTTAAATTCCTTGAATTCTTTGATCATGTCTATGATTGTTCTTTTAAATTCGTTGTTTTGGGTTATATCTAGGGAGTCCTCATTGTAGCATTTTTCTACAGGATTGGTAGAATATAGCCAAGACTTATTATTTTGGATTTTCATGTTATTGTGTTTTCACTGTGAATTTAGCATTTGGATTTCTTTTGTTGTTTGTTATTCTGGTATGAAATTCAGTATTTCTTTGTTGAATTTAAAGCTGGCTGTGTTTATTCTTCAAGTGTTTTCATTGTCTTCTTATTAGGTATGAAATGTTGGTTGGTCTAGGCTTCAGGTTCTCACTTCTGATTTCATACTGGAGGGATCAGCTAATTCATGCCAAGCTAGTCAATAGTCAGGGCTCTCTAGGGCTGGTCGTGAAGATCTCAGTCTGGATCTCGGGCAGGGAAGCCTCATAATGTAGCATTTTAAAAGGTATAAATATAATTACAAAAGTAAAGGAACTCAGGAAACATCAAATCTATTTCATACACAAGATGGGACAGCCTAACATGCAAAATAACATCAATCCTTTCAAACAAGTTTCCTAAGAAGCTTCTCCAAAGTTTAGTGTTAAACATAGAACAATACTCTCAATTAGAAATGAGCAACTTCTTGATTAGGAAATCAGGGTATCAAACTCTCTTTAATTTTATGATTTCTTGTCTTAGTAATTCTAAATCCTTAAGAACCCAGGAATATGAATGTTATTTCCAAGGTGTAGTGTTTGCAGAATTGTGAAGCAGAGCCCAGTCTTAACTGAAGAAATATTGGCAGTTGATTAGTGTTGCATGAGGAAGAACTAGCCTCCTTAAAGAGTAGGACCCCAGTTAGACTGACTAGAACTCAGAGGATGAACTGGCACTGAGGAATAGCTTTGAAGAGTAATGTGGCACACTGGACCCTAACACAAATAACAAAATGGAAGCAAGCATCACTCTATTACCAAAATCAGGAAAAGATACACCAAAAAGGAGCATTATAGACCCATCTCCCTAATGAACACAGATGCCAAAATTCTAAACAGGATACCGGCAAATCGCATACAGGCCCACATCAAGAAGATCATCCATCATGACCAAGTTGGATTCATACCAGAGATGCAGGGATGGTTCAACGTATGAAAATCAATAAATATCATCAAGCATATAAATGGACTGAAAGACAAAAACCACACCATCATCTCAATTGATGCGGAGAAAGCCTTTGACAAAATCCAGCATCCCTACATGTTTAAAGTCCTGGAGGGAATTGGATTGGAGGGATCATTCCTTAATGTAATCAAAGCCATATACAGGAAACCCACAGCCAATATCATCCTAAATGGGGAAATGACAGAAGCATTCCCCTTAAAGGTAGGAACTCGGCAAGGCTGCCCCCTGTCACCACTCCTCTTCAATATAGTGCTTGAAACACTTGCTAGAGCAATAAGGCAAGAAAAGGAAATTAAAGGAGTACTAATTGGAAAAGAGGAAGTCAAGCTATCCCTATTTGCTGATGATATGATTGTTTACTTAAGGGATGCTAAAAACTCCACCAGAAAACTCCTAGAAACGATTAACAGCTTCAGCAAAGTGGCAGGATACAAAATTAACCTTAAAAAATCAATGGCCTTTCTTTACACCAAGAACAAGCAACTGGAGAAAGAATTCAAAGAGACCTTCCCACTCACAATAGCCTCAAAAACAATAAGATACCTAGGAACAAACCTAACCAAAGACACCAAAGACCTCTACAACAAAAATTTTAAACCCTTAAAGAAAGAAATTGAAGAAGACCTCAGAAGATGGAAAAACCTCCCATGCTCATGGATTGGGAAAATTAACATTGTAAAAATGTCCATTTTACCAAAACTCTTGTATAGATTTAATGCAATCCCAATCAAAATCCCCAAGAGTTTCTTCACAGGCTTGGAAACAAAAGTTCTTAAATTCATTTGGAAAAACAAAAGACCCCGAATAGCCAAATCAACCCTGAGTGAAAAGAGCTACACAGGAGGGATCTCTATACCAGATTTTAAACTATACTACAGGGCTATAGTCATAAAAACAGCCTGGTACTGGCACAAAAACAGACCTGTTGACCAATGGAACAAAACCGAAGATCCAAATCTAGCACATACAATTTCAGCCATCTCATATTTGAAAAGGGGTCCATTAAGACACAATGGAGAAAAGACAGCATCTTCAGCAAGAGGTGCTGGCAAACTTGGATCACCACCTGTAGAAGAATGAAATTAAACCTCTACCTCTCACCCTGTACAAAAGTCAACTCCAGATGGAATTAAAACCTCAACATGAAACCCCAAACTCTAAAGGCGATAGAAGAAAAAGTTGGCAGCAGACTACAAGACATAAGCATAGGAAAAGACTTCCTAAATCAGACAGCAGATGCACAAGAATTAACGTCAACAATTGACAAACAGGACCTCATTAAACTCAAAAGCTTCTGTACATCAAAAGAAACAAGGAAGTGAAGAGAATCCCAAAGAGTGGGAGGAAACGTTAAACCACAGAAACATCTGACAAAGCATTGATTTCCAGAATATATAAACTACTCATAAAACAAAGAAGAAAGAAAACAAATGACCCATTCAATAGATGGAGCAAAGAACTGAACAGAGACTTCCCAAGTGAGGAATTAGAGATGGCTGAGAAACATCTTAAGAAGTGTTCAACATCTTTAATCATTAAGGAAATGCAAATCAAAACCACTTTAAGATATCATCTTACTCCAATAAGACTGGCTAGGATCAAGGAAACAAATGATGCCAAGTGCTGGAGAGGTTGTGGGGCAAGAGGAATACTCATCCCCTGCTGGTGGGAATGTAAACTTGTACAGCCACTATGGAAAGCAGTGTGGAGAACCCTTGGAAGACTTGGAATGATCTTGCCACCTGACCCAGACATACCTCTCCTGGGCATGTACCCACAAGACTCATCCTACTGCAGAGATACATGCACAGCCATGTTTATTGCAGCTCTGTTCACAATAGCAAAAAGCTGGAACCAACCCAAGTGTCCTTCAACTGACGAGTGGATAGATAAGTGGTATATCTACACAATGGAGTCCTATGCAGCAGTAAAGAAAGATGGCATGATGAGTTTTGCAAGTAAATGGATGGAGCTAGAAGATATCATGCTGAGTTAAGTAACACAGTCCAAGAAAAACAAACAAATGGTATCCCTCATCTGTGAATGCTAGCACCAATTGCCTAATTGTATGTCAAACTGGGCAATGTCAGGGGGCTATGGGAGGATGCCAATGAAGGGGGGGTTATGAGGGTGATTTAAAATCGATTGAGATGTTATGTATGAAATACACAAAAATTCAATAAAAATTTTAAAACCTCAATAAAATGTTAAAAAATAAAGAATTGGGAAAATATCACATTCATAATCATCCAAAAAATATAAAGCACCTATAAATAATCCTCCCCAAGGTAGTAAAAGACCTTTATAATAAAATCTTTAGAACTTCAAAAAGGAAAACAAGGAAGATGAAATCTATACTCTAAGTAATATGTAATATTGCTATGTATTCTTACATAGTACATGAAAATGGCAATGAGTTTTCATTAAACTTCATGTATTTTATTGACCAATATGACTATATTTTTTAAAAAAGAAACATTCTAATGTATGAGAAATGTTTGGTCTACCCTATACTAAAACCGTCTATATTACTGTGATTAGTAAAACAAAAGCATCAGATGATAAAATGCTTTCATTATATTTCAGCTACATTTACTCAATTAATAACCTGTGCATCAATATTAATGTCATATTTGAAAATATCTTGCTGAAAATAAATTATATTTCTTTATGAGGAATTTCAATAAAAAATAATTGTTTTCCTTCTAAATTTCTGTTTTTATTTATAATCAGTTTTATTTGATAACTTCCAACTACAGCAAAATTCATTCAAAATTAGTGCTAACAGGCTATTGTTACCATATTAGCAAAATTGTGTCAGTGCTCAGCGTCCTTTCATCTGTCTCCCTGTTTAGTCAGATCAGGAAAAAGGGTTTGCCATATGTTCTAGTTCGGAAGTAAATATCAACACAATCTGAAGTTTTGTAATTAGATATGTAGTGCTAGGAAGCAGGGAAAATAAACTGTAATAAACTGTTAAAACTTTACTATGGAATTTGAAGGAATCTTCCCACTTAAGATTCTACTGTTTAGAAAATAATATGCATATGCAACGTAAATAATCAACTGAAGCATTTTCTTTTTCTCACCTGCACAATTTTTACTCTAACTTTTATGCAATTTTCTCTCAGGAAATCATTTTGATAATGACTGAAAAATTAGTTTCAAAATTCTCTAACCATTCATTAGTTATTGAAATTAGAAAAGATGTTAGTTGTTTGCACTATACATAATGTAATTTTTCAGCAGCTGATTGGTTTTTTTATTTTTGTGGGTTTTTCTTCTTCTTTTTCTTCTTCTTCTTCTTCTTCTTATTATTATTATTATTATTATTATTATTATTATTGCTATTTGCCTTTTTGAGACAGGGTCCCCCAATAGTCATAGCTGTCCTGGAACTCACTATGTAAACCAGGCTGCCCTCAGTATCTCAGAGATCCATCTGCCTCTGCCTCCCATGTGCCACCATGTCAGTCTCAGATATTTTGACCCTATGATCTATGTCCAGTTTACCTGATAAGTTTTTTAAATTATACAAAAGTATACTTTAAGGCATATTTCTTCTTAACTATTTAATAATTTTCATATCAAATAAGTTTCTTATGTAAACCGTGTTCAGAACTAAGTTTTCTCTAAACATAATTCATTTTTTATGACAGCAAATTGCCTTATAACGGAATACCATAATTGGTAGAAGTGGACTCTTAGTGAATATTCTCATGCACAATTTTCCACAAAGGTAATCAACTTTCTTTGGTAGGAAACACTTGGAAAACTAATTATATTAAGTGTAAAAGTGGAACATTTTTTTTAACATTTTTTTATTGATGCTTTGTGCATTTCACACATCATCCTCCTGGCATCAAAACTCAATTAACCAAGTTTTTTCTGGTCAACAATTATGAAGAATTTATTGCTTTTATCATGAGTGGCCTTATGATGGCAATTAACAATATTTCATTTGAGTATTGACCCAGTTATAAAAGCAATAATGATTGATTAATAGAACTAAGGTGATAATTCATTTGCTGCTTAACTCTGGTTTGCCTAGGGCAGTACATATTCAAACCTAATTGTAAAGGATTTCTTTACAGCTCCCAGGGTTAGTCTCCTTATTTACACATAATTTAGTAGGCTTCCCAGGATGTCAAATTACATGGTTTCCTTAGGGACAAGTAGGGACTTCAGTAATTAAATTACTAAAATGTACAAAACTATAGGTCAAAATTTATTCCACTTTGAAATTCTTCCTTATCTTTACAATACTATTTATTGCTGGAAAAGTTCATACATTTATACAAGGTATTTTTATCATTTATTTGTTTTGAGTATTCCATCATTAGTAGTGTATTTACGTCATTTTAACTATCTTTTCCACTCACAATGCTCCCATGGTCCATACTACTCCCTCTCAATTTCATAATTTCTTCTTTTATTATTGTTACAGAGACATACACAGGCACTTACATATGTTCATCCACACACAAACATACTCATACACACATTATGTATATATACATTATATATATACATTATATATATATATAATGTATATATATAATGTGTGTGTGTGTGTGTCTCCAACTGAGTCATTTTAGTGTTACTTGTGCTTAGGTCTGACTACTTGGCTTTGGATAAACTATCTAGAAGCTCATCCCTGTAATAAACTGATTCTTCCTTTATAGGTAGCACCTTGTGTAATTTCACTGATCTACATTGCCCTGAGAACTGGTGCTGTCATTATATAGGCCTTGTTTAGGTAATGATTTTGTTCACATTTCATATATGCAGCTTCCATATGTTATCTTCCTTTTTATTACTCGAAGTATTCCCCTATCTTTCATCAAATGTTTGTGAATTTAATATATCTTTCTTGAAGCTTTAATCGCAAAAGCTGGGAGACAGAAGCAACCTAAATGTCTGTTTACTGAAGAATGGACACGAAAATATTGTACATATACACAGTGAAAATCTATTCAGTAGTACAGAGAAATGAAATAATTAGTTGTCAGGTTAATGAGTGGGACTGTAAAAAACATTACTGTGAATGAGGTAACTAAGATCCATAAAGACAAGCACAACATATCCTCTCTTACCTTAGCTTTGAATACTTAGCTGTGTATAGCACAGAAATAAACAAAATAGAGAGTTTGGGACAGGGGAAGGGGGAAGAACTCCAGAGAAGAGGATAATATATGCTACCAAGGGGAAAATGGGGAAAATGGAAGGAGACCTTAACTGTTGAAGAGGGAGGGAAGGTAATACAGAGGGATAGAGAGAAAGACAGGAGAAATAAATAACCCTACAGGTATATGAAAGCTACTGTTACACAAGCTTATCTTAAAATGTATATTATGTATATGTGTGTGCACATTTTATATGGAGTTACACCATATGGGATGATAATTCTTCCTCCAGGAAACAAAGACTAACAAAAACCCCAGAACCCAAATAGAAATGCTCCTTTTAAATTTTACCTTTGCTTTGAGAATTTCTTTCACGAGTAATGCACTTGCATTATTATAATGGCTCCCAGCCCTCCAACTCCTTCCATGGCTACCGTTTTCTTTTTTAAACTGTTTTTTTTTTTTAAATTTTATTTATTTATTGTGTGTATGAATGTACTGTCTGCATGTAGGTTTGTGCACCCATGTCATACAATGCCTCGGAGGTCAGAAGAGGGTTTTGGATTCCCCTGGAACTGGAGTTAAAGATGGTTCTCAGCCGTCATGTGGGTGCTGGAGATTGAACTTGGGTCCTCTGGAAGAGCAATCGGTGCTCTTAAGCTTTAATCTTTATCAAAGAAGCTTCTTTGTTCAGCATATGGGGGCTAATATAGAAGTCCAAATTGCTAAAAATTAAGAGAATAAGTGACTATGAAGTGTGCAACACCAATAAAAATGTCTAAAATCCAGCCCCTACTTTAAGACTCAGGGGACATTACTAGAAGAGGGGGCAAAAGGGTTGTCAGCACCGTGGGACCAGAACACCTCTTGACCTATAACATATGTTGATGATCATTACATTACCTATTACCTCCTCCAAGCATCCTCTGGTGCCTTGCATCCCCTCACTTTCCTAATCCCTTGCATTCCTTTTAAAATTCTTATTAATAACACTGTGAGTCCAATTAATGCCACTCCCAATTCTCAGCCTTCATATATATATTTATAATGTTTTTATTGAGCATTCATATAACTTGTAAAATGGTTCTTAATCAAACCCTATCCTCCCATGCCCCAAAACCCAAGCAGGACTCAATCATTACAACATCCAAGCTAAGCCCAATCCAGTCGAGCTCCCAAACCCAAATGCCCTTCTGTGCAAGTAGATCCAAATATCTATGAATCCTAGGTAAGGCATATGCTTTCTCACCCAACAGTATTCAGTCTCTTGTAGTTCTCAATCCAGGGTCAGACCCCACCCCATTGTCTTGCTCCACTGTGAGACCTTGCCCCATTTGCCATGAGTCCGGTGCCTGATGCTAATATTACCACAAGTCCACATGTGAAATCTTCGACTGTAAGCCACTGCTTTTGTATGTTCATGCACCAACCCTAGCTCTTATAATCTTTCTGCACCCTCTTTGACAATGATTCCTCAGTGGTGGGTAGGTGAGGTTTAATTTAGATCACTGGCCTCAGTGTCATGGTAACAACTGCTCATATTGAAAAGTTACTTTATTAGCATGAAATTTCTAACTATGACCCCCCTTTGCTTGTATACACTTAAGGTTTACTAAAGTATGATTAATTTAGAAAAAAATGTATATAATTAATGTGTCAAGCACCCCTCCTAGTGATTGCTGGTGTAGAAACCTTAAACAGGCCAAGAAACTCCCCTGTTGCTTAGATTACATAATCCCAAAAACAGCTATACAATATGCTACTGTAGAAAAGATACCAGTAGTCTTGCTTAGCACTGCACTCTGAATGCTATTTTACTGGCAATATTAAGCTAATTTTAATGCCACATTGCCTGGCAATACTAAGCCAATTTTATTTTATTATTTTTATTTATAATTTGAAAACTCAAAATTAAACGTTTTCCCATGAAAAAAGAGAATGCCAGGCTACAGAGATGACAGAAAAAAATCAGAGCATATGCCCCATTTCTACAGGACGGTAGTTTACTTCCTAGCTTCCACATCTGGTGGCTTACAACTGCTTATATCTCCAGTTCCAGGCAATTGAATCCTCTTCCTGCAAAAACATATCATACACACAGAGAAACACACATACATAAATAAGTACAACATTTAAAGAGCATTAAAAACAGGTAATTTGACCAACGAAATCTTTGCATTTTAGAAAATATTTTTTATTGAGAATTTTATAACGTATTTTGGGCATAATCAGACTTCCTTTCCCATCTATACCACACCATACTACCTCCTAGCTTTATTTCCATTATTATCATTATTATCATTATTATTATTATTAAAATGCTTCCCAAATGCTGTTACATGAATGTTCTTAATCATAAAGCAAACATGAACTTACTTCAGTGATGACCATTATAGAGCTCAGTCTGCCTTTTTATCTCTTTGTTGACCAGGATAAGATCATTTGGAATCCTATATAATATTTAACATTAAATAATTAGGAAAAATAATGTAAATATATTAATGAAGATGTGATATACCCTTTATGTACAATTATGAGAAAAATATTCCAAAGTATAATATCAGTGTAAGACTTTTACAGCACATTCTGAAGAATTTAGTGGATCCCCAAATATGAAATAGTCTCTAAGAAATGCTCACAGTTACAAAATTATTAAGAAATGTGAGATGACATGGATGATTGCTAAGAAAGTTTTAAAATAACTTTAACTGGTCCATTATATATTAAGGCATTCTCTTCTCATGGAATTTGTCATTCCATGAGAATTATAAGAGAGTGTCTTCCCTCTCTGAACATCCATTGCAATGACATTTTTTAAATAGCAAAATTAGAGCATCCACTACAAGAATATCAGTGTTTTCATTGTGTAAATTTGGATCTTCCTTTGAAGACTAATGCCAGCTCATGTTATATTATAATATTTCACTTTTTAATAATTTGTTTCTGATAATAGTATAACAAGGGCAACTTTAGACATACTTAATAAATTAATTAGCCCCATGGTACATAAAAAAGAAGAGAAAAATGTTGAGTACTTGAGTTTTCTTTACACACAAGATTGCAATATATAATCCAGGTTGAATAGAAACACACTGTATAGCCCAAGATGGCTTTGGTGACATGGCAATCCTCCTGCCTCTACCTTCTGATTTTTAAATTACACGTGTAAAATCCTGCAGTTAGCATTTTTGAAGAACATAAAAATAATTAGATATATTATAAAAATATCCGACTTTAATCTGGTACAATTTCGTTGTAAATTTTCATCTTTAATTCCCTTTGAACTTCCGTAAATCAAAGGAACTAAACTGAGGATTTAAACCTAAGCACATACAATTTCAGCCACCTCATATTTGACAAAGGAGCCAAGAATTCTCAGTTGAGGAAAGAGAGCATTTTCAGCAAATGGTATTGGTATAATTAGATCACCACTTATAGAAGAATAAAATTAAACCCTTACCTCTCACCATGTACAAAAATCAACTCCAAATGGATCAAAGACCTCAATATGAAACCCAAAATTCTGAAAATAATAGAAGAAAATGTTAGTATAAACCTACGAGACATAGGCATAGGAAAAGACTTTCTAAATCAAACAGCAGTTGTGCAAAAAATAAGGTAAAAAATTGACGAATGGAACCTTATTAAAATCAAGAGCTTCTGTACAGTGAAAGAAACAATAAAAGAAGTGAAGAGAAAACCCACAGAGTGGGAAGAAACCTTCACCAGTGATACATCTGATAGAGCACTAACATTCAGAGTGTATAAACTACACAAAAAACAAAGGAGGATGAAAACAAATGACCTACTCAAAAGAAGGAGTAAAGAATTGACCCCTCTGCGGATCCTACTTGTACCCCTCTGCGGATCCTACTTGCAATAACTATTTATAATGAGTCCTAATGAAACTTACCTTCTAGGTGCTGCAAAGGTTTTAATACGAGAGACTTTCTTACCCCCTCCAATAGAACAAAGAGAAATATGATGATGATGAGGTCGTTCTCCAACTGTAAATTGTTCTCCAACTGTTATAGAGGTAATCTCTTATAAAACCAGTAAAACTGCCTTCTTTAATTGACTAATAGACATAGGAACTGTGAAAAGGATTATTCTCTTCAGAACCAAATATAATACTAAAGTCACCTTAACCTATGCACTTAAGCAAAGTATATTAATACAGGAGCTCTGACATCAGCAATGGATTATTCTACCAAGGAGATGTTGGCCAGGGGATCCAAGCCCCCACAAAAGGTAAATGCTCCTTGCCTCTAAACTGGGATATCTGCAAGAAGAGAAGCCATAAAGCCCTGCTGTCGAAAACAGGGGAAGGTGTATTGAGACCGCACTTGCAAGTATACAGATGGTCTCTGGAATTCCAGAGAGTGTTATCAAAGGCCATTAAACCGATAAAGCAAATATAGGTCTCCTTGAGTCAAGCAAGACTCCTCCGTCAGTCAACACTAGCTACACCTCACCTGCCTGGAAATACTGTGCAGCAATGGCAGCCATATTCCTGTATATTCCAAATCTAATTGGCTATTAGCTCTCTCCTTGGAGGAATAACCCATGGCTGATGCCACAAACTTACATCCTCTAATGGTTATGAGATGTTATAAGCCACAGTAAGACCCTGTCATATTTAACAGAAAAAAATATAATTCATTGATTAACCTACCATCCAAACACCTGTGTCTATACCAAAGTAACCTACCAAAACAATTAGTACTGTTTAAATACCTATATATCTAATTTCTTGTGCTTCATTAGTAAGATTGAAAGGTTATTCCTGGACAAATTGTCAGCTCATGAAATGAAACAGCCAGAATTGACCAGAGTCCAAGACACCATTTCCAGAGAAAGTAGACTGTTTTGCTTCTCATCCACCCATGCCCCTTTTCTAAGCCTAGGGAACAATCTGCGGAAGAGGGGGCATGGTAGAATGTAAGGGCTGCGATTGGGATGAAAGGTGAAACTACAGCAATATAGTCTGGACTCTCATTTGATCAACTTGATTGAACATACAAGCCCCCCCCCCCGCTGGATGGTGGGACCCATGGGCTGTGTGGGTTTGGGCACAACTGCTTGCAAATTGGTTTTACATGAAGGATGCTTGTACTCATAAATTATTACTTAATGTTAAAAAATGAAAAAAACTGAGAGAAAGATGTAGGACAGTTATGGCAGAATGCATGATCTGCGATGGAGTGGGGTGGGGTGGGGGGAAGGGAAAGGGAAATATGCCTGAACTGATTTGGAAAATGATGTATGAAATACACAAAGCATCAATAAAAAGTGAAAAATTAATAAAAAAGAATTAAACAGAGACATCACAAATGAAGAAGTAAAGATGGCTGAGAAACATCTCAAAAAGTGTTCTACATGGCTAACAATTAAGGAAATGCAAACTAAAACCACCTTGAGATTTCATCTTATTCCAGTAAAACTAGCTATGATCCAGAAAACAAAGGATACCAAATGCTGGAGAGGTAGTGGGGAAGGGGGAACACTCATCCACTGCTGATAGGAATGTGAACTCCTGCAACCCCTATGGAAAACAGTGTGGAGAACTCTTAAAAGACTCAAATTGAGTCACCATCTGACCCAATCATACCACTCCTGGTATATACCCATGAGACTCATCCTATTGCATAGATGAATGCACATCTATATTTATTGCAGCTCTCTTTAGAATAACAAAGAGCTGGAGGCAAGCCAGGTGTCCCTCAACTGATGAGTGGATAGATAAATGTGGTACATCTACACAATGGAATTCTATGCAGCAGTAAAGAAAGATTACATCATGAACTTTGCAGGTAAATGGATGAAACTTGAAGCCATTATGCTGAGTGAAGTAACACAGTCCCAGAAAAATAAAAGATAAATGGAATCCCATATTTGTGCATGCTAGCACCAAGTCCCTAGTTGAAAGGCCAGATGAACAAAGTTAATGTTATTTTTTTTTATCTGAAGGCAACTGTGCTGTTATAATGTGAATCCCTTAACAGGCTCTAGAATTAACTTAACACTTACATTCAGATTTTTTAATTATGGTATATGAGTGGAGGGTAGGTATTCATATATATTAGAGTAATATAAAATTAAAGGGGAATATGTGAACTCCTAAACATATTTTGTAATTAACATACAATTTATTTTCAAATGTCATAATTTTGGTATATATGTGACATATATAGGCATAATTTGGAGCAATAAAAATGGGAACAACAATGACAAAAGGACTGGGTCAAAGAACTGACTGAAACAATTAACTTCTGCCCAAAACAATAAACCTCTGCAGAGAAAAACTTTAAAAAGACTGAGAAAAAGATGCAAGACATTAATGGCAGAATGCATGAACTGAGGTGTGTTTTAAATGTATCACATGCAGGGGCTGGAAAGATGGCTCAGTTGTTAAGAGCACCTATTCCTCTTGCAGAGGACCCGGGTTTGATTCCCAGCACCCATATAACGATTAAGAACTGTCTTTAAACCCCAGTTCCAGGGGAATCCAACGCACTCTTCTGACGTCCATGGTATTGCTTGACACGGGTGCACGAACCTCCATGAAGACAGTACACTCATACACATAAAAAATAATAAATAAATAAATAAATAATAAAAATAAATGTATCACACATATGCTGCCTTCCACGAGGTGTTCTTCCCCCCTAGACCAGGCTCACAGTTCCACAGCACTGCCAGCCTCGGGATCATCTTCAGCCAGCCAGTTAACAATCCAGGCTTGAGCCTTATGATAGGGAGGGTGAGGGAGGTAGGGAGTATTACCTGGAGAAATAGAAAGAAAGAAAGAGTGAAAGAAAAGAGATGGATTCAGACAGGAGACAGGGAGAGTTTCCATGGGGGGGGGGACCTCGGTTTATTGATTACGGGTAATGGGTTTATATACTAAAGCTACTGTGCTCTAGGCAAGGAATTGGGGGCAGGAGGGTGTGAATTAGGACAAGGGAAGTGCAAGCCATCTTGGCTCCTACCTGGGGGGGGCAACAAAACTCCCAGTTATGTGTATAGTAAACTGAAGGTGTGGCATATGCTCGGTGCATCAAAGGGAGAGCCCTGAGGGTCTGGTGCTCTGTCCTAGGCAAGCCAGGAATACTGCTTATCCCAACCCCAGGGGCTAGACTCCAGGGGGCTACAGGAACAGTGATTGCAGATCCCTGCTTCCACTCAAAGTCTCAGCCCTACAACTCCTCCTTCATTTTTAATTAAAATGCAGCAGTGTTGTCACCTTCTTCCAGAGAATTTTCAGGTATGGCTTGGTATTGGACTAGGACACTCTGGACTGTGACCTCAGTGAGAGTATTGATTCGGTTTTAATAAACCAAAGAACACAAGGTGCAATTGTTAAGAGAATACCTAGGGTGAAAATGTGTCCCAGCAAGGGAAGCAGCCAGGCAGTCAGAGGGTTGGAAAATGGAAGACAGAGGCTTTGAGGGAGTACCTGACATGGAGTTCTTTGCTAAGGTCCTTAAGGGCTTTTAAATTTTGCTCAACCACTCCAGTTTCATTAACATAAAAGCAACATTCCTTCCCCAGGAACACGCAGGTTCCTCCATTTTCTGGAGTCAGGAAGTCCAGGGCCAATGGATTCTGCATCACCACCTCAGCCAGAGAAGTTATCTGTCTCTGGAGCGATTCAAGGCTGTTTGTCATGGATGCCATTGCCTCATCAAGCTTGTTTTGGAAGTCCACCTCCATGCTGTAAATCTTTACCAGGTCCCTGCCCTCAGTTCCCGCCGTTACTATGGAAAGAATAATGTCTAAGCTGACCAGGATTGGAATAAATCTCTCTCTCTTTTGATGGTTTGAGTATGAGTGCAGCATCCAGGTGACTTCTTACTTTTCATAATGGAAGAGCTGGGGAGTAATAATGACAGGCATGCAAATTCCAGACCCAGTAGCATTCACACAGAGGGAGGTGCTTCCCTCACACCAAAGAAAAAAACGGAGATTTGACACACAGGGTTCTGTGAAAGAGTAACATTTTGGAGATACCTGGGGTCTGGGGTTGTTGCAGCTCTTACTAAACAAATAGGGAAAGTTGTGAGTCAATCAAAGAGGGAAATGCTGTGAAACACTTGCCCTGTGTCTGTGAGGGCAGATTCCTGTAGAGAGGTGTTAGAGGGAATGGGAATGAGAAGAAGGTATGTGAGAGAGGCACAGAAAAAACATTGGGCAACATCAGGGTGGATGGTATAATTAAGGAGGTCTCTGGCATATTCAATATACTGAGGGCATTTTAAAGTAGAATGCAGCTTCCCTTCCATTTTGGATTCCTATAACAAAATGTGGGATTGAGTGAGAATGGGCTGAGGAGCTAGAACAAGCTGGCGAGAGATGTGAATATCTGCAGCAGGGTATCCAGAGTTACTTTAAGAGTAGAGTTTTCCCTGCAATCCAGTCCTCCAGCATGCACCCCAGGGGTCCTGTATGTTAAATTCAAACATTATTTTAGATTCAGAACAAGGTCCCTGGGCTGCATGCCTTTAATCCTAGCACTTGGGAGGCAGAGGCAGGCGGATCTTTGTGAGTTCAAGGCCAGCCTGGTCTACAGAGTGAGTTCCAGGACAGCTGGGGCTAAGGGAGACCCTGTCTCTAAAAGACCAGAAAAAAAAAAGTAGAGTTTTCCCTGCACTCCAGTCCTCCAGCATGCACCCCAGAGGTCCTGTATGTTAAATTCGAACTGATTATTTTAGATTCAGAACAAGTTCCCTGGGCTGTGAATGTTATCCAACCTGCAAGACCAAAATCTGCAACCCCTATAAGTGTGGATTTCCTGTAAACACTGTCCTTGTTAAGAAATGGGAAGCAGACAAAGGGTGCTTGAGAAGTGGAGGTGGAGTTGGGGACCACAAGGATTGTGACTGCTTTGCAGCATCCCTGTAAAGGGCAGTCACTGGTCCCTATTACTTGATTTCTGCCTTCCCAATTTCCTCTGATGAAAAACCACCAGACATAGATCCAAGTTAGTGGTTTGTTCATAGGCTGGGCAGATGCAGAATTAGCTTGAAGTGTCATTAAAGCAGCTAAAAGGATGGCAGACAGGGGTGCTGAGGGGAGCATATGGACTTTGCAAAAGTGAGGAAATGGTCAAATTTCTTCCATGTTTTGTCGTTTGGGTTCTGGGAGGGTCTCATCCTCTTCCTCCTCTTCTTTCCATCCACAAGGGACAAGCATGCCATTTTTCTGGTCCTGGTCAGTGGGGAGGAATCTGATATTCCTAGCTGGAATCCAAATGGGTCTAGTACAATCCTGTGGAAAGATACAATCAAAGCCCCTGTCTCAGCCCCTGCCTCTTGTTAACAGTGAGTCAGGCCCTTTCCACTGGCTGTCTAGGGGGTCCTTCCACCTGACAAGTATCTGAAGGATAATGCCTGGTGTCTGCCAATGTTTGATCATAGCTGGACAGTCTGAGTTCCTGTAAATGTTGAAAAGGTTGAGAGTTGCCATTGCCATGGCCAGCTGGATGTTGGGAGGGTATTTACCTACATACCTTTTGTTTTAATAGTTTTGTTTTTGTTGTTGTTGTTGTTTTTGTTTTTTGTTTTTTTTTTTTATCAGGAGCAATTCCACAAGGAATGTAACTCGGTTTATTGCTGTAATCCAGGGTTTTTATACAGAACCTTGTGGGGGCTGGGACATACAGAATTGGGGATTGGGACAGGCAGGATTTCAGGCCATATACTCAAGATCACTACAGGAATGTGACAATGGTTTGCCCAAGGCATCAAAGACGATCGGTGCTAGTAAGGTTTTCACAGGCAAGCAAGATATCAGCAAGAGTCCAGGCTTGGAGGTTGCTTGCTGACTCTCTAAGTGCTTCTGTGAAAAGAATACCTATATCTCCTCCTTTTTCTTTATTGAAAAAAAAAGCTCTGTTGTCACATAGTGTTATTTTTTTCTTTTGGTGATAATCTGGGAAGTGCAACCCACTACCCACTGACCTTCCTCCTTTAGGGGAGGCATGGGGTTATTGATTACAACCTGAAAAACCATAAATCTTACCTGTTTTCTTCTTCTCTATGAAAGGCTGAGCCCCACATTGGGTGCCAGATGTCGTTTAAAATGTATCACATGTGTGCTGCCTTCCACAAACTATTCTTTCCCCCTGGACCAGGGCTTACAGTTCTGTGGCAATGCAAGCCTCAGTATCATCTCTGGCCATCCAGTTAACAATCCAGGCTTGAGCCCTGATAGGGAGTGTGAGGGAGGTAGGGAATATTACTTGGAGAAATGGAAAGAAGGGAAAAATGAAAGAATAAGAGATGGACTCAGACACAAGACCAGGAGACTTTCCATGGGGGAAAAGACTCGGTTTATTCATAAAAGGTAATGGGTTTATATACTAAACCTACTGTGCTCCAGGCAAGTAAGTGGGGGTAAGAGGGGGTGAATGAGGAGAAGAGAAGTTCGAGCCATCTTGGCTCTTGGGGGGCGGGCAACAGAACTCCCAGTTATGTGTATAGTAAATTGAAGGTGTGACATATGCTTGGTACATCAAAGGGAGAGCCTTCAGGGTCTGGGGCTCTATCCCAGGTGAGGCAGGAATACTGCATATCCCAACCCCAAGGGTCTAGACCCCAGGGGGCTACCAGAGCAATGATTGCAGATCCCTGCTTCCAGCCAGACAAAGTCTCAGCCCTACAGGGGTGGGGGACATGGAAAAGGGAATGTGTCTAAATTGAACTGAAAAATGATGTATGAAATACACAAACACCAATAAAAAGATTTTATAAAAAATATATAAAAGCATATGTAGTCATTTTTAGATATGTATTCTCTAATCTTTGAGTCAATTGAAACAACAACCAAAATTTCCACAATTTCCTATGAAAATTATTTTCCAAGGATAGTTTCATATTTAAGTTATGTAGCATTCCATCTGAAAGTTTTCCTTTTAGACTATTAATTGTAATTTAAGTAGCAAAGTGTTGATTATCTCTTCATATAATTTGAATAACTGAAGTTTCCTATAATGATATCCCATGTGTATTTAGAATTTACATGTTAGTATAGTAAAAATATTATATTATGTTTTTATGCTTGATAGCTGGTATAGAATGATTTTGATGCTGCGGGGGTCGTAGAGAGGTGGTTGGCAAAGACCACCCTCTCCAGCTTCCTCGCCACCGAAGATCTTCACTCTGTCGGCCCGCGACGGAGTGGGGCTGGGGAGAGTAAGTGCACTGCAGAACCGAAAGTAACCACGGCAGGGAGTCGAGTCAGGGTGTTACAGCTCAGGCTCACTCTATTGCAGGATTACAGAGGTTTATAAGCCATGCTGGCTTCCCTACTGGGGTATGTCTCTTCCTAATTGGTCCTTTTAGGAGACTTAATTTACAAGTCCCTAATTGATCCAATCCCTTCCCTTCCTAGCATAGTCCCTAATTATCATGTTAGTACACGGAAGTAAAGAAGTGAAACTAGCCTTCCTTGCTCGATGGGTGGGGGTGAGTTCGCGAAACTCTAGCGCAGGCTTTCTTTTGTCCTTCAGGCCTATCTTCTCGGCTATTCCATGCCATCATTTCCCCCTTTTTGTTTTATTTGGCATAGCTCCTTTCTTAGGTTGGTGCTTTTACTGGGCTCAGCTCTTACCCGTCTTTGAGTAGATAGCAGCTTTGGCTATCCCCCTGTCTTAGGTTGGCTGACCCAAAAAGCCCTTACCCGTCTTTGGAGTCTGATGCTGCTTTTTGTAGG
>VZQC01004376.1:10555602-10616177 GCA_009823505.1 Rhizomys pruinosus
TGGCCTGGAGCTCCGCTCTGTTGACCAGGCTGGACCTGAACTCAAAAAGTCCCAGCTGGCCTTGAACAAAACAAAGATCCACCTACCTATGCCTCCCAAGCACTAGGATTAAAGGTGTGTGCACCACGCCTTGGTCCCAAGGCAACAAAACTGCCCCACCCAACACAAAAGGCTAGATAAGTCCAAAGCAAGCAATTTACATTTTTGAAGCAAACAACAAACTAAAAATTTGGTATCTTTAAACAGTCAGCTCTAAGGCTGATTCCTATAAACAATTACCACACCTGTTTAAGCATTTTGAGAAACTCAGAGACAATAAATTTAGATATGTCTATGGTATCCAAATTTTTAGGCCTTTAAATGCATTCTTAAGTATCAATTTTTAAACTTTGCCCATGCATATCTAGTCTGGCATGACAAAAAAGTCTGTGCACATAAAAGATGGAAAATTGAAGTGGCCACTTCGTTTGACAGAACCAACATGAGACAAACACAAAACTGAATTACAACACACACACACCACACTCTCACGCACAAACTTAGAAAACCAAAGCTAAGCGATGAATCTTAGCGGCGCGCGACGTACACATAAACACGGACATTGAATAAAGGCTTGAACTAATTTTAGGAAATACCCCCCTTTTGCATGTCGGCGTTAAGCCGGTGGTGGGGAGAGTCCCTCAGAGCCGCGCTTGTTTGTCTCTTTCTGGCCTCCTGCCTCCAAAGGCCGAGGTAGGGGGAGGGAGGGGGACCATGGTGTCTGGACACTCAGGGGCGTCCCAGGCCGTATCCTCCTCCCCGAGACCAGGGGATCTCTCAACCTCTTCCGAAGCTGAAATTCCACCCCCAGGAGGTGGAAGGGAGTCGGGGTGAAAAGTGGCTTTAAGCGCCACAATCATGGGGTAAAAGCCCAAAGGGGGTCCTGCTCCAAGAATCCTTTCTCTTTCTCTTGCCAGCTTTTCTATTCGTCCCCAAACTTCCCAGGAGAAAAGGTTGGCCCCTCTTACCCAGAGGGCCAGAAAGAGGACGTGGTCCCAGGCAGACTCCGCAACTGCATTGGTCAGTTCTAACCCCCTGGATTTTAACATCAATCTCAGTGCTTTAAGTGCTGGGTCCTTATCCTTTCCCATTGCGTTTCCCATCGCAGGGACTCACTTACCTGAAAGACCGATTGGCCCCAGCTGTATTGCTAGCCGTTAGGGTCTTGGGGGGGTCTTCGAGCCCCACATTGGGTGCCAGATGCGGGGGTCATAGAGAGGTGGTTGGCAAAGACCACCCTCTCCAGCTTCCTCACCGCCGAAGATCTTCACTCTGTCGGCCTGTGACGGAGTGGGGCTGGGGAGAGTAAGTGCACTGCAGAACCGAAAGTAACCACGGCAGGGAGTCGAGTCAGGGTGTTACAGCTCAGGCTCACTCTATTGCAGGTTTACAGAGGTTTATAAGCCGTGCCGGCTTCCCTACTGGGGTATGTGTCTCTTCCTAATTGGTCCTTTTAGGAGGCTTAATTTACAATTCCCTAATTGATCCAATCCCTTCCCTTCCTAGCATAGTCCCTAATTATCATGTTAGTACGCAGAAGTAAAGAAGTGAAACTAGCCTTCCTTGCTCAATGGGCGGGGATGAGTTCGCGAAACTCTAGCGCAGGCTTTCTTTTGTCCTTCAGGCCTATCTTCTCGGCTATTCCATGCCGTCATGATGCAAGTTGTTTAAGTTTTCTTACTGTATTACTAACACTAATGTTAATAATGTTAAGATGATGATTATTCCCCTTAAATCAACATAAAAGAAGCAATAAAGTGGTAACAGTTATAACATTTTGCATTAAGAGCATCAAGTGCTGTTCATCAGTACAGAGGCTTCACTGTACTTCATGTATGCTTAAATATAGTGTTTCCAAACTGAGGGCTTGGGATAGATGTTAGTGATGGAGTACTTGCAAAATATGCACAAGTCCTTGTAGAAATCCCCAGTGTAAAAACCAAAGCAAACAAATCCCCAAATAAATCAGCAACATTAAAAACTTGACTAACTGCACAAAATTTTAAACTATTTTATTAAAGATCATTTCTTTAATGACATAAAGTTTTTATTTTGTTGTTCTTTTTGATACAGGGTCTCCCTATAGCTCTGGCTGTCCTGGAACTCGCTATGTAGACCAGGCAGGCCTTGAACTCAAAAAGATCTGTCTTCCTCTGCTTCCCAAGTGCTAGGATTAAAGGTGTGCACCACCATGCCTGGATTACATAGTTAGTTTTTTAAGGAGAAAAATTTAATATATGAAATCTCACTTGTTGCCAAGCTTATATATCTCTAAATAAATGAAATGATGAGCACATTGAACATTTAGAGAAAATAGCACCAAATGTTTATTTCTACATGTTATTTCTTAAATTTGCTAAACTCACTCATTTTATCAATACTGAAACATAGTTCTCCTTGTAGACAATGTTTAATTATTATGTATATATATTTTGTGTATAGATGTTTTGGATGCATGCATATCATATAATGCCCATGGAGGCCAGAAGGGGTTGTTGTATCCCCTGGAACTGGAGTTAACCAAGTTTGATAACGACAATGTGAATGTTGAGAACTGAACATAAGTCCACTGCAAGAGCAGCCAGTGCACTTAAGTGTTATTTCTCCAGCTCCCTGTGTTTAATCTTTAAATGTCACTAACCTAATTTAAACTGGACTGTCGCAAGCTTCATTTTAATATCAAAATATGTCACAAGAGCTATGTAAGTGTCCTACCCTCATTCAGAATATTATTTTTTCTTTCCAAATGAAAAACAGGAAGAATGCAAACACATGCCTGTCAGAGCCTATTAACACCAAACTTCTCTAAAAGCTTGAGATGTCAGAAAGTCATTGGTTCATTTTTATAAGAAAATTTTTGTCATAGCTATACGCTATGATATATTTGACTAAATGTTATGTGGAACAAAGTGCTTGTATTTTAATATCAGATTTTATTTCCCTTCTTATGTGGCTATAGAAGTAAAGTATCATAGATATATGAAAACTTCAAACAAATATTAAAATTTAACAATTAATTACAATTTTGTCAGACACAGCATTTAATAATTTAGGTTTTTAGATATGTACATATTCATATGTATTACTTATATTCTGGGTATTTAATAAAATTAAAGTTATTTCAAGCTGTGATAATCTATCATGTAATTACTGTGCATGTAATATATTTTACATAATGTTTATTTTCCTTAATAAACAGATAATAAAAGTGAAATTTAGAGAAACATATCCTGACAACAATAATTACCAGTTCAAACCAAGATGAAGGTCCTTTTGAATTTTTTGAAAAAATGATTAAAACCTGAATAAAAGAACAGAATGCCTATAGATTTAAGTTTTTATATGCAGTAGAGAAGACTGCACAACTAATATATTATTTGTTCAAGGATATTTTAAAACTAAAATATATATTTACCTAATATAATATTTGATATACAAACTTCAAAAGGAGTCATTCACCATTTAGGCTGATTGACATATCACATTAGATTGATGAAACAGTGGAGCATAGCTATAGGTATAGAGGAACTGTAACTCCAGCAAGCATGAAGGATTAAATTAGAATTGACAGGAAAAAATAGTATATGAGGCTAAAGATGTCTCAACACTTAAGAGCACTGGCTTCTCTTCCTGAAGACCAGGATTTCGTTCCCAAGACTCACATGGTGTCTAACTCTACGTGTGACTTCAGCTCCAGGGGATGTGATAGCGTCTTGTCACATTAATAGGCATCCCATGCTTGTGGAACACTTATATACATGCAGACAAAACATGCATACACATAAAAATAAGAAAATAAATTTTGAGAGGTAGAATGAATATGTTCCCATCTTCTCTCCCTGGGCCTTGGACACATCACTCTCAGATTAAGTGAGCATGCCTGACTTCACCTTCTGAAGTGAGTTTCCCAAATTGTCTCCCACTGCTCCAGTAGTCAGATTTCCCTGCTGGCTTGTAGAAACTGGTTCATTCTGTTCCCATCCCCTATCTTTGGGCCTAGGCCATATCCTGCTAAGATTCCCTGAGTAAGCCTAACTATCCAGGTTCTCACACCCTCCTGGACAGTCCCTGAGTAGCCAACATGGATCTATCTGATCCATCCAATATAAAAATAAAAGAGATAAATTGAAGCAAGGTCCAATAAAATTTCCATACCCAATCAGAAAACAGCAAAGTTATATTAATACTATAAACATAAATTAACTTCAGTAAAAAAAAGTCAGGCTTGATTTTCATACCAGAATCACAAGCACAAAAAGAAATGCACATGCCCGAACCACAACAAAACGTAAAAGCATAATAACCCAAATACCACCAGTCCTATAGAGGACTTCTACAACGAAATAGAATTTAAAAGAACAGCTATAAACATGATCAAAGAATTCAACGACTTCAAGGAATACAGAAACAAACGACTCAAAGAAGTAACATAGAAAATGGATAACCTTATGACTGAATCTCAAGAGAATACAAATATACAGATGAATGAAATGAAAATTCAGGATTTGAAAAGTGAATTCACAAAAGATATAGAAAGTTTGATGAAAGTCCAAGGTCACATGAAGGAGGAATTGAAAAACACATAAGTGAGCTTGAAATAACAGGAGAAAGTCTCACTAACAAAACTAAAGCAATGGAAAACAGAATATCAAAACTGAACAATAAATTTGAAGAATTAAACAGCTCAAAAAAAGCATATGGTTTAAAAAAAAAAAGAAACGGAATATGTAGGAAATGTGGAACATCATGAAATGACCAAATCTACATGTTGTAGACAGAAGGGAAGAAGAATACGAGATGAATGGCATTGACCATATCTTTAATAGAATTATAGGAGAAAACATTGCTAAATTAAGAAAAGACATACCCATAAAGGTACAAGAAGCAGACAGAATATCAAATAAAGAGGATCAGAACAGAAGCACTCCATGGCATGTTATAGTAAAAGCACTAGATATACAGAACAAAAAGTGAATACTGAAAAGTTTGAGAGAAAAAGAACAAGTCACATATATTATAGTTATATATAATAATTATATGTATATATCAGAATTATAACTGCTCGGTGAAAACTGTGACAACCAGATGAATCAAGAGCAAAGTATTTTACCAGTCAAAACTGTCTATCATATTTAGAAAAGGGGAAAGAAATATCTTCCTTGAAATGAACAGGCTGAAAAACCCATGTCTCCCAAAGAGTCCTCCAGAGAGTATTCGAAGGAAACAAAGGACAGAAACAAGGAGTGACTATACCTGACAAGAAACAGAAAGAAAATAAATTAAGATATAATTGTGGAAACACAAAATAGGACCAGGGACAGAAACAAAAAATAAACTGACAGTAAATTATATACATCTTTCAATAATATCTTTAAACATCAATGGTCTGAGCACTATATTCAAAAGAAAATCAGCTGTTGTATTCAAGAAACTCATCTAATCTTCAAGGATAGGTACTACCTTAGTGTGAAAGGGTGAAAAATTTATCAAGCAAATGGCACTAAGAGGCAAGCATATGTTGTGATATTAATACCTCACAAAACAGACTTCAAATTCAAAATGATCAGTACAGTTAAAGAGAGTCATTTCATTCTGATCAGAAACAATTGACCGAGAAGACATTAAAACCATGAACATATATCCACCATACTCTGGTGCAACTAATTCCATAAAAACAGTACTACAGGGCTTTGAGACGCAGAATAAACACAACTCGCTCAAATAGGAAACATCAATATTCCACTACCTTCAATAGACAGGTCAACTGGATAAAGAATAAACAGAAAGATATCAGAAGTAAATGACATGCTACATCAAATGTACCTAACAGACATCTACAAACAGCACACTCTCTGTTCAGCTGATCATGAATGATTCTCTAAAATTGATGACATCCTGGAGTGCAAAACAAACCTAAAAAAATACAAAGATTTGAAATAATCCCATCCAGTCTATCAGACTACAGTGCAATAAAAATGAAAAGCAAAAGCAAAAGAAGCTCTAGTAACTCCAGAATTAATGGAGCTTAAACAACAGATTCGTGACTGATTAATAGGTCAAAGAAGAAATCAAGAAAGAAATTAAATATTAATAGAACTAAATGAAATTATAGTACAACTGGGGCTGAATAGACAGTTTAGCAGTTAAGAATACTCACTGCTCTTCCAGAGGACTCAGGTTCAATTTCCAATACTTACATGGTGGCAACTGATGCTCTCTTGTGACCTCGCCAACCATTACATGGCATGGGTGCTCTTACACACATGCAGGCAATACACGTATACTCATAAAACAAATATAATAAATTAAAAAAGAAAATAAAATTATAATAAAGCACAACCAAATCTGGGACACATTAAAATCAATCATAAGAAGTAAATTCATAGCTCTAAGGGCCGACATTTAAAAATTAAGGAAGTGAGGCTAAACAGATGGATCAATTTTTAAGAGAACTGGCTTTCTTTTGTAGTTAATATGGATTTAACAATACAGATTGTTAGACCTCATGGGGGAGTGTGGGGATCAAATCCATATTAACTACAAAAGAAAGCCAGTTCTCTTAACTATTGATCCATCTGTTTAGCCTCACTTCCTTAATTTTTAAATGTCAGCCCTTAGAGCTATGAATTTACTTCTTATGATTGATTTTAATGTGTCTCAGATTTGTACATGACACAGTTGCACTTCTACATATACAGACAAAGCCGGGCATGGTGGCGCACGTCTTTAATCCTAGCACTTGGGAGGCAGAGGCAGGTGGATCTTTGTGAGTTCAAGGCCAGCCTGGTCTACAGAGTGAGTTCCAGGACAGCTGGGGCTACAGGGAGACCCTGTCTCAAAAAGACAAAAAAAAAATACATATACAGACAATACGTGAATATACAAGAAATAAAAATAATAAAATATTTTAAATTTTCTAAAAGTGCATACATTAGTGACAAGGTACAACTCAAGACTCTAGGAGGCAACAATAATCCAAACCCAAAACCAGCAGAGAAGTTGAAATAACAAAAATGAAAGCAGAAATTGATGAAAAAGAAACAAAGGAAACAATACAACAAATCAATGTATCCAAGAGCTTCCTCTTTGGAAAGATAAACACGTTAGGCATGTATTTGTCCCATTTAACCAAAAGAATTAAACAAATCAGAAATGAAAGGGAAAACATCACAACAAAGAGTAGAAAGGACCAGAACATTATAACAGAATAGTTTAAAAAAGTATAATTTATTAAATTTGAAAACCTAAAAGAAGTGGATGAATTCATAAATGCATGGAAACCACCACAGCTAAACCAAGAATAGATCAAAACTTAAAGAGACCCATAAAATTTTGGAAATTGAAACAGTAATATAAAAACCTCCTGACTGAAAATTTAAAAACAACACCCAGGCCCAGGTGGAGTCACATCAGAATTCTACCATACATTAAAGAAGATCTGCAACCCATACTACTTAAAGTATTCAAGAGAAAGAAAAAGAAGTAGAATTCTCAAATTCATATGAAGCCAGTATTCCTTCAATACTAAAACAAGTAAAGATACAACCAAAAAATTTATGTATGGCAACATTTTTAAGAACCATAGATGCAAAAAAAAGTTTCAAAAATATTTACAAACTGCATAGAGAAATATGTCAGAAAGATCGTCCACTATGAGCAAGTTGGTTTTATTTGGGAGGTCAAGTTACATTGTCCCTAGAGGGCAGATGATGGCACCTGTGTTGGTTTGAATGAGAATGTCCCCCATATGCTTCAAGTATTCACACATTTTGTCCCCTGTCGATGGCGCTGTTTTGGAAGGTCTTAGATGTGGCCATGCTAGAGGAAGTACATCACTGGAGGCAGGCTTAGAGAATTCCACAAGCCTTGCCAGTATCCAGTTTCTCTCTCTCTCTCTCTCTCTCTCTCTCTCTCTCTCTCTCTCTCTCTCTCTCTCTCTCTCGTGCTCACTAGAAGATGTGAACCTTGGCTTTCTGCTCCAGGTCCTGCCACCATGCCTCCCAGCCATGATAGACTCTAATTCCCTGGAACCATCAATTGTAAGCTCAAATAAATTCTTCCTATTATAAGTTCCCTTGATCATGGTGGTTTTATCACAGCAAGAAGACAGTGACTAATACAGTAACTGGTACCAGAGAGTGTGCTATTGGCTGTGAAGATCCTGACCATGTGGGTGTTTGGAGAAATGTGGAAGACTTTGGATGCTTTCTTTGCAACAGAGAGACTATTACAAATGGTCACACTCAGAGAAGAATCGTCTGATTGATGTCCAGACCTAAGTAACACACCCTCAATGGAAAATTTACACATATAGATAATGGGACATAGTGTAATAGAACATATCAATGCATATCTCAACTCTCATCAGTGAAGCTTCCTCATGCAACAGAGGTTGATGAATGCAGAAGACCACTTCTGGCCAAAATGTAGAGAATAAGAGACTGCAGAGTATGCATCCCTGGATAGGACTCCCATATAATGCCTCTCCCATCAATGGTTCAAGAACCATTGTGGAAGATGAGACAGTGAGCATATCTTGATATGCCAGTCGTAATTATAGCTTCCCAAGTTAGCTAGGTAAGTGTACTGGATAGTTTGTCAACTTGATAAACCTTAATTAGGAAGAGGAAACTTCAGGTGGGGCAGTGCCTCCATTGGATAGGCCTATGGCCATGTCTTTGGGAAATTTTCTTGATTGTTAAGTGTGAATGCCTAGCCCACTGTGGGCCATGTCACCCTTGGGCAGGTTGATCTGTTTTGTCTAAGAAAGCACGGGGCAGGGGACGCAACTATGTTCCATGGTCTATGCTACAGGTTCCTGTCCTGATTTCTTCCCTTGACTTCCCTTGATGATGAACTGTGCTTGTAGGCCAAATAAACCCTGTCTTCCCTCTGTTGGTCAGTGTTATCATAGTAAGGTTGGCGAATATTTTTCTGATAGTATGTAAAGTACTGTCTAGCACTATGAAAACTAGTCAGTATCAGTTCAATTTCTCCATTTTCTATAACTCAGGTATGTAGTACCTTCAACAATAGGTTCTTACCATCAAATTTGGGAGGGTATCTGAGATCAGTAGCAATATCCAGGACCATTTGAAAATATATGATACCTCCCACACTATTAACAACTCCAAAACTTGCTGTTCATTCCTAGCACTGAGGTTTTGATTTGCTAATCTGGAGGGGTGTTTTCCTCTATTATACCGTAATTCTATTTATCCTCTTTAGGTTCTATATGTATACATTTTAAGAAATTTCTTTTTTTTTTTTAAATTTTATTTATTTCTGCATGTGTATCAATGTACTGTCTGCATGCAAGTCTGTGCACCCGTGTCGTGCAATGCCGCGGAGGTCAGAAGAGGGTCTCGGATTCCCCTGGAACTGGAGTTCTCCTGGAATTGGAGTTTCGGACGGTTCTTGGCCGCCATGTGGGTGCTGGGGATCGAACCCGGGTCCTCTGCAAGAGCGGTCGGCGCTCTTAACCGCTAGGCCATCTCTCCAGTATTAGCATGTTTCCATATGATATTTTTGAAAGTCCTTTAGTGTCACTTATCTCTCCCCATGTCCCCTCTTCTACCTTCCACTTCAATTCCCACCACATCTAACCTTTCTTATTCCGTTATTCCCCTTCCTCACTTATATCATTGTATACTGTCACCCTTCCTATGAAGCCTTTCCTCATGGCCCCTTACTAGTTTCCTGATATACGTAGCTTTTCTAACTGAAACACAGATATCTGAAGACTCCAAAGAGCATGTGACAATTGTCTTTCTGAGTGTAGATTACCTCTTTCACAATGATTGCTTCCAGATCCACCCATTATCTGGAAATTTCATAATTTCATTTCTCTAAAGAGGTGAATAATATTTCATTGTATAATGTACCACATATCCATTATCCACTTATCAGTTAATGGGCATCTATATTGTTTCCATTTCCTGGCTATTCTGTATAGAGCAGCAGTGAGGATAGATGATCAAATGTCTCTAGTAACATATAGAGTCCTTTCTGTGTGGTATAGCTGAATCGCATAGCACATTTACTTCTAGCTTTTTGATGAATCACCACACTAATTTCTATAATGGCTATACAATTTAGACTCCCACCAGCAATGAATATGATATCTGTATTCTCCACATCCATTCCCACTGGGGTAAGATGAAATGTCAAAATAATTTTAATTTGCTTTCCTGATGGCTAAGGATGTTGAATATTTTCAGTATGCCTCATCTGTTTGAATTTCATCTCTTAAGAAGTCTCTGTTAATTCCTTACCCTGATTTTCAAATATTTTGTTTGTTTTGTATTTTACATTCAGTTTTTTATATTCTTTATATATTTTAGCTATTAACACTTTCTCAGTTGTAAAAATAGTTTCTTTGCGGAAATGTTCTCTTGTTTGTTTCATGCGGTCCCATTTATCAATTGTTGGTCTGAATGCCTGAACTACAGTGTCCTGTTCAGGAATTCTTTTTCTGAAACTGTAATTTCCAGGGTTTTCTGTACTTTTTCCTCTATCATAGTCAGATTATTAAGTGTTGTGTTGAGTTGAGGTTTCTACAAGGTGAATGAGAGATAGGACTAAAGTTTTATTCTTCTACATGTGGATATCCAATTTGAACAGTACAATTCTTGAACATGATGTCTTTTCTTCAGTGTGCATTAGTGACCCCTTTGTCAAAGACTGGGTAGCTACAAGAGCATGGTCATATATATGAGTCCTCAATTCTGTGCCATCCATGAATGTGCCTGTTGTATGGTGTTACTATCCTGTTTGTATAACTCTAGATCTGAAGTTTATCTTAAATTATAAGCAGCATACAAATCCTCTTGTGATTTAGGTAATGCATCATCAGGTTCTTATAATTAAGTTAAAGGCTCCTTAGATGACTCATGGAGGAAAACTCAAGGAAACTTACATTCATAAGTTATTTTAAAATAATATTTTATTTATTCCTCAAGATTTTTATTCCATTTGTTTTGATAATATTCAACCTCTTCTCCCATCTCATCTCAGATGCATCAGGAATCTCAAACCCCACATCTTCATGTCCTCTGTTTTTCTTTTCCCTGAAGCGCATGAAGTCTATTTTGTGTACCAAATGTTATTAGCTGTGAGTCTATCCATTAAGGCCTGGCTAGTCTACCAGGGGTCATACCCTTTAAGAAAGCTGACTCTTCATCTGTCATCAGCTATCAATTGCCTAGAGCTCCTCAGGTAGGTGTGGCTACCTCCCCCTTCCATGCTTGCCAAGGTGTGTTCCTATGTGCAACTGTCCTGTTGTGTTCAGAAAACACTATTTCTTGTAATCATCCAACTCTAGTTCTTACACTCGTCTTGCCTCCTCCTCCATGGTGACACATCAAACTGAGGAAGTGAAAGATTTGTAAAATAATAAGTCTAAATAAGACATTGAAGAAAGAAATCAAATATATACTAGAAAATAAAAAGCTCTCCCATGGTCATGGATCTGTAGGATTAATATTATGAAAATGGGCATCCTACCAAAATAATACACAGATTTAATGCAATATCTATCAAAAATCCAACACAATCCTTTCAAGAAATTGGAAAATAATCTTAATTTTCATATGAAATATATGCAAATTTGCAGGATGGTGTTTGATGTTCTTTTACTATTAGCTTAGTGGCTAGTGTAACTGAAGCATCACCATCCCTTACTGTAAAATTTAGTGTCTGGCAATCTTTACATTATGAGAACTTAGAAAACCATAAACAAATATTTTTAAATATATTATTAAGATCAAGAATTTGATATATAACTTAGAAGTAAAAAATGGGAATGGAGAATTGTATACTCAGCCAAAACAGGTTAAATCTGTAGTATGTGTGCTCAGTGGGAGTGATTACCATGCTTACCTGGAAAGACATCCTTGAATTCAAGTGCTAAACTTTTCTCTTGGATGGATGAAACTAAATCCACTACAGTAAATTCCATGTTGGTCTTTTTACAGAATAAGGAAACAAGGGAAACAGAGTTGTCAGAGTCTTTATAGGCTGGTATATCAGCACCTCCTTCCTATCAGCATGGAATGTGATTTTTTGCTGTGGCTCACTGGACATGGGGATGGATTCCTCTCCCATTGGAGGATCTTGAAGCCTATGCCTGTGGCATGAATATCTCAAGCTACTGAGGGGTAAATAGCAGTTATACAGCCTTCAATGTCTCCCAAGTTCACATATTATAGTATTGTGGATACCATCTTCCTGTGGATATCATCAGCTTAGTATCTGACTGGTATATGACCTGAGCACTGGTTCAGTTGGCTATACATTTACTTGGGTCTTCAACTCTCCTCCTTCTAGTGAAGCTGATCCTGGGCTAATATGTCATTACCTGGGTCTCTTGGTGTCCAAGTTAACACCATGGATATTCTAAGGGGATAAAAGCTAGAAGTCAAAGAGTTTAAGGATCCAAATATACTATATTATGGTGATCAAAAATAAACAAACATAAAATAATCAACAAAGTTTTACCAGTTATATCAAGTATACCTTTAAAGGAGCATCTAGCTAGTTGCATGCCACGAATGGTTGGGAGAACAGGATCACAATATGAAGCTATTCAAAAACGAAAGCATGTGTAACAATCTTGGTGAAAGACATTGGAGTTTTATTCCCAATAATACAGTTTCTGCTAGAAAAAATTTGAAAGATCACTAACTGGGGAAGGGCATGGTGACTTTAATCCTAGAAGTTGGGAGGCAGAGGTAGGTAGGAAGTTCTCTGTGAGACCAAGGCCAGGCTGGTGACCATGGCAAGTTCAAGGCCAGCTGGAACAAATAGGGAATCTGTCTCAAAAAGAACAAAAACAAAAACAAACAAACAAACAAACAAAAAAAACCACTAACCAGAAAAACTACATCTTCTAGTCAGTATTAATTTAAGCTTTGTGCACAAGATTATTCTTTTCTAATTATCTACATTTTGCTTATCACCTGCACTGTTTTTGGCTAACTGAGAAAGAGTATAAAGCCAAGATCAGACCCCTCAGTTTGAGACAAGACCCCCTTTGTATTAGTAATAAGGACACAGAAGGACGGCTATAGGCTATTCTTCTTTACTGGATTTAGAGTAGCTTTGATTCTTAAGATACTTAAGAATAAAAAAGAAATTATATCAAATATGCACAAAAATGAAAAGATATTTGAAATAGTATTTGGACAAAACAAATATAATTAGCCATTAACAAAGAAAAAGGTGTTTAGACCATTTTAAGAATTTTGCAAATGAAGACAGAATTAAGATTTCCCTTAAAAAATTGGCAAATATCAGAAAGGTTTTAATGTGTTTTCATATGTTAAAAAGATTTTTATTTAAAAGCAAACTTGTTGTGTATGGTGAGATTGCAAATTGTCAGCACATTTGAGAGGAGTTTTTTTATACTAGCTATAAACATTATATACTTATTAGGCTAAGAGTTATGTGTTTGTTAGTTCAGTGATCTACTTTTGGACTTTTTTTCAAAGAAAAAAATATACAGCATATTGAATTCTTATTTTCAGTAGTAAAGGGCTGAATCCCTGTGAATTCTATCAATATCGTGATTCATATATTTTTCTTCATTATCCTTCTCTATGTTTATTTCTTAAAAATACCTGAAGGCAAGGAAGAAACCAAGCTTAGTAACTACTTTTATTAACATAAGTATTCAATATTTTTACATTTTTTATATGTTAGGCTAATATATCTGCTGACAATTTGCAATCTTTTTTTTATTTATTTCTGTATGTGTAGGAATGTACTGTTGTCACACCAACTCCGGAGTCGTCTGTGTAACAACGGACAAGGAGATAAGAACCTCCCGAGGTTAAGCTCCCTGGTGGTCAGTGACAGAGCACCCAATCTCAGCTTCTAAGATCACTATGCATTACAAAGATGTTATGCTTCATGAGTGTTGGACTTTGTACATAGTCTTTTGACTCTCCTCCTAAGCGCAGCACAACCTCAGTCCCAGATAAGGGACAGTTAAACATGCTTAAAAACAATTCAGGCAAACAGAAGCCTCATGAACCTAAGTAAAATCATACAGAGATACATCTAAAAGCTCCTTTGTCCTAAAAGTCCCCACAAAGATATTGTAGACATTACACTAAATGAGATCATAGGTTAGTTACTAAGAACAAAAGTGTCCTTCCAAACTTAATAAAAATAAGACTTAGTCCTTTAAGTAGAAAGCTACATCTAATAAAGTTAGAGTTATACATGTTAAAGTGTAACACTTAGTTAAAGGCACATGGCGGAGATTTGTCCTTTAAGAAAAACTCTGTGTAATTTGTAAAAGAGCTAAAAGCCCCTCTTCTCCGGGATTGTAGTTAAAACACAACCTAGAGATAGCAAACAACCTAGAGATAGCAAACAACCTAGAGATAGCAAACAACCCCAGGAAGGATGAGAAACTTCTAATTGAAACTTCAAAAGAGACAAAGACCTTTTATGGTTTGTGAGTTTAAGACTGCTGTTTTATTGACACAGTGTAAGCTGTAAACCCTCTTTTACTTATCTTGTTGGCCTTGTAAATCCCTTTGTTCCCGAGGAATGCAAATCTCCTGGCTGCGTTACCTGCCTGTCAGCTCGACCCTTCCCCCTCTCCTGTCTGCATTCCCTGTGTTACTTGCCTGCCTGAATAAAAACTCCACATGGGACTGGAGAGATAGCCTAGCGGTTAAGAGCACCGACGCTCTTGCAGAGGACCCGGGTTCGATCCCCAGCACCCACATGGCGGCTAAGAACCGTCTGTAACTCCAATTCCAGGAGAACTCCAGTTCCAGGGGAATCCGAGACCCTCTTCTGACCTCCGCGGCATTGCACGACACGGGTGCACAGACCTGCATGCAGACAGTAACATTCATACACATACAAAGATATAATAAAAAAAAAAAAAAAAAAAAAAAAAAACTCCACTGATTTCAGTAAAGACCACTAGATCCAAAAACTCTCTCTGTGTCAGTCCAGATTTTTCTCGCCTGATCTGTGCCCTCCTGTACAGAACTTGATTTCCTGCAGGTGAAAGATATCCAGCTGGGAGAAAGAAATTCCAACTGGGTTGGCCTGTGGCATACTGTCTGCAGGCAGGTTTGTGCACCTGTGTCGTACAATGCCATGGGGGTCAGAAGAGGGTGTCGGATTCCCCTGGAACTGGAGTTCTCCTGGAATTGGAGTTTTAGATGGTTCTCGTCTGCCATGTGGGTGCTGGGGATCAAACCCGGGTCCTCTTTAAGAGCAGTCAGTGCTCTTGACCCTGCTAGGCCATCTCTCCAGCCCCCAACAATTTGCAATCTTAACACTTTACCTAGGAAGACACACATGGATGAAATAAACATGTAGCTGAGAGTGGTGGTGCAAGCCGTTAATCCCAGCACTCAGGAGGCAGAGGCAGGCACATCTCTGTGAGTTCAAGCCAGACTTGTCTACAAAGTGAGTTCCAGGACAGCTGGGGCTGCAGAAAAAACCATGTCTCAAAAATACAAAAACAAAGTACTCATCTTTAATATTATGAAATGAATTTTTTTTCTGAAATTCTGAAAGTTTCTAACTCTAGCCCTCAGCAATATTACAATATTTTGCTCTCTTCAGTGGCTTAGCCTCTGTATTAGTCACTTTTCTGTTGCTGTGATAAAACACCATGACCAAAGGAACTTATAAAAGGAAGAGTTTATTTTAGCTTACGATTGAAGGTTCCAGAGAATTAGAGTCCATTGTTGCAGGAGGCATTGTGACCAGTGGGGCTGGAACAGCAAGCTGAGGGTCACATCTCACAATGAGCACAGGAAGCAGAAAGAGATACTGGAGACTTCAAGGCTTGTTAAACTCACTAAGCCTGCCCCCAATGATGTACTTCCTCCAGCATGACCACACCTTCTAAGACCTCCAAGAACAGTTCCACCAACTGGAGACAAAATGTCTGAATACTTAAAGCCTATGGGGGACACTCATTCAAACCACCACAGTGTCCTTCACAGCTCTGCTGAGAATAGTTTGCTGTCATAGGGAACTTACTTCCTGGAAGCAACATGGTTGTAGATCTATCTGAGACCTGTTCTTTCTAGTTGAGGAGTATTTAAGGGCCTACACTTCCATCCTGAAATGGATGGAAGCAACCAGAAGGATAAGTTTACTGGCAGATCCAGGAAGTCCTCAGCTCTCAGCTGAGAAAGAAACTGGCTCTTTGGGGGGTTTTGACCCTAAGCTGCCTTGCCAACTTTTAGCTCCTACATTTATCATATTACCCTCTGAGGAGGTTACCCCAATTGCCAAGAGGGAATTGGGGTGCCAAGTGCTCTGACTTCTTCCATGCTGAAAAGGGGTGCAGGAGGTCACAACTGGAGTACCCCTGCTTAGTAAATCTATCTAAAAGACCCAAAAAAGTATAGTTACAGAGAGAGCAACATCATTGACCAGTGCCTGTGAAGGCGAGAGTAGCTAGGTACATTTTCTAGGCAGGGAACCAAGAGAAGACCAGGGTGAATTAAATGTCCAACTTAAAAGTCCATTAGAATTTCTCAGCAAGGGGTTCCAAAGCATCCATTATTGGGCTTCTCCTTTTGTTCATTTGTCTCTGGTGTCTGGACTCAGCATCTGCTTTCCAGGAAATTTTGAGTCATGATGTGAGTTTTCCCTTAGGTAGTTGCTAAAATAGAGAGAAGAAATTTTTATTATTTGGTAACAACAGATCTCATATGACTTTAAATGAATTAAAATATAGCATTTGGAGGCACAATCTCTCAGACTTTAAAGGAAATATAATGATTACTTATCTTTTGGTTATAGTTTTCTTTTGGGCGTGTAAGTCCATACAGTTAGCCCAGATTAACCAAATTTTGTTTTTGGCCAAATTGGTATGGGCAGTATATATGGTGGTTATCCCCATCCAGAAAGGCTAAGTTACACCAGCATAATATTTTTAACTACTGTGTAATATTTTAGATAAGGCTTGGACAAAAGTTCAAGAGCTTTGTACAATACTGACTGGAGGAGGGACTTAACACCATACACTAAGCAGGAATTACCCACAAGATCAAATTAAACAATTTCAAGCTTATTTTAAATGTAAACTTTTCACTACAATTACTACAAGTGGGAACAATCTTTTTTCTTTTTTAGACCCCTTATCCTGATTTATAGTTTTCCCAGAAAGACAGGAGGGGTAAGACATACCAGAAGATAGGAAATAAACTGATAAGGATTATCAAGCTCTTCCAAACTGTCTCCTCCTGGACTGCATGCAGGTGGTTCAGGGAGATAGAACCTAGCCTTTTGAGGCAAATTATCTGGTTAGGTTAAAAGAAATAACAAAAGCAACTCTTGCAAGAGACATAAAGTACATTTTCAGTAGCCATAGGTAACTCATTATTTGTCTGTGTCCATTTAATCCACACCTGTAACAAGGAGTCAGGTTCAAGTCAGGAGTGGACTGAAAATTAACTCTGTATGTTCACAATCCTATTCAGCCCACTAGTAAACTAGCTTGAGTGTTTATACCAATCTAATTTAATACAAGTATCTTATTATTTTACTATACCTTAAAGTGCCATGTGATATGCATATAAAGGTTGGACAAAAGCTGAACATTCTTAAACAAACCTTGACTAGGTTTGTTTCTATTCTTTTTTTTTTTTTTTTTTTTTTTTTTTGTCTTTTCGAGACAGGGTCTCCTGTAGCCCAGCTGTCCGGCTGAACTCACATTGTAGACCAGGCTGGCCTTGAACTCACAAGATCAGACCTGCCTCGCCTCACTCCAAGTGCTCGGACTGTAAGGCGTGTGCCACCACACCCGGCTTGTTTATTTCTTAAACTAGTTGACTAACCTTAGAAATTAACTTATTTATATAGTGACCTTTTTACCTGTCATAACAACCTCCTCAGAATTTTATCACTTGCCTACATTTTCCCATCATCTTCACAAAAGTCCTTACTAAAAATATCTTTTTAACATTTTTCACCTTTTAATATCTTTTTTAATACCATAAGACATAACATTCATGAACAGATTAACCCTTAATTGTGCAGATTTACTAAGTAATTAATATTTATTTCCCATGTAATGAGATGAGACAGTGATCTCATATACAGTAGTATAAACTGTGAAGTGTTCATGCCCACTTTGGAGCAGGTTTTGAATGACCAATTTTCTTTGAGTGCTTAGAGGTACTTTACCTAGGGCTGGCAAATGTCCCCACATGTGTGATGTGTAGAAATAAATTGTACCCTAGAACAGAAGTGATCACTCCTTAAATTATAATATTTATTAAAATTATATACATATAATATATAAAATTATATACTATATATAAAAATATATACATATATATATAAAATTATATATATATATATATATATATATATATATATATATATATATTGTCTTTTTGAGACAGGGTCTCCCTGTAGCCCCAGCTATCCAGGAACTCACTCTGTACACCAGGCTGGCCTTGAACTCACAATGATCCACCTGCCTCTGCCTCCAGAGTGCTAGGATTAAAGGTGTGCACCACCACGCCCAGCATGAACTATATTTTAAGGACCAAGGACCATAGTATAATTTAACAGTTTTAGCTCACATGACGGTTTACTTGTGAATCAACTTGATATGAAGTAAATCATTAGCATTAGATACAAACCTATTGATTTAACTAGTTTCAAACCCAAAACTTCAACACCTTGATGAAAACTCTAAATCAGAGATGAAAACTTAAATTAAAGTAAAATATGACTCTTAAGTGTATAACAGTTGACATAACACTTTAAACTTCACAATTTATACAGTACTGAGGTTGTCTAGCTGTGAAGTAAATTTTCCCATTTTTAATTTAGGATTAATTGGATTCTTGGGTCAGTTATTTATTTTTGACTCAGAAATTCTACAGTAATGATCTTTATGTTTTTAAAACCATCTGGGTAGATTTTTGTAAACACATGTTTTAACCAAGGTGGTACTCATGAAGCAGCTTGCTTCTCACAGCTACTAACAGGCACCCTACTTGGTCATTAGAGACAAAGGAGGTCACCTTCCCAGATAAGCCTGCTGGAGTCTGAACCCAGAGTCTAGTGTGGCGCCTTTGAGCCCCTACTCTATGTCCTATCACAGCCATTGGTCTCTGATTTGTACAGCTTGACAGGATAGCTCTGTACTGGATGAAAAGCATTAGGAAAATCACCTACAAATCTGGGGATAGATGTATGTCTTCTGGAGAGATGTCTCTAAACCCCAAAACTGGCTCGTGGCTTGCACCGTCTCTCTCCTTTCTAAGTCAATCAATGATAAACTAGGTGGCTTCAAAGTACAAACATTCATCAGAAATCTAAAACTGAGTTTTGGGCAGCGCTGGTTCTGTTGACCCTCTGGGAGGATCCAGCTCTCTGCTGGCAGTGCCTGGTCTACCCAGCTTGTAGCTGTGCCACTGCACTTCCTAGCTTCAGCCTCACAGAGATCTCTGTGTTTTTGTGGGTTTAGGTTCCATTCTCATCTTAGCAATTACTCTAGTTGCAACTGATCCTGGGCCACACTCTGAGGCTCTAAGTGGTCACCACAGCAGTCAGGGTGCGGTTCAAATGTACTAAATATCCCTAACTGGTTTACCAACTTAATAAGAGATGGAAAATGAGATGGACCAAATAAACTCCACTTTTAAACCTTGGCTGTGCTGAGATTGAGGGCATGCAAGGATTAAAGGTGTGGCTCACTACACATGGCTGGGAAACTTCCAGGAATGCCCAGATCAGCAGGACAGGAGTTCAAACCCAGGGAGATATGTTCTCTTCCTATGAGGAGGAAAGGGGTGGGGGGAACAGATAAGAAACACAATAAAGCCCATTAGCTACCCAAGGAGGGGTAGCTCTCCCACCCTGGAGGCAAGAAACAGAGCTGGGCCAGGCCATTCTGGTATCAGTTCTCTACCCAAACCAGATCAAGAAGTATACATACCTTGTCCTCCCGAATACTGGGAGAGAGTTTGGAAAGATTTTTTTTTTAATTTTTTTTTTAATTTTTTTTAAAATTTTATTTATTTCCGTATGTGTATGAATGTACTGTCTGCATGCAAGTCTGTGCACCCGTGTCGTGCAATGCCGCGGAGGTCAGAAGTGGGCGTCGGATTCCCCTGGAACTGGAGTTCTCCTGGAATTGGAGTTTCAGACGGCTCTCAGCCGCCATGTGGGTGCTGGGGATCGAACCCGGGTCCTCTGCAAGAGCGGTCGGCGCTCTTAACCGCTAGGCCATCTCTCCAGCCCCTGGAAAGATATTTTTAGGGTACCCAGGTTACACCATTAAAATATTTATATTTTTGTTTAGGCATGTCAGAATAAAATTTCACTAAGTATGAGGGCTTAAGGCACTTACACCCTCCAAATAGGTTCTTACCCATAAGCCGAACTGAGATTCCATAGTTTTAAAAAGACTCAAACACACATTCAAAACATCAGGAGCCTGGGGAGAGAGGATTGCTCTAACATCTTAAAGTGATCACAACAATTTATATAATGCCTTCATTCTGCAGAGGTTAAAAGCATGGAGTGAAGTACAGTTTTCATGAGTTTGATTCACACAGTTCTCTGAGACCAACTCTCCCACAGCACAAACACACAGCACACAGGAGGGATTGCCAGCCAGATCAGCAAGGGGGGCACAGACTCAGAGAGGTCCCTTTTCTTCCCATGAGGAAGAAGGGAGGGAAGGAAACAGGATCAAAAACTCTTGCAGAAACATAACAGAGCCCAAAAGCTATTCTAGGCTGCCTTCCCTCCCTCACCCCCCCCCTTGGAGACAAAAGCCTAAAATGCACCCCTGGAAACCATGCAGCACCCCAACTGATCCAGGTGCCAGACCCCAAAATGGGTATCTAGCAGAGACCAAAAAGTTGCCACGTGGACACTCTAGAGAGCTCAGAAATTCCCCAATCTCTAAAGACCTCCTCCCAAGCCAGACCAGGATTCCTGCTGATGAAAATTTTACTAGGTAGTAAAAGGCAGTTTATCTCTGGTCCTTTGAGATAGAGTTGCCAAGTAGCAGCTGGATGGAAACTCACCAAAGAAGACCAGATGGGCTGATCTTGAGCTCACAAAGAACTGCCTGCCTGAGCCTTCAGGGGAATGGGATGAAACATGTGTGCCACCACACCTGGTCCAAGAATTAATTCCCAGTCCTGAGACTAATTAATACGTTAAATCAGGGATATATCCACCCAGAGAATCTTCCCCGCAGAGGTCTCAAAAAAACAACAACAACCAAAAAAAAAAAAAAAAAAAAAAAAAAAAAAGCCGTGCGGAGAGATTGTTCAGTAGTTAAGAGCACGGCTGACTGCTCTTGCAGAGGACCCGGGTTCGATTCCCAGCACCCACATGCTGGCTAAGAATTGTCTTTAACTCCAGTTCCAGGGGAATCTGACGCCCTCTTCTGACCTCCACTGCATTGCACTACATGGGTGCACCAACCTTCCTGGAGACAGTACACTCAAACACATTAAAAAAAATAATCCCAAATAATTGCGCTATTAGCTCTCTCCCTTGAGGAATAACACGCCACAGCTTTGATATGGCCACAAGCTTACATCCTCTAATGGTTAGTGAGATGTTATAAAAACCACACGAAGACCCTGCCATACTTAACAGAAAGAAAATGTAAATTATGAATTAACATACCATCCAAAAACATCTGTCTATACCAAAGAAACCTTACCATAACAATTAGTACTGTTAGAAATACCTATAATTAATTCTTGTGCTGTCATTAGTAGGGATTCGAAAGGCTATATATTATACTGTTTAATAATACTAAATATCTAATTGCATGTGCTTCATTAGTAGGAGTGAAAGGTTATGCCTGGGACAAGCTGGCAGTCCACGAAAGAAAACAGCCAGAACTGACAGAGACCAAGACATCAGCTCCAGAGAAGATTTTCTAGAGATGTTTTGCTTCTTGTCCACCTATGCTCCCTTTTCTAAGCCTAGGTGAACAATCTGCAGAAGAGGGGGCATGGTAAATATGAAGGGCTGCAGATTGGGGTTAATGGTGAACTACAAAATATAGACTGGACACTTCATTTGATCAACTTGATTGCAACATACAAGCCCCACGCCCCCCCTGCTGGATGGTGGGACCCATGAGCGTGTGGGTTTTGGGCACAACTGCTTGGCAAATTGTTTACAGGAAGGATGCTTGTACTCACAAAATTATCACTGTATTTGGTAAAAAAAATGAAAAAAAACAAAACAAAAACAGAGAAGATGCAGAAAAGTTATGCAGATGCCATGATCTGGGAATGGGTAGGGTGGGGGTGGGGGAAATGGAAAGGGAAAAATGCCTGAACTGAATTGGAAAATGATGTGTGAAATACACAACGCATCAATAAAAAAAAAGTCTATTCTAAAAAATAAATAAATAAATAAATAAATAAATAAAAAGATACTAAAAAAAAAAAAAACCCACAAAGTAGACTGAACATTCAGAGCAAAATATTTCCAAAGCAAGCAAGTTACCTCACACAATCCTTTTGAAAGCAAACATAAGCCAAAAGGGTAGCTAGAAAAACAGGATCCTTAAACAGACAACTCAGAGGCTGACTCCTATAAACAATTACCAGCTATTGTGGAGTGTTTAAATTTAGAGATGTCTACAGTATCCAAATTTTAGGCCTTTAAATGCATTTTTAAATATCAATTTTTAAAAGTTTGCACATGCATATCTAATCTGGCATGCCAAAATGATTGATTCTGTGCACATAAAGGATTGAAACTTGAATTGGCCACCTTGTTTCACAGAACCAACATGACTGAATTACAAACACACACAAAAACTTAGAAGCATGCTTAGACACACAGAAGAACAATTACCATAAACATAAGACATAGTCAGACACAAAGAGAGGAAATGCTATGTGCATGAAGCCAACACACTGTCGGTCCCATAACCAGAAATCCGGACCCCTTGCCCAGATTCCAAACCTCTGAGGCAGACCTGTGTTCTCACTCTACCAGTGGAGAGTTAGGGCATTCCCCATCTCCGTGCTCAAGGAGGAGTACTGTGTCCAGTGTCTCCTAACCAAGCACCCCAGACCAGAAACTTGAATTTAAACAAAACCAAAGTGAAAGTAAAAAGAAAAAAAAAAAAGAATTGAGGTCTTTCTTAGCCAAAAGACACAGCCAGCTGAATGAGATATCTCTAGTCCCTCAAGTGGGAGAGAGCCTCCTGGGCACCCCTCCAAGGACATATTGCTGGGGGGCGAACGAGTATCCTTAGCAGGGGCAGCTGAAGGGAATTTGGGGGAACTTCTGACAATTGATGGCTACTGGGAAGGGAAAAGACAAGATCTTGCAGGGGTGCACTTCTTGGTGGGACCAGTGGATGGGCCCACATTGAAGGATATTTTGAGACAATTCAGACTATATAGTCAATACACACCACAAACACACACACACACACACACACACACACACACACTCTCTCTAAACTCATTGAGGAGCAGTGACATGGGGTATGGATAGGGCAGGGTATCCAAATACTATCAAAGTGTATTATGTGAAAAAAAAATCACAAAATTTCAGTAAAAATTAAAAACATTAAAGATAAAGTTAAAATAATTCCCCAACAATTTTTCTATTAAGCAATGAAAAATAAATGTTTTTTTTTCTGTCTTTCACCATGGCATAAATAGCTTTCTCTTAATTTAATGTGATTGTTGTTCTTGCCAACATGATGAAATTTAGAATCAGCTCAGAAAGGCATCCTTCTGATGGATGGAGGAAGGCATTTCCTGAGAGTGTGAAGTCCTATGGAGGAAGGCATTTCCTGAGAGTATGAAGTCTGGGGAGTGAAACTTCCAAGGGGCAGTCAGTCTGAGAAAGAATATTAGCACCAGTCTACTGAAAACAAGATTCTCTGATAAGGGTAGGGAGATATACTGAAATGAAAATAAATGAGCACATAAATTTAAGAGGGAAAAATTATGGGGATATGGGACAGGAATTGAAGAAAAGGAGATGAGAGTGTAGATTTGGTCAAAACACATTATTATGATGTAAAATATTAAATATTTATTTAATTAGAAAATTGGAAGGGTTCAATGGTGTCAGCTTTCCCAGTCGTGATAATTCTCTAGCCTACCTTTGCTCTTCAAATTGTGTTATTTAATGTCTCAACCTTTTGTAAGGCATGGATTTAAATTTGCATAAAATTATGCCACTATATGTTTGTGTTAACATATTTATACTCATAAATGTAATTCTATGGCAGTTATATTTCTAGAAACTAGCAAATTTGGTATCGTTAGAAAAATTTGTTAATGCCAATTACCTAGTAGTAAGGGTTTCTTGTGCAGGGCTCCTTGAGCTTTGGTCCAAGTAGTTGAGAGTGGCCCATATTGGAAAGAACAACAACGATGACAGTAACAACAACAACAACAGAAAAGACTGTGTCAAAGAACTGACTGAAACAGTGAATCTGGTGGGGGGGTGTTGGGAGGGGACATCGGTCTAGATTCGATTTGTAACATAATCTTGTACAAAAAATATATATATAAAACAATTTTTAAAAAGAAAATTATGTTAACAGCTCATCTCTAACATACAATGAAAGTGTTTTAAAGTACATTATATAATCTCTGAATAATCTCTAGAAATTGCTATCTGTCAATCTATCATCTATCTGTCTATCATCTATCTATCTATCTATCTATCTATCTATCTATCTATCTATCATCTAGCTCTCTTTCTATCCCCCATCTATGACTTGCCAAATGCTGGGAAAGTGCCCTGACCATGAACTACACTCAGAGACCCAGTGTTTTCTCTCTAGAATATTGCATCTCACAGCAATTGCCTGGTAAACTACAAAAATGTCACTCCAGTGAATCAACTCATACTCGGGAGTATGTGGCAGCACCAATGAATTTGAGCAGTTTAGTACAAACTAGAAGACATGAAGTAGAGAAAAGGTTGGTTTCTAGGAGCAGATATGGGTGGTGATTGGGGAATATGGAGTGAGCATAATCAAAATACATCACATGAAATTCTCAATGAAATAATTAATATAATATATTAATTTAACAAAAAGAAATATCTTGTCAACCTAGGATATCTTTGTATATTTTTATTGAATTTTTGTGCATTTCGTAAACAACATCATAATCATCTTTATACTTCCTTCCCCATCAACACTATCTTGTACCCTCCCCACTCCCCACTGGATTTCATGCATTCTTTCATTTATGTCAAGTCCTATTGAGTCAAATTAGTGTAGCTAAATATCCCTCAGTGTAACTTTATCCATTGGTGTCCAGTCAGCCTATCTAGAGTTCGTTCATTAAAGAAGAACAGCTCTTCCTCACCCAGCAGTAATCAGCTGCTCAATAATTCTTGAGCCAAAATTTCCACAGTTCTATGCTGTGTTTTTGTTTCTTTGCGTTTACATGGGTTTTATGCATGCTGTCACCATTGCTGTAAGTTCATATAAACAAGGTCCCAGGAGCCTGTAAGACTATTTCAATATGGTATTGCACTTTCTCCCTGGCACTTAAAATATTTCCTGCCCTTCTTTACAAATGGTCCTTTAGCCTTAGGTTCACTGCCTCTTGTTGAATGAGAGAGCTTCATTGATGAGAGTTGAAAGATGCATTCTCTCTACCCCTTGTTCCAATATGTTAGATGAGTCTTAGGTGTAGAGATTCCATTGTACATGTGTCACTTAGGGTTGGGTTTCTCACAGACACTTATTCTCCACGTGTGACCATTTGTGGAACTCTGTAATAGTCTATGTTCACACAAAAGAAGATTCTTTGATGAGTGCTGACTGGCATACTTGTTGTAAGTATAAGGATCCATATTTAGGATATAGTAAGAAATGACATTTTTCTGGAGTTGTAACACCATTAGAACTTTCTCTAAGGTCCATGACCTCTCTACTCACATGTATTTGGCTCTGTTTACAGTACCAAACATGAGTTCGCTCCAATTGAGTGGTCTTTAAATCCAGTTAGGTAGCTGTTGATTACCCCTAAGATAAAAGTGCCACTACTGTCCCAATATAGAATTCTGTGTCATTTATTGTTGTGGTTATTAGGCCTTAAAGCTGGGATTGGACCACTAATTGATGTTCGCCCTTAACAGCATACATAATGTTCTCTAAAATTGTGAGAGCTAGCCTTTAGGGAGGTAACTTCCAGGTCATTTCCAGCTCCAAGTCTTATAGCCAAACAGTCTTGTCTTGAGCAATAAATAGCATCTTACCATCAAGTTCTAGGAGGCAATTAAGGGCTGTGGAAATAGCCTATGTATTTTTTTTTTTTTTTTAGTCTCTTTCCTACACTGGCTAACAACTTGAAATGGGAGGGGGGGGAATTCCTATCTGGTGCTGTTTCTTGTATATAGCCTTCAGCTACACACAGTGCCTAATATAGAGATATTGTACATGCAATTTTTCAGTAGGTTTTTGAACTAATAGGATTCACTTTTTATGTCAACTAGGCATTATTTATCTCTCCTTTTTTACATGTTTGCTTTTATTTGTTTATTTTTATTTTTTATTTATTTATTTATTTATTTATTTATTTATTTGGTCTTTTTGAGACAGGGTTTCCCTGTAGTTCTGGCTGTCCTAGAGCTCACTATGTAGACCAGGCTGGCCTTGAACTCACAGAGATCCATCTGCCTCTGCCTCCCAAGTGCTAGGACTAAAGGCTTGTGCCACCACACCTGGCTATTTACCTCATCCTTCACCTCTTAAATACCCCTGTTTTCACCATTTGCTATGCCCCCTCTTTCATGAACTTCTTCTTCCCTTTATTCCCATGGCTACTTATATAACCAGCCTTCTCCTTGTCCTATTTACATACTTCTATTTTACCCATTTTTGTCTTAGTAACACCTGTTTCCTACTGTTATTCTTGCTCAGGATCCAACCCATGATATTATCAGGAGGAAATGATAATATTTTACATCATTTACTGGTTACATTAAGAGTGGACTTAGTTTGAAATGCTTTTACAGAAAGATTTTCAGGTAAACCTCTTTTGTGTCTTTTATCATAATGGTAAAACATTATATTGTATTAAGCCTCATGCATAGTTTTATCTGTTTTTCCTATTAAGAGTCTTCCCATGAGCCTGTTGAGCCACAGCAAGGTTGTGTTATACCTTACCTCTTTCAGATAAATCTGAAATTAAATGTTCTGATATGCAGAAAAAAACCCAAGTTTCTTTAGAAATTTGTTTTTCAGCTTATTTTCCACAAAGAAGAATGGTGTATGTATTGATACATTATGACTGGTGATCTTCCCAGGGACATCGTGTTTCTCAATATTCTTATTTAGTATTCAGTGCTGAACACAGTCTCAGTTCTCTATGGCTGTCAGATAAATACTTGGTAACTTCAACTTCCAATTTTGTTAGATTCTGTTCTAAATTTTTATTTGTCATTCATCCTGAAGTAATTATTCCCTGGCCTCCATCCAGCTTACAAATTGGGCAAAGTATCTTATTATTTAGCCAATTTTCTCTTTGAATCTTCCTGAGCAATTTTACACTTATATTTCCATTGAACATGTCTTTTTCTTCATGTTCCTGGTGAATCTAAAGAGCTGAAAGTTTTTAATTTAATTTACTTATCTATACATACTTTATATGTTGATTTTATGCTACAAATGAATCAAGCATATCATAATTTCATATCACACTTGCTTACACTGCAAGGGGTTTAATATTTTCACTGGCACATTTGGAACCATTGAGGCAAATTTTAGAGTGTCATGATCAAAACCCAGGAAGATTGGGTTTTTCCACAGCCTTGTACACTCACGATACCACCTCCAAGATGCTGTTCATCCAACTAATCTTAACACTAAATAGTATGTAAGTATGCACAGCCATGAGAACATTATATCTATATGCATTTCAAGATCACTCTAAGCATCAATATTATACAAAGTTAGACAAAAAAGTCTCTTAGTGATTATAGTGATTATTTAAATTATTTCTTTTTAATTTTGTTGGTTCAGGAAACTAAAACCAGGAGCTTGTAAACGATGGCCAAATTATCACTGAATTCCTCCTGTAACCTAGAATTATTTCTTCTTTTCTCTTTGTATTTCACAATAGCTTCTACTCTATTTATCTCCATTACCCTACAGGAGACAAGAAGAAGTATTATGTTCACTACATGGTCAGAAGTATTATGTTCACTACATGGTCAGAAGTATTATGTTCACTACAGGGTCAGTGAGGGCTCCTCACACAGCATATTTTTTCTGGAGTCCTGGATGCTCCATTTTAAAGACACAGGACAATGCTGATGCCTGGATAGAAACTATGTGGGAATTTATATCTGTTTCTCTGTAGGTACTGCTAGCACCTGGACCACATTCTGAACTAGAATCCAGAGAGTTCTCTCAACTAAGTTTTAAAATTTGATCTATATATAATTATGAGTAAATGACAATGCTATTCTTATGCAAATTTGGAATGATAGAGCTCTAGACAGAACTATGCATCCTTTTGTGTATTTGAAAAAATGATAATTGTGGAAAACCATTAATATTACACATTTAAATAAATTCACAAAGGTCTAGAATCACTGTTGAAGATTACTATTAAGTGCTGAGAGAGGGGGTGTAAATATGACCAAAGACAAATATATATATATATATATATATATATATTCTGCAGGAAAAATAATGTCTATGATCAGGGTCATTTTTCAAAGAGAAATTATCAGTGGAGTTTATGGACATTGTAAGAGATGGTTAGTATCAACTATAAACTTGACAGTATTTGAATCACCTAGGAGATGAGCCTCCAGGCACATCTCTAGGCATGCCTGTCAGAGATTCCCTGGGCTTGGATTAAAGGTGACAAAAAGGAAAAAGTGGGTTGAGCATAAATATTTATCTTTATGTGCTTCTCAATATAGACATGATAAAACCAGCTGCTTCAACTCCAGCTGTCTTGACTTCTCTGTCATGATCGTCTGCATCCTTGAGTTGAGCTAAAGTGGAAACTTTCTCCCCTGAGGTGCTTTTGTCAGAGTATTTTGTCATAGAACAGGAAAAGGCACCACTGTCTTGAAAATATATGAATTAGCATGTCTAGCAAAATACCTACTTTAAAAAATTAAGTACTCAATGATGCTCTTTCTTTACAGAGCTCTTCTAGGTTCTAGCTGCTACAATGAACTCTGACAGAGTCTTCAACGACTTAGAACATAAGAGGGTATGGGCAGTGTGGGTTTCACAAGAGCAGAGTATTAATATTCCTCATTATTACCACACATATGCTCTGGCTGTTTTGTGATCCAAAGGAAGTTACTTCCTGGTTGAAACAATCATTGTCTTTAGATTGACTCAGACAAATATGCCAAGGTTTCAAGTCAGAAATAATATGCATCTGAGTTACGCTCAAGATATGTAATAATGATATTGTTGATGTTCTTTTTCATTTGAAAGAGTTAAAACAAACCACACCAAAAAACTTTATAAGAACTAAAAGCTCTAAAAAAATCTTTCAATGCAAAAGTATGTTTCTATAAATTACATGTTTTAGAAAGAAACTCATTTCCTGACAATGAACTACATAGTTAAGAATGTGGGAAATGGGGGGAAGCAAAACAGCATGTATAAATAATAAAGGAAAGAGAAAAACTGTGGCAAATATCCTTTTGCAAAGTCTTGGAATATTGGCACACTACAGTTAGCTTTCTGCTGAAATGAAGTTGCTGTAACTGCAGCCTGATGAAATTTCAGCTTGGAGCTCTGGGCACATTGCTAGTGTTTCTCAAGGACTATACTCCCTTTGTTCTGCCTTGGCATTATCTCTGTGATTCAAGGCCTTTATGTTTTTCTCTTGTTTTTATTACTTATATTTTGGAGTTTTCCTGGGAACTGAATTGGGTGGTGATCACTTGTCTTATGAGATGGTGAAATTTTTATTACTTATCTGGAATGGTAAAAGAAAGATTCATTTTCAAGAAATTACTCCTTGTGATTCACAAATTTTAAATGGTACATTCAAGTAACTGCAGAATGATGAAAGTTCTAGTATTAAGTTCATCATGTTGATACTAATTAAAAATGACATTTTATTTTTTTCCTTAAAAATATGCATGGTGTGAAATCCTCAAAGGATCAATAAAGTATACAAAAATAAAATAAAATAAAATTTGCTTTAGGTGTAAAAAATAAGTTTTATAACATCTAAATTTTCAAATACATGACAAACCTACCATTGACTACACACATGGATTTTGTAAGGTGGTATATATAATTGAGTGATTTCTCGTCCACCAAATAATAACATGGCCAAAGAAAAATTTCAACAATTTCCATGATGTAAATTCAGCATAAAAGTCAGTAGCATTGTTGAGTACCAATAGCAAATGTTTTGACATAGAAAATAGGAAACTAATGCTGTTTAAAAAATTTACAAAATAAAACACTTTGGGTAAACCTGACAAAAGAAGTGAAAGAATTCTATAATGAAAATTGTAAAATAGATAGAGATTAAAAATGTTAAAGAAGGAGGAAACATGGAAACCTTTTCTTGTAGGTGGAGGCAGGCCACCTGTGTCTTCATTGTCTTAAATTGCCTTCCTTTCTATAGCACCTGCCCCTGACCTCTAGGTGAGAATGGCTCTTGATACCACCTCTTGTGACAAACAAGTGATACAGAGCTTGCTTGAAATGTTTACAGAGCCTGATGTAGGGGCCCTGAGAGATGACATCATTCTGTTTATATAAGGGAGATGCTGTACACAATGAAGGGATTCTTCATTGCCATCAGAGGAAGAGTCCCAGTCCATTAACGCATGACGAATTGTGGGTTTATCAGATTCACAACTGGCATTCAACTAGCTAAATCGCTTAAGGGGGAGCACCCCCTAAGCCACATGTGAAGCTTTAAGGATAATCAATACTTTAGCTTGGGTGAAGCTACATAGCATGCATAGGTCTTGAGCAAGGAGTGACCAACTCTTAGACCGGCTTTAGCTAACAGTGTGAGGCCTGTGAAGTCACCACCTTCATAGCCCAAAATAACCAATTTTGAAGTCATTGGCTGCTGCTGAAAGGTCATCAGCCTGTCAGAATAGCTGTCAGCTTTGTTGGCAGTCTTAACCAACAAACGGTGGGTCAACAGCCACCTTTTCTTCAGCAGCAGCCCCCACATTGGACTGGAAGAGCCCATGTTGCTAACATGTCTAGACGCAACAAAACAAGTTACAGCTTCAACATGAACCTCATTCATTCTCATTCATTCATGTTCTTCACAGAATCAACAGAAATTTTACAGCAGGAGTGATGGTTCAGTAGCTCTGGCTTTAGTGCATTTTGCTAAGATAAGCCTGATGTTCTGAATCTATTTCTCAGAACTCACGTGGAGAAAGGAAAGAATTCTTAGAAGTTAAACTTTGCTGGCGTGATGGCACACGCCTTTAATCCTAGCACTCGGGAGGCAGAGGCAGGCGGATCTTTGTGAGTTCAAGGCCAGTCTGGTCTACAGAGTGAGTTCCAGGACAGCTGAGGCTACAGGGAGACCCTGTCTCAAAAAGACCAAAAAAAAGTTAAACTTTGATCATCATACCTATATTGTCACACACACACAGACACACACACACACACACACACACACACACACAAATTGACTCTGTATCAGAATCCAAACAAGAGAAAGAAAAAAAAAGAAAAAAAGAAAGAAAGAAAGAAAGAAAGGAAGGAAGGAAAGGAAGGAAGGAAGGAAAGGAAGGAAGGAAGGAAGGAAGGAAGGAAGAAAGAAAGAAAGAAAGAAAGAAAGAAAGAAAGAAAGAAAGAAAGAAAGAAAGAAAGAAAGAAAGAAAGAAAGAGAGAAATTCTAGAGCAAAGCATTTTGGACCAGGCCTATAATCCCAGCATTCAAAAGACTGAGGCAGGAGAACCACAAGTTCAAGCTGTGTCTGGGATAGCAATTTTATGAATCATACTCTTTAAAAATAAACAAAATGACTTTGAGATACAGGAAGGACTCTTTCTTAACAGGAAAGAGGCTCAAAATACAACATCCAGTATTGTAAAAATAGACAGGTAAATAACTAAATAGGAAAAGAAAAGATAAAGAGAAAAAGAAAGAAAAAGAGAAAGAGAAAGAGAGGGGTGGGTAAAAAAATGAAAGAAGGAGGAACTAAAAGGATGAAAGAAGAAAGGAAGGAGGGAGGGAAGGAAGAAGAGAGGGAGGAAGGGAAGAAAGGAAGGAAGGAACAAAGGAATGAAGGAAAGTTTTTAAAATTAATATGGAGGGCTGGAGAGATGGCCTAGTGGTTAAGAGCGCCGACCACTCTTACAGAGGACCCGGGTTTGATCCCCAGCACCCACATGGCGGCCAAGAACCGTCTGAAACTCCAATTCCAGGAGAACTCCAGTTCCAGGGGAATCCGACACCCTTTTCTGACCTCCGTGGCATTGCAAGACATGGGTGCACACACTTGCATGCAGACAGTACATTCATACACATACAGAAATAAATAAAAATTAAAAAATAAATAAATAAAATAAAATTAATATGGAACTAGAAAAACCCAAAGTCATCCTGAAGAAAATGAACAAATTAGGAGGCATTATACTACCTGTCTACTACAAAGCTCTATAAGTCAGAACAGCATAAAACTGGCATTAAACAGATGTGCAGAACAATAAAACATAAAGTTGAGAAGTAAGCTCACACATCTGGTACCAAATGATGTTTTATGAAAGTGCTAAGGGTGCTAAAAAATGGGAATTGGATAAACTACAGCATTTTTCAATAAGTGATGCTGAAAATTTTGAATATTTATATATGAAATAAAAATCACCAAGTTTAAAATAATTAATTCTAAATAGATTGTACATTTCAAAGCCAAACATGAAAATGCCAAAGTACTGGAAAAATCAGAAAAAAAGTTTTAATACATTGAAATAGGAGGAGATAATTTTAATTTTGGAGGAGACTCTGAAAGCTCAGGTAGGAAAGCAAAAAGTAGTCAATGGTATCACCTGAAACAATAAAGCATTCTGCTAGATGGCTACTTCTCAAATTTTTTTTTTTTTGGCTCACTCATATTTCTTTATTTTTTATAAAATAATTTTATTGATATTCTGTGTATTTAATACAACATCTCCCAGTCCACTTTAGACTTTCCATGCCCCCCACCCCACCCAAGTTCACACATTCTGCCAAACATGTCTTACATCTTTTTCTCAGTCTTTTTAAAGTTTTCCTCTGCAGAGGTTTATTGTTTGGGGCAGAAATTAACTGTTTCAGTCAGTTCTTTGACTCAGTCCTTTTGTTGTTGTTCTGTTCCATTTGTATTTCTCCAAAATATTCCTATATAGGCATTATATATATATATAATAATATTATTATTAATATATATATATAATGACCTTTGAAGATAAACTGTTGTTATCCAAAACATGTTTTAGAAATTCATATTTTCCCTCAATTTTATATTACTCTAAAATATGAATACATACCCTCCACCCCTGTACTGAAATTACAAAGTCTGAAAATAAGTGGTAGGTTAATTCTAGAGCCCAATAAGCGATTCACATTATAATGGCACAGTTGCTTTCAGATATAAAGAGATATAACATTAATATTGCTCAGCTTCTCTTTCAGTTGGGGATTTGGTGCTAAATCCACAAAGAGGGATACCATCTGCCCGTTGTTTTTCTGGGACAGTGTTACTTCACTTAGCATAATGGCTTCAAGTTCCATCCATTTACCTGCAAAGTTCATGATGTCATCTTTCTTTACCACTGCCTAAAAGTCCATTGTATAAATGTACCACATTTTCATTATCCATATTGTAAAGAGACCTGTGATAAGGATAGATGTGCATGTATCTTTGCAGTAGGATGAGTCTTGTGGGTATATACCCAGTAGTGGTATGACTGCAACAGGTGGTAGGCTTACTTTAAGTCTTTAATGGTTCTCCACAATGCTTTCCATACTTGTTGTATGAGTTTACATTCCTACCAACAGTTGATGAATGTTCCCCTTTCCCCATAACTTCTCCAGCATTTGGTTTCTTTTGTTTTCTTGATCTTAGCCAGTCTTTTGGAGTGAGATGATTTTTTTAAAGTGGTTTTAATTTGCATTTCCTTAATTATTAACAATGGTGAACACTTTTTAAGATGTTTCTCGGCCTCTTTACTTCCTCACTAGTGAAGTCTCTGTTCAGCTCTTTACTCCATCTTCTGAGTGAGTCATTTGTTTTCTTACTTCTTTGTTATTAGAGTGGCTGATTCCACAAGCTTACGTCTTCTAGTGGTTAGGAGATGTTATAAGCCACAAGAAGAACTTGTCACCCTTTATAGAAAAGCCACGGTTTGTGGATTAGCATACCATCCAAACATCTGTGTCTATGCTCACAGCTTAGCTTGCCATAATATTTAGTACTGTTTAAATGCCTGTACATCTAATTGCTTGTACTTTGTTAGTAAGATTAAAAAGGTACCCTGGATAAGCTGTCAAACCATGAAGGGAAACAACCTGAACAGACTAGAGTCCAAAATGACATCTCCAGAGAAAATAGACTGTTTTGCTTCTCACCCACTGGTGCCCCTTTCCCAAAGCCTAGGGAACAACTTGCAGAAGTGGAAGCATGATAGAATATAAGGGCTGTGGAGAATGGGGTGAATTGTGAGAGTACAACAATATAAACTGGACTCTTATTTGATCAACATGCTTGTGCATACAAGCTTCTCCAACTGGACTATGGGAACCTTGGTGTGCTGGATAGCTTTGGTGCCAACTTGACACACCTGGGTTGAGGGAGCCTCGGTTGGGGAATTGGCTCCATTGGATTGGCCTGTGGCCACATCTGTGGTGTATTGTCTTGATTGTTGAGTAGTGACAGTATAAGAAGGCAGGCTGGGCATGAGCCAGAGAGCAAGCCAGTAGAGAGCAAGCCAGTGAGCAAGCATTCCTCCATGGCCTGTGCTTCAGCTCCTGCCTCCAGGTTCCTGCCCTGAGTTCCTGCCTTGGGCTCCCTGAGTGATGAACTGTGACCCAGGAGATGTAAGCTGAATAAACCCTTTCCTTCCCAAGTTGGTGTCAGTCAGAGTGTTTTGTCACAGCAATGGAAGACAAACTATGACACATGGGTTGTTTCAAAATTTGGACATAGATACTTGCTAATTGGTTTTGCAAGAATGTTACTTATGTTCATTGCTTATGCTTAACAATTGGCTCACTTCATGGTTGGATTTTTTGGATATTAATTGGCCTTTGTGTGAAAATAAAGTTTCAGGTCTGACCTGCCCCCCACTGCCTGGGCTTGAGCAGCTGGCTATTCAAAACTCTAATTCCTTTGGGTTATTAGCCTCACCCATGGGCTCCCTGCCTCTCAGAAAAATTAAAAAATAAAATTAAAAGGGTGAGATATGGGAAAACTTAGTTAAGATGGGTTGCATTCTAAGCCAATGGGACCTCCCTGGCCACACCCATGGGGTGGGGTGTAGTGATGAAAAGGTTTAGGATTTGGCCCTGAGAATTGACTCACGCTGGATATATAACTAGACATTTTGCAATAAAATCTCTCTCTCTGCATTTGGACTTTGACATGTGTCCATGTGGTGTGCTTTCCTTCACGTGTTTCCCACATGGATCGTCCTGGGATTAAATGGTTCCCGCCACAAATCTTGGTGGGATCCAACCAAAAAATGGAATTTAATGCTCTGTCAGATATATCAGCGGTGAAGGTTTCCTCCCACTCTGTGTGTTTTCTCTTCACTTCATTAATTATTTCTTTCTCCTTACAGAAGTTTTGTGTTTAATGAGGTCCCACTTACCAATTGCTGATGTTATTTCCTGTGCAGCTGCTGTCTGATTTAGAAAGTCTTTTCCTATGCCTGTATCTTGTAGGTTGCTGCCATCATTTCCTTCTATCACCTTCAGAATTTTAGGTTTTATGTTGAGGTCTTTGATACATTTGGAGTTGATTTTTGAACAAGGTGAGAGGTAGGTGTTTAATTTTACTCCCTTACAAGTGGTTATCCAGTTTTGTGAGCACCATTTGCTGAAGATTCTGTCTTTCTTCCATTGAGTTTTTTTGGCCCCTTTGTCAGATATGAGGTGGCTGAAATTGTATGAGATCAAATTTGAATCTTCAATTTTGTTCCATCAGTCAATGGTACTGTTTTTGTGCCAGCACCAGGCTGTTTTTTTTTTTTTTTATGACTATAGCCCTGTAATATATGTTGAAGTCTGGTAAAGAAATACCCCTGTATTGTGCTTTTCAGTCAGGGTTGCTTTAGATCTTTATGGTCTTTTGTTTTTCCATGTGAATTTAAGAATTTTTTTCTCCAAGTCTGTGAAGAAACTCATGGGGACTTTAATTGGGTTTGCATTGAATCTGTATATTACTTTGGGTAGGATGGACATTTTTATTATATTAATTTTTTCCAATCCATGAACGTGGGAAGAAACTTAATTTCATTTAATCACTGTCTACCTAAGAAAAAGTATGCCTCACTTATACTGGACCCTATATGCAGAATTCCATTCAACAATGTTCCAAACTATTCATATTTCATCTAACCACAGTGATCTACTTTGCACAGACTTGCAGAAATATTTTTAGGAAAGATACAGATAAAAACTTACACTTGTCACCCTACTGGACTTCAAGCTGTACTACAGGGCTATAGTCATAAAGACAGCTTGTTACTGGCACAAAAACAGACCCATTGACCAATGGAACAAAATGAAAGATCCAAACTTGAGCTCATACAATTTCAGGCCCCTCATACTCGATAAAGGGGCCAAAAAAGCTCATTGGAAGAAAGATAGCATCTTCAGCAAATGGTGCTGGCAAAAATAGATCACCATATGTAGAAGAACAAAAATAAACCCCTACTTTTCACCCTGTACAAAAATCAAAATCAACTCCAAATGGATCAAAGACCTCATCATGAAACCCAAAACTCTGAAAGTGATAGAAGAAAAAGTTGGTAGCAAACTACAAGACATAGGAATAGGAAAAGACTTTCTAAATCAAACAGCAATTGCCCAGGAAATAAGAACAACAGCTGATAATGAGGCCTCATCAAACTCAAAAGTCTCTATACAGCAAAAGAAACAATCAAGGAAGTGAAGAGAAAACCCACTGAGTGAGAGGAAATCTTTACCAGTGATACATCTGACAGGACATTAACATCCAGAATATATAAACTACTCAAAAAACAAAGAAGCAAGAAAACAAATGACTCACTCAAAAAGATGGAGAAAGGAGCTGAACAGAGACTTCACCAGTAAGGAAGTAAAGATGGTTGAGAAACATCTTAAAAAGTGTTCAATGAGTGGAAGGCCTACTGTGGTGCCTGGGCTCTTATGTCACTTTGTTTCTGCACCACTAACCCTCTCTCAGTGCCCCAGAGTCAGATCCTCCAGCTGTCAGCAGAGACAGCACTAGGAACCCTTTGGGCGGATGTCAGGAGGACTGAGCAGTTGGCTGGTCTTGAAGCAGTCGGAGGAGGTGATGAGATGTCAGCTGGAGATGTGCCACCCCATCCATACCCCCAGCCACTGGTGGGAAGGTGGAAGCCATAGAGGAGCCACAGCAGCCCACCAGGGACCAGAGCTGCTCCACCAGGCCAAGGGCCTCAGCAATTGTATATTTAGCTTCCCAAGTGCTGCCACAAAAAAAGATAACTGAGTCCGTTGCTGAAACAGCATAAACAATAAAGAAATCTGTGGAAGATGGAAAAATAGAGGACATCATTGATAAGACAGTTAAAGGGGATTTTCAGAAAGAACAGAATAAATTCCTTGATGAACAGCATAGAAAGAAGTTGAAAGCCGCTGTGCCCCCTTGGGTGGAGAGTAATGACGAAGAAATAATTCAACAGCAGATCTTGGCCTTATCAGCTGACAAGAGGAATTTTCTTTGTGACCCACCAGCTGGTGTACAGTTTAATTTTGACTTTGATTAGATGTACCCTGTTGCTTTTGTCATGCTCCAAGAAGATGAGCTCCTGAGCAAGATGAGATTTGCTCTGTTCCTAAACTTGTAAAGGAAGAAGTGTTTTGGAGGAACTACTTTTACCCCATCTCCCTGATTATGCAGTCAGCCCAGCTCACTGCACTGGCTGCACAACAGCAAGTCTTAGGAAAGGATGAGAAAAACAGCAGCAGAGAGCATTTTCCTCTGACAGAGACGGTACGACCCAAAACACCACCTGTCGTGATCAAATCTCAGCTTAAAACTCTAGACGATGAGGAGAAAATCTCTATTAGGCCAGGGTTATCTGAATTTGTTAGTGATGACTTCCATGCCTGTAACTTAAATCAGGAGTATTTAAGATAAGAAATGGAATAACTAATTATTGACAAAATGCAAGAGGAAACACCTGAATTAGAAGAGGATGCTGTGGATTGGTAAAAGGAACTTGTGATGGTTAATCCTGGGTGTCAACTTGACTGGACTAAGGAACAAATGGGAGAAAAAGGGTCTTCTGATTGGACCGCCTCAACCCGGATGGCCCACCCCAAATGTGGGCGTTGCCTTCTGCCGGCAGGCAGTATAAAAGGCCACGGCAGAAGCAGCTGGTCCCTTTTCCTCCTGCGGCTTGCTTCTCTCATCTGGTGAGTTTGTCTTGCTGCTGTGATCAACCTTTCGGATCCCAGCCAGGAGACCGCCAGATCTCCTGAAATCCATTCGGGCCTTCAGCACTAGACTGGGACTGCTGAGACATCCAGCCTTGCGGACTGAGCAGTTCCCTGGATTCCTGGCCTCTCCAGTTCGGCGCTACTGTTGAGCTCCGTCACGTGAGCAAATCAATAAATTGTATATAGTTATATATTCATCCTGTTGCTTCTGTTTCTTTAGAGAACCCTGAATAATACAGAACTCCGACAAGAGCTTCAGGGGTATGAAGTGGTGGCGACTGAGAAGCGGGTTGAGAACTGGGACAAAATTCCAGGAAGAGAATTAGCTGTCACCTGAAATCAAAGAATAATCCTTAACATTCTGCAAGCTGGCATTAAATTTTGATCCTCGCTGAATCAAGAAGGAAAAAATTGTCGCTTTATGCAAGTCAAAATTATTCCTTAGGCTAAAATATGCCTCTTGAAAAGAAAGTCCAAGTGGGGCATAATGGCTTTAATCCCAGCACTCAGGAGACAGAGGCAGGCAGATCTCTGTGAGTTCAAGTCCAGCCTGGTCTACATAGTGAGTTCCAGGACATCTGGGGCTACAGGGAGACCCTGTCTCAGAAAGACAAAAAAAAAAAAAAAAAGTACATAGAACAGAAAATAAGATGTATGTAATATTTCTTTCATATAAATCAGAGGGGTTCTTATAGACAGTAGAGATATCTCTGCCATGGAAACACAGGTAAAATATTAGGTTTACATTTTCCACAAGGTCAGTAGTATAACTTATTCTTTAATCACGGTTTTCTAAGTATATGTATTCTCATTGCCTTTTTATTGATACATAGTTGAAGTACTTAACAGTTTAATTACTATCAGAGTGACCAAATTATAACGAAGAACTCAGAACTATTTTCTTGCCAGATAATTTCTAAAATTCTGTTAGCCAAAACTTGTTAATAAGTCCATTTGAATGATATAAACTTCCAGTTTGACATTAAGACGTACTATGGAGGGATGAGCCTCAGTGATAGGGCATTACCTATCATGTACAAGGCCATGCTGGGTGTGGTGCCATATACCTTTTAATCCCAGCACTTGGAAGCCAGAGGTAGGCAGATCTCTGTAAGTTCAAGGCCAGCCTGGACTACAAAGTGAGTTCAAGTCCAGCTGGGACTAAAAAGGAAGAACCTGTCTCAAAAAAGAAGACAAAAGAAAAAGACAAATTAATAAATAAATATATAAAACAAGGCCCTGGGTTCCATTTTTAGCACTTCAGTTTTAAAATGCAAACAGGCAGGGGCTGGAGAGATGGTTAAGTGATTAAGGGCACCACTTCCTGCTCTTGCACAGGACCCTAGTTCAGTTCCCAGCATCCACATCAGGTGGCTCACAGCCACCTGTAACTCCAGATCCAAGAGATCCGATGCCCTCTTGTAGCCTCCTTAAACAGTGTACAACATACACATCATTAAAAATAAAATTATATTTTTTAAAGGAGGAAAGATAAATTTCTTTAAAGATAAATTATGCTTCCCTGTAGGAATGCTTTCTGTAGGAACTAAGGCATTACAACATTTTTGTGTTAATAACCTTCAAGAAGGCTGTTTACTTAAGGTTTGTTCTCATGGTGATGGTCAGGATGTATAAGTATCTTTAATGAAACTGTTAGCCTTTATAGAATTCTCTTCCTCTGAGTACGACTTGTAGAATTTTGTTAATCCTTCTTGTATTCTGTTGTGCCAACAGGAACCTATTTATAGAATATGATCATTTTAAAAGACCAAGATGGTTTAATGTTAAAGAACTTCCTAACCGTTTACCTTACATATTTTTCACAGAGCCTTTCTTCATAAAGAGAAATAAAATTAAAATGTTTCTTTATAAGAAAAAAAAAAGTGTTCAATATCTACAGCCAGTTGTGGTGGTGCATGCTTTTAATCCTAGCACTTGGGAGGCAGAGGCAGGAGGATCTCTGTGAGTTCAAGTCCACCCTGGTCTACAAAGTGAGTTCCAGGACAACCAGAGCTACAGGGAGACCCTTGGTCTCAAAAAAAAAAAAAAAAAAAAAAAAAAAAACGTGTTCAATATCAATAATAATTAAGGAAATGCAAGTTAAAACCACTTTAAGATATCATCTCACTCTGATAAGACTGGTTAGCATCAAGAAAATAAAAAGACACCAAATTCTGGAGATGTATGAATGTAAACTCATACAACCACTGTGGAAAGCAGTGTGGAGAACCCTTAAAAGACTCAAAATGAGCCTACCACCTGATCCAGCCATACCACTCCTGAGTATATGCCCACAAGACTAATCCTACTGCAAAGATACATGCACATCTATGTTTATTGCAATGCTTTTCACAATAGCGAAGAGTTGGAATGAACCCAAATGCCCCTCAACTGAGGAATGGATAACAAAAATGTGGTACATATACACAATGGAGTTCTATGCAGCAGTAAAGAAAGATAAACATCATGAACTTTGCAGGTAAATGGATGGAACTTGAAGCCATTATGCTAAGTGAAGTAACACAGTCCCAAAAAAGACAAACAGGGAATGGTTTCCCTCATTTGTGGATGCTAGCTAGTACCAAATCCCCAATTTAAAGGCAAGCTGAACAATGTTATTGTTATATTTCTTTCTATCTGAAAGTAACTGTGATGTTATAATGTGAATCTCCTAATGAGCCCCAGAATTAGCTTACCACTTACTTTCAGATATGGTAATTAATGTATATGGGCAGAAGGTATATATAAATATTTTAGAGTAATATAAAATTGAAAGGAAAAAATGAATTCCTGGACATATATCAGAATTAACATACAGTTTATTCCTGGAGGACATAATTCTGGTACATATATGATGTGTACATGGCCATACTTTGGAGAGGTACAGTGGGGAGGGAACCACAGCAGCATGATGACTGGGTCAAGGAATGGACTGCTGTGGTTGAATTTTGCCTAGGACAATAAACCTTTGTAGAGAAAAACTGTGGAGAGACTGAGAGAAAGATGCAGGACATGTATTGCAGAGTGCAAGAACTGGGGTGGGGTGGGAAGAAGGGAAAGTAGAATATGTCTAAATTGAACTGAAATATTATGTCTGAAATACTCAAAACATCAGTAAAAGTATTATTAAAAACTTACACATTATATTTCTCATTAATTATCCATGTAAAGCTAATATGTATAAATATGTTTCATGATGTTACATTTTATTGAAATCCATGCTAATGAGTACATTTTAATAAGACACCATTTTACTATATCTATCTAATTGAACAAGAAAAATTTTAAGAGAACATTAATCCATTAAAAAAAAAAAAAAAGAGATGGGGCTAGAGAGATGGCCTAGCTGTTAAGAGCGCCGACTGCTCTTACAGAGGTCCTGGGTCCGATCCCCAGCACCCACATGGTGGCCGAGAACCATCTGAAACTCCAATTCCAGGAGAACTCCAGTTCCAGGGGAATCCGACACCCTCTTCTGACATCCACCACGGCATTGCACGACCCGGGTACACAAACCTGCATGCAGACAGTACATTCATACACATACAGAAATAAATAAAATTTTAAAAATGAATAAAAAAACAACAGAAAAAACATTAAACTATTAAAATTCAATATATAGCAGAAAAGAATAAAAAACTGAAAGAAAAAGCAAAAGTGAATTAAACCAGTAAGTTTAATTACTTAAAACTGAAACAGAAAATAAAATTTTAAAAGGGACAAGAGTAGGAGGAAGAACATGATGCTCAGCTATTCATTATGGTAATTCTAGGTGCCCTCGGTATTTGTCTCAGACAGCAGCTATTTAGGGCATTGGGAGGGTCAGCCCATTGCTGAATAAAGAAAATTGATAGAAGACAAGAATTAGAAGTACTTTCAGATCTCTAATCTTGACCATTCCACTCCTGAATTTTACCCTTCATTCTTGGACATAATAAATCTGAGTGGAAATCGTATCTAATCTCATCTAAGAAAATGATCCACAGACACTGCAGAAAAATGTCTGTTGTGGCATAAATGAAAGGCAGAAACAGCTATGAGACCACCTCAAGTCTCTTTTGAAAATTTAGTAAGAGATGGTGGAGAATTCTACGGAAATTATTGGATAGATTCAGCTGGTGAATGAAGATAGTTCCTCATTGACAAAGTAGCTTAGGAAGTAGGTAGACAATGGAAGATTATGTTAGTTTTTAAAGTCATTCAGGAAGCAGAAAGAAGGTATTTTCTTTTCTCCATTCTTCACAAGACCATACATGATATTGTTCTAATTATAATATTTTTTCAGATGACATTATTCTTTGTTTTTATTGAATTTTTGTAAATGTTATGTGATATATATTGATCTCACTTGCATCTTCCCTGCCACCTATACCCTCACCTATTACCCCCACCCAATTTTATGTTTTCTATTTTTTATATAGTTGATGATGATAGACAGACAGACAGATGGTCTATACAGTCAAAATCTGTAAATATCCTTTGCTGTAGGCCTATCTACCATAGCCAGGTGAACCTACCATGAGTCTGACCTTTAAACAAGACTGACTCCTCCCTCACAGTAGCCATTGTTTGACAGTACTTGTTCAGGCAGGGTTTGGGATTATTTCCCATCTTCTTACATTCATGGTGGGATTGTGCCTGACTCTAGCTTATGTGGGATTTGTGCATGTTTTCAACCTTGCACTGAGCTCATATGAATAACTTCCCACCTGTAGGGAAAACTGTTCCATTGTGATAATCCAGCATTTTTTTTTTTCTCTAACCATCTTCCGCCACCATATCTTCCATGATCCCAGAAACTTTGGAGGTAGAAGTTTGGCATATGTGTTCAATTCAGGGATAATCAATCAGTTTCTTATAATCTGCAAATAAGTCAGTTGCAGGTCTCTGTATTAATAGCTATCTTCTGCATAAGTAAGCTTTTGGGAGAAAAGTGGAAAGATGCATTAATGCATGAGTATAAAAATTAGTCATTAGTAATCAGTTTATTATTTATCTACTTAGCAAGATAATTAGGCTCTCCCCTATGTCTTGTGGCTTGTGTAGCCACAGGTTCCTAGGCTTGATAACAGTGTCAGGTATGGGCTCCATCTTATGAAGCACACCTTAAATCCAGGTAGAAAGTGATTAATTACCCACATAATGTTCATGCCATAGTTGCACCAGGAGCTATATCTTTCCAGACTAGCTGCTGCTGAAGGATGCAGGATCGTGGCTGGGTAAGGTGAATTACTTTCTCTTCAATCAGCATACATAAGACTCCCTACCAATATTATGAGTTCTAGCCAGTAGAGATGGAATTTGACCAGTTTTATTTTTCCCTGTTTCTTTACAGCAATAAGGAATTACTGGCAAATTCTGGTGGGTAACCAAGAGAAAGATCAATGGCTAGTATTGTTAAAGGGTCTATGGGATCCCCTCATCAACAGCGTGGAAAGACAAAGTCCATCCTTGGAGTTGAGCTTTTACTTTGGCAGCCTATATTATCTAGTAGGAGCAGTGCTCCCCTGTTACATGGTAACTACCTTAAATATTTTATAATGTACTTGTATATACTTTATAACTCTTCTTTTGTGGTAGGTTTCTAATATGCTTTTTCTCTAGGCCTTTATTGTTAGTTATCTGTCCCTTTACTATCTTCTCTGCCTTGCCCTCTTATTCCCCAAACCAATTAACCATTCCAACTCAATTCTTTCCCTTTCTCCTTCTATATCTCTATATTCCAGGTCTTCTCCCAGGGAACCCCTCCCCTTGGCCATTCGTTAGTTTCCTGAAATCTCTTGATTGAAGCTGAATGTCTAAGAATTCAAAGCTAACATTCCAGCTATGAGGGAGAACACATGACAGCTTGTCCTACTGTGTATGAGTTACCTCATTCAGGGTGTGGTTTTATTTTCACAGTTTTTCCAGATGTTCCCTTGGTCCTAAATAAGTTTGCTTGACTAGCTTAAGATAAGGGACATGATTTACTTCAAAAGGACCACATGCTGTAAAATATTTTTTAAAGATGGCTTGGAGAGATGGCCTAGCGGTTAGGAGCGCCGACCGCTCTTACAGAGGACCCGGGTTCGATCCCCAGCACCCACATGGCGGCAGAGAACCGTCTGAAACTCCAATTCCAGGAGAACTCCAGTTCCAGGGGAATCCAACACCCTCTTCTGACCTCTGCAGCATTGCACGACACGGGTGCACAGACCTGCATGCAGACAGTACATTCATACACATNGGCTGAGAACCATCTGAAACTCCAATTCCAGGAGAACTCCAGTTCCAGGGGAATCCAACACCCTCTTCTGACCTCTGCAGCATTGCACGACACGGGTGCACAGACCTGCATGCAGACAGTACATTCATACACATACAGAAATAAATTAAAAAAAAATTTAAAAACAACTCTGTTTGAGCTAAGTGAAATATGAGTCTAGATTTTCAGAAATACATACAAATTTACTTTAAGAAAATTACGTGGTTCTAAAAAAAATTTAAAAAAGAAAATTATGTGGTTCTATGATGAAAACTGCACCTGTGAAGAGTTACAGATTCAATAGCTTTATACTGCTCTAAATTTCTGCTTTCTTAGAAACAGCACAAGAAATTCTTGTAGAATTATGAGATGATAAAATAGTGTTTCTCAATGATAATATGTGATTAATATTTGTCTTTTATAATACTGAAAAGTAAATAGTTGTTCCATAAAATGGGTCATTCTTCAAATCCATTTGAATTATATTTACAATCATTCTCATATACAAATTAAATGATATTCTTTCTACTATGTATTCACTTTAGGGAAATTAGGCAGGTTTGGTTGTTTTTTGTTTGTTTGTTTGTCTGCTTGTTTGTTTGTTGTTTTTTCCTTAATGTTCTTCTCTGGAACACATACAGAATAACATAACTAAGTTTGTGTTTTAAACTTTAAAGGTAGAGCCTAGAAGCAGTTAAAGATCTAACTTGGGAATTAATGAAGAGTAAAATATTTTATAATATAGCCACTTTTCCTGGTTCTGAAGTTCTCCAAACCATCTTATTTTCTATACTAGTTCAATAGTCCATTGTTATTTCATTATTCAATAGGTTTTGAGATTTTATTCACTCCAGAATTTTCAAATTATATACACAAACATTATTTCTTAGACATACTGGAATCCTTGACAAGCTATGGATTCCTTTCTAAAATTAGTGTATAAAGTAGAATTTTTGAACAATTACACAAGTTCATGACTTCAGATATTGTATAAATAGCGAGTGCAATATAAAGAGATGGACAATCATCACTGAGAAAAGATATCACACATCGAGTACATGAATTATAGAAATTTCTGTGTTAACAGATGGAATGAGAAAGTAGATCACAGGATTACAGGATAGCACTTTTGTTCTTTTCATTCAGCTTACAGAATCAAAGGTACTAAATCATCTTCACTTTATGTCAGATAAAAACTTATGAATATGCTGGGCGTGGTGGTGCACACCTTTAATCCTAGCACTTGGGAGGCAGAGGCAGGTAGATCTTTGTGAGTTCAAGGCCAGCCTGGTCTAGAGAGTGAGTTTCAGGACAGCTGTGGCTACAGGGAGACCGTGTCTGCAAAAGAACAAAACAAATAAACACACACACAAAAAAACCCTATGAATAAGAATTAGGTTCTTTTAAGCTTAATTTTTTATTAATTGAAGTTAATGAAGAAAACTCATGGTTTAGTTCTACAAAAACTCATAGCATTCTAGATTAACTCTCTAATTTGACATTATAAAATGTATTTCCTCCAAAATCCTAGGGTATCACTAATATAACTTACATTATGTAAAAAGTAGCTTTATGGGGCTGGAGAGATGGCCTAGCGGTTAAGAGCGCCAACTGCTCTTGCAGAGGACCTGGGTTCAATCTCCAGCACCGACATGGCAGCTGAGAACCGTCTTTAACTCCAGTTCCAGGGGAATCCAACGCCCTCTTCTGACCTCCACAGCATTGCACGACACAGGTGCACAAACCTACATGCAAACAGTACATTCATACAGATAAAAATAAATAAATCAATTAATTAATTAAAAAAATTTTAAAGTAGCTTTATAAAATTATGGTTCATTAACAATTGTTTTTTTTAACTATATGATTTAGTCCTTGATGTCCCCTTTGTCTTTTAGCCAATAGATTTTTATCTTTTTTTGATCCACTAACCAACTAGAGGTTTTTCTTACTATACCGAAGGTCACTTTTTCCATTGCCCAATTAACAATGTCTTTAAAATAGGCCACACGCATGATGCATTTACCTCTCTTCTGCTTTCGCCACTAACATACTGAGGAATAAGTTCTCACAAATAGGCAAATCATTACCAAGTACATTTACATTTCCAAATTTTAGACACTTATTACTGCACTATAATCTATATTTCTACTCAGGTTATTTTCCCAGTTTTTTTTTTTAATGCAGACATTTAGACAGTAAACAACTCAGAAGTCAGTAATGTTTCTAAGTGTTAAGATCAACTCAAAGATCAATACTAGTGAATTAATTTGAAAAACATCACTATGCAGATGTTTCTATATAAAATTAATTTAAAACCAGAATTCTTTTTACTTTCACAAAAGGAAACACATATAAGAAATACGTGTTTTCCTTTTTATCTACAGGCTTTTAGATACATCCTTTAGATAATTAAATCAATGCTTTTCAAGTTAATTGCTTAACTGAGGTTTGATTTTTTAATATAATAAGTTTAAGGATCTTTTGATCTAATAACAAAAATAATAGTTGCTTTAATGTACCTTTAATCAATTAGTTTATAATGACACATTGCTCTAGAGAAATGTATGTGGTGCAACCCATGTCACAATATCTTCATGCCCTTCCCTCATTTTATGGTATTACCCTCACACTAGGCACTTCACAGCCCATGGAGGCCTGAGTCTCTTATGCATCTTTGGAAAGTGAAAATAATGCTATAAGGTCAAGGAACTGCTTAGAACATAGAGGAGTAGCCATCAATTCTTCCTGCATCTGTTTTATGCTAGAAACTCAGATGCCCAGATTGTTAAATTAATGACTTGACCAATTTCATAAGGAAACGGCAATTGAGGATGTAGATGTACTGAGCTTGATTGAACATAACACATTGTCTACACAATAATTTTCATGTATCACTGAAAATGTAAAAAATTGACTTCATCCATCCATCCATCCATTAATCAATCAATCAATCAATCAATCAATCAATCAATCAATCAAACTTTCTAATGCATCTCTCAACTATCACCAGCAAAGTTTCCTTATAGAAGCGAGGATGAAGAACACCGAAGACTGCAAGTGACCAAGTGTAGAAAATGCATGTCCCTGGATAGGATTCCTGTATCAAACCTCACCCACCCAGGAGTCGGAAAGATTGTAAAAGACAGGGGTGGTACATGATCATAAAGGAACAGAGCCTTACAGGTTCCTGGGAACTTGATAATATGAACTTATAACAAGGGTGCAACGTGCACAAGACCCATGCAAATTCAATAAGACAAAATCCAGCATAAAACTGGGTGAATAGGCTGGGGATTCCAACCTTAGCCAAGGAACTACTGTCAGGTGAAGGTGAATTGGTCATCTTTAAAGGAGTGATGTCAGAGAGGATGAATAGGCTCCAATGGATAAAGTCACACTGAGTGACATCTGGTTACACAAACTTGACTTAAAGGGCCTTAATATAGACAATACAATGCATGAAATCCTGTGGGCAGCTATGGAGGGTACAGATAGAGGAGGGATTCTAAGTATCAAGATATACTGTAAGAAATCCCAGAAAATTGAATAAAAATGTTCACTGAAAAAAATCTAGTGCTGAAATATAAGGAGCTACTAAGATACAGAATAACCTTCAGTAGTCATGGTAACTATAAATATAGAAGCATACCTCTGAGATCATGTGTAAATGCTGTACTTCAGAAAAACATGGCTTCTCTACCTGCAAGTCCAGGGCACATCAGAGAGTGATGAGTGATTGTCTTAATATTCAGAATTAACAGATTTTTTTTATTTGATGTTAGCAAGAAAATGGAATTCTCAGGAGCTGTTATGTCCAAAATTGATGTCAAAGGATAAGTTTAGAAATATTGTAAGAGTTGAATGTTAACAGCAGACATGAGGCAAAACTGAAGGTCAACATACAGCTATTTTTTTTTTTGTTTCAAGATAGACTAAACATGGATTCAAATTCTGAGGAAATTTAAAAAAGTGGAAGAAACTGAAAGATTATCTCATTGCCTTCCTTACCCTCTAATGCCCAGACAATGATTTGAATATGATTCTAGGTATACAAAATTTAAGTATAAGCTGGTCTAGACATTATTGTGTCCATATTTACCCACGGCTTATAGCTTCCTCCAAGATACCTGCATGATGAGACCCTATGGCATCTACCTCTTTCCCTTATTCTCTAAGTGAATTTTAATCCACATATTGTGCAAAATCCAACTTCAGTTGCTCCTTAGAATTCTTCATTAGGTCAACTGTCCATTTTTCTATAATTAATCAATTAATTACCTTTCACATATTGTTCATCTTCTTTGTTCTGCAATTTAAAGTCAGCCCAATAGAAGCTGGAGAGAGGGCTCAGTGATTAAGTGAGCTAACTCTTGTTGTAGAAGACCTGGGTTCATCTCCCAGCACTCACATGGCAGCTAAGAACCATCTCTAGTTGCAGGGGATCTGATACTCTCTTTCTGTCCTTCATGGCAATGCAGGAAAAGGGTGCACTTAAATACACGCAGGCAAAATAGTCATGCACATGAAATAAAATGAATTAAATGATTAATTAATAATCAGCCAAATATATTGATGTCTTTTATGTGTGAACTGGATCCTTTTAAATTTCACTACATTTCCTAGTCCTCTGTAAGAAAAAGGGTATTTTTTTCTACCATACCCACAGAAAGCTGATATACATTTCCTTGCCTTTCAATGCCAGCTTCTGGCCACTTATAGTCACTCATGTTTAAGGATATTTCTGGAGCTGAGAAGATAAGATTATCTGAATATAATATACTTTTCCTATAATAAATGAAAAATGTGTCACTTCCAATTGATCACACCTCATATCTCCCATTTTCTCCTTATATTTCAATCCAAAACAACTATAAAAAATACTCTTTGTACTTCAGTAACATACATTATTGTGCCAATTGAAATTTCCTATTAGAATATCTATAATTTAGATTTAGGACCAATGATTTTACACTATAAATAAAACAACTTTACTATGTGTGAAAAGGCAGCAATTGATCCTGAAATTCAATTGTTTAAAAGCTCATTATTTAACAGAATTCATATACCTAAAAATTTGTGTATGGTCATTGGCAATAATGCACAATTTCAGTCTAACTTGTTTTATCTGCTACAATGTAATAATGTTGAAATTTAGTCTAACTTGTTTTTTCTGAGACAAGAGAATTATTGTAATTCTATTCAGATATACTGTGTGTCCTACCATGCTTAAATACTGAAGGATTAGTATCTGTAACTCCTAAATTGTGCTCAACATGGCTAATGATTAAGGAAATACAATTTAAAACTACTTTAAGATTTCATCTTACTCCGGTAAGACTGGCTATGATGAAGAAAAGAAAGAATACCAAATGCTGGAGAGGTTGTGAGGAAAGGGGGACACTCATCCACTGCTGGTGGGAAGGCAGACTCATGCAAACCCTATGGAAAGCAGTGTGGAGAACTCCTTTTTTAATATAAGACTTTTATTGATGTTTTATGCATTTCAGACATGATTTTCAGTTCAATTTAGACGTATTCCCCTTTCCCTTCCCCCCACCCCACTCCAGATCATGCATTCTGCCATACATGTCCTGCATCTTTCAGTCCTTTTAAAGTTTTTCTCTACAAAGGTTTATTGTTTTGGGCAGAATTTAACTATATTAGTCCATTCTTTGACCCAGTCCTTGTGTTGTTGTGGTTCCCTCCCAGTTGCATTGCTCCAAAATATATCTATATAAACATCATATTTGTACCAGAATTATGTCTTCCAGGAATAATCTGTATTTTAACTCCAATATATGTTTAAGAGTTCACATTTTTCCCTTTGATTTTATATTACTTTAAAATATGAATATATTCCTTCTGCCCATATACATTAATTACCATATCAGAAAGTAAGTAGTAAGTTAATTCTGAGGCTCATTAAGAGATTCGCATTATAATACCATAGTTGCTTTCAGAGAGAAATAAATATAATAATAACCTTGCTCAACTTGCCTTTCAATTGGGAAATTTGGTACTAGAATCCACAAATGACGGAAACCATTCCCCTTTGGTTTGGGGGTACTGTGTCACTTCACTTAGCATAATGGCTTCAAGTTCCAACCATTTACCTGCAAAGTTCATGATGTCATCTTTCTTAAAAGACTAAAAATGAGCCTACCACCTGACCCAGTCGTACAACTCCTGGGTGTATACCCATAAGTCTCTCTCACCCAGCATTAATCTGTTCCAATAATTCTTCATCTAGTGTTGGTACCTACTCTCATTCAGGTGTGTTCTGCTGGGTTCTTGTCTCATTGAGTCGGCGTGAGTCTTCTGCATGCTGTCACCAACAACGTAAAAGCATCTATTTCCTTATATTCCTTACATTCCTGGCATGTATATGTGCATGTTTTACGGCAATACAAACTGGAAAGAACAACAATAACAAAAAAGACTGAGTAAAAGAACTGACTGAAACAGTAAGCTTCTGCCCAAAACAGTAAACTTATGCATTGAAAACTAAGAACAAAAAATACAGAAAAAAAATGAAAGAGATGTATGGGAGAATGCATGAGCTCTTGCGGGGTGGGGAGGGCAAGGAAAGGAAATAGATCTAAATTTGGTTATGAAATATTGTATGAAATGCACAAAACTACAGTTAAAAAAGAAATGGAAAAGAAAAGAAAAGAAAAGAAAAGAAAAGAAAAAAGAAAAGAAAACAAAAGGTGCTAAATTGCTTTACTGACGTTCTGTATTTTAATATGGGATTTTACCTCTAGGTGGAGCTCTGGTTTCTTGTTGAGCCCAAGATCACTTACTATCAGGACACCAAAGGCAAAAATACCACCAGGGTAAGGGAAGAACTGAGATATTAGTCCTCAGAGTTGTAAGCTCCTTGCATTCTTATAGCTATATTGTTCCTACATTCAATTGATTATTACATTCGCATTTTTATATAAGAATTTTTCTCTGAGTGCTTGGTAATAAGAATATCAAAGTAATTTCATTTCCTGTTAGTCCATAGGTAAATTTATCCTGAAAAATACAAAAAGGATATTCTAAAAGGCTAGGTATAAGCAAAACTTAAATAAATTGTACTTAAAAATATTTTACTGAGTTTTTTGTTCATTTCATAAAATAGACCTTAATCAAATTTAGACAACCCTCCTCCATCCATGCCACTCAACCACTCTCCTCCACAAGATTTTGTGCATTCTGTAACACATGACAAGTCCTATCAGATCAAGCATTTGTACCTAGATGTTCCTTGGTGCAAGTTCATCCATACAGTCTACTCAACCTATCTAGAGTCACTCCCACAAAGAAGAAAAATCTCTCTCACCCAGCATTAATCTGTTCCAATAATTCTTCATCTAGTGTTGGTACCTACTCTCATTCGGGTGTGTTCTGCTGGGTTCTTGTCTCATTGAGTCGACGTGAGTCTTCTGCATGCTGTCACCAACAACGTAAAAGCATCTATTTCCTTATATTCCTTACATTCCTGCACCAAGTCTTGCTCTTACAATTGTTCTACTACCTTTCCACAATGGACCAACAGGGAGGGGGGTTAAGTGTAATAAAGGAGTCCTATCCAGAGACACACATTCTTCAGTCTCTTATTCTCTAAAAGTTGTCCATTTGTGATCTCCTGTGAGCATTGCGCTCTGTCAATTGAGGAAGCTTCACCAGTGAGAGTTCAGAGATGTATTAGTATTCTTCACCCCCACCCCCATTCCACTACTTTCCATCAACTTTAGGTGTGGAGGTTTCACTGTAGATGTGTTGTTTAGGGCTGGGAATCTCTTGCACATAAACTCTGTGTGTGACCACTTATAGACTGTAATAAGCTCCATAATCAATAAAAAGAAGCTTCTTTGAATGGTTTACAGTATACCCATGTGTAAATATTAGGATCCATATTTAGCATGCAGTTTTAGTCTAGAAATATGACAGATAAGGTTTTCTCTAGGATCTGTAACAATATCTGGTCATGTGTAGTTGGACGTATTTTCAGTACCACATGAGCTACTGACAAATGAGAGAGTGTTAAGTCAGATTATTTAGCTGTTAATTAACCTTTAGATAAAAGAGCTACTACTGTACCAACCAAGACAATTGTGCCAGTCATTGTAGTTATTAGAATTTACAGCTGGGTTGGAACATTGATTGACTTTTCTCCCTTAGTAGCTAGCATAGAAACCTCCAGAATTATGAAAGCTAGTTTTCTAGGAGAACACATCCAGGTCAGTTCCAGCTCCATTGCTCCAAGTCCTGTGTCTTGTACTCTGTGTCCTTTCTTCATAAATAGGGTCTTAGTTTCAAATTCTGGGAGGTAGTCATGGGCTGTGACAATAGATTGTGTTGTTTTAGGAGTCTCCTGGACTATACTGACCAACAGCTTGAAAGGAGGTGTCTCCAGTCTGTCACTGTCTGAGGTATATAGCCTCAGCTGTATTCATATACTCATGTTCAGATATTTAATTTGTATTTTTCAGGAAGATTTAAAGATAATGCATTTTTCTTTGGCTTTTTATGCAAACAAAGCTTTATCTCTCCCCTCTCTGTTACAGGGTGTAACCACCCTCTTCCCTACCCAGTTTAAGTGTCCATTTCCCCATTTCCCCTTGATAATACCTGGCTTCTCTTGTTCTCCCTCTTTTTACTACTCTCTTCCCCTTTACCTCCATAGTTTCCTATATATCCTTCCTTCCCTTTCCAGTTGAATATCCCCATTTCTCCACCTTTCTCCTTTGGAAACATCTGTTCCTTACTATTCCCCACTCAAACACTTTCTTTAACTCCATGCTTCCTTTCCATTTACCAGGATTCTGCTTTTACTTCAGGACATACATTCACATATAGGGGATTGGTGGTAAGATTCACAAATGAGGGAGACCACACGTCATTAGCTTTTCTGAGACTCTTATTTTACTTAGTGTAAAACAGTATCTAGTGCCAGCCATTTCCCTATAAATTTTATGATTTCATGTTTCCTTACTGCTAAATAGAATGCCATTGGGCAAATGTAACACATTTTCATTATCCATTCATCAGTAAAGGAGCCTTTAGGTTGTTTCTGTTTCTTAGCAATCATGAAAAGAACCACAACAAACATGGATGTACAGGTATATCTACTGTAAGATGGGCCTCTTAGGTATAGGCCAAGGAGTGATATAACTACAGCATATGGTAGACCCGTTTTTTAGTTGTTGTTTTTTTTTTTTTTCTTAGTTCCTCATACAGTTTTCCATAATGTTTGTGCAAGTTTGTGTTCCCAACAACAAGGAAGATTTCCCATTTCTCCAGATTTGGTGTCTTTTGTTCTTTTCATCTCAGCCACTCTGACTGGGGTAAGATAAAATCTTAAAGTGATTTCAATCTGCATTTATCTTATACTAAGAATGTTGAGTGCTTTTAAAGGTATTTCTCAGCCATTTTTAGTTTTTTATTCAAGAGCTCTCTGTTCATTTCCTTAGCCCATCCTTTTACTAGGTGGTTTATTTACTTATTTTTGGTTCCTTGAGTTCTTTATACATTCTGGATATTCATTCTTTGTTGGATGTGTAGCCAACTTCATCATGGTAGACTATATTTTTTATGCCTGTATGCAGTATGCTAGAATTTTTTTTGAATTTTTTTATTGATGTTTTGTGAATTTCATACTTCATTTCTCAATTCAGTTCAGGCATATTCCCTTCTCTTCCCCCCCCCACCCCACACCACCCCACCCCACCCCAGACCATGCAGTCTGCCATAACTGTCTTGTATCTTTCAGTCTTTTTTTTTTATGCTTAGGAATTCACATTTTCCTCCATTAATTTTATACTACTCTAAAATACGGATACATAGTCATCACACATATACAGTAATTACAGAGTTTGAGAATAATTGGTGGGTGGATTCTAGAGCCCATTGAGAGATTCAAATTATACCAACATAGTTGCCTTCAGATAGACAAAAATATACCAATAATGTCATTCAGCTTGCCTTTTGTCTGAAGGATTTGGTACTAGCATCCACAAATGAGAGAAACCATTCTCCATTTATCTTTTTGGGACTGTGTTACTTCACTCAGCATAATGGCTTCAAGCTCCATCCATTTACCTGCAAATTTCATAATGCCATCTTTCTTTACTGCTGAATAGTACTCCATTGTGTAGATGTACCACATTTTTGTTATCCACTCATCTGTTGAGGGACATTTGGGTTGGTTCCAGCTCTTTGCTATTGTGTGCTAGAATTTTAATCAGAACCTTTGCATCTATGTTCATTAAAGATATGGATTTATGGTCTTCTCTGTTGTGTCTTTACCTGGTTTTGTTACTATAGTGATACTAGCTTTGTAGAAGGAGTTTGAGAGTTCTACCTTATTGAATATTTTAAGAAATATTGATTGTAGAGCTTCTTTGAATGTCTTTTATAATTTTGTTGTGAATCCATCTGGGTCTGAAGGTTTTTCATTATATTTTTAGTTGGTAGATTTTATATTTACCTTTCAATTTCCTTTTTTTAATAGATCTGTTGATCATTAAGTAGTTGATCTCCTCTTGATTTAACTTTGGAATGTAGAATTTAGAATTTAGAAATGCAAATATAGAAATTCCACTTAACTTAGATTTTAAAATTTAATAATCTACATGTTTTATAGTATTTCCAAATAATTTTCTGGATGGGGGGAGTGGAACATGTGTGCACGTGTGTCTGTTGTGATATTTTCCTTTCATCTCTGATTTTGTTACTTTGGATTTGCTTTTTTCTTCTTTTGGTTAACTGGGATAATGGTCTGTCTATTTTGAATACATTTTCAAAGAACCAGCTTTTAGATTCATTGATTTCTTGTCTTGCTTTCTTTGTTTCTATTTTATTTATTTCTGCTCAGATTTTTGTTGTTTCTTCTAATATAGGTTTGGGTTTGCTTTGTTCTTCCCTTTCAAGATTCTTTAGTTCTACAGTTAAGTCATTTCAATATGCTCATTTTCTTTTTTGAATGTAGGCAGTTAGAGCTATAAATTTCCTTCCTAAGACGGCTTTTAAAGTGTCCCATTGGTATTAGTTATGTTGTATTATATTTTTTATTTAGATCAAATTATATTTTTAATTCTCTTTTAATTTCTGCCTTGACCTATTCTGCATTCAGTAGTGTATTTTTTAATCTCCACGATTTCATGTAGTTACCACAACTTCTTTCTCAGTTGATTATGTTTATTGCATAAAATACATGGAATTATTTCTCTTTTTTTCTACTTTGTTGACATTTGTAAGTTAATTTAGGTCTCATTAAGATATTCACATTACTGTAGGGGAAAATGAAGCCACATGTGGCTTCTTTTGTGCTATGATCTGCTTGTCAGTTTACACTGAAACCTGGCCTTAAGCAGGATTTGCTTGTGCAGCAGCAAGCCTGTGACACCTTGGAATCAAAGTCATTGACAAGAACTTGTGATGTTATGGAACATGAGGCAGGGCGTCTGAAACCAAGCCCTGAGGTATGATATGAATAAAAAGATGAATCCTCCTTACCATCAGACAGGGACTATGAGCCATTACTTTGCACGTGTAATCTTAGCCCATGAGGCTTGTGTAGTAGTGACCAGTGGGTTGGACGGCAATCAGACTACCAACCTGGGAAGCTGGTGCGGGGCTCGAAGGTGACCTATCAGGTCGCCAGCTGTGATGTGTGGTGAGTGCCTGGGCAGGACTTAGACTGTACAGTCAGTGCCTATCAGGTGTCAGTCTGGGAATTAGAATGTAGAGTACCTATCAGGTGGCAATCTGGCATTAGGTTGTAGAGTGCTAATCAAGCAGCAGCCTAGAGGATATGGGAGTGCCAATAGGGCATTGCCTGGTGTAGATGTTAGATAAGATAGGTGGCAGTGGAAAGGTTGTCAGCCTTTAGCCCCATGGTTTAGGACAGCTGCTGATGGTGGTCTTGTGTTTTCTCTATTCTCTGTAATCCAGTGGACAGGATTCAAGTGTCCACCTCTATGTGTGGCAGAGTGACACCACACATTATACCATCACAGTTGCTTTCAGATAGAAAGTAATATAACACTGAAATTGCTCAGCTTTTCTTTCAATTGGGAGATTTGGTACTAGCATCCACAAATGAGGAAAACCATTCCCCATTTGTTTTTTTCAGGGGGACTGTGTTACTTCAGTTAGCATAATGGCTTCAAGTTCCATCCATTTACCTGAAAATCTCATGATGCCATCTTTCTTTACCGCTGCATAGAACTCCATTGTGTAGATGTACCACATTTTTCTTAGCCAGTCCTCAGTTGAGGAGCATTATGGTTGGTTCCACCTCTTGGCTATTGTGAAAAGAGCTGCAATAAATATAGATGTCTATGTATCTTTGCAGTAGGATGAGTCTTGTGGGTATATACCCATCTTTTGCGTGAGTCATTTGTTTCCTTCTTTGTTTTTTGAGTAGTTAATATATTCTGGATGTTAATGCTCTGTCTGATGTATCACTGGTGAAGATTTCCTCCCACTCTGTGGGTTTTCTCTTCACTTCCTTGATTGTTTCTTTCACTATACAGAAGCTTTTGAGTTTGACGAGATCCCATTTGTCAATTGTTGACCTTATTTCCTGTGCAGCTGCTGTCTGATTTAGAATGTCTTTTCCTACACCTATGTCTTGTAGGTTGTTGCCAACTTTTTCTTTTATCGCTTTCAGAGTTTCAGGTTTCATGTCAAGATCTTTTATCCACTTGGAGTTGATTTTTGTACAAGGTCAGAGGTAGGGGTTTAATTATGTTCTTCTACAAATGGTGATCTACTTTTGCCAGCACCATTTGCTGAAGATGCTATCCTTCCTCCATTGAGCTTTTTTTCCCCTTTGTCAGATATGAAGTGGCTGAAATTGTATGAGCTCAAGTTTGGATCTTCAATTTTGTTCCATTAGTCAATGGGTCTGCTTTTGTGCCAGTACCAGGATGTCTTTATGACTATAGCCCTGTAATATAGCTTGAAGTCTGGTGACCCAATCCCCCCTGTATTGAACTTTTCACTCAGGGTTGTTTTAGCAATTCAGGGTCTTTTGTTTTTCCATATGAATTTAAGGATTTATTTTTTCTAAGTCTGTGAAGAAACTCATGGGGACTTTTATTGGGATTGTGTTGAATCTGCATATCAATTTGGATATAATGGACATTTTTACTATATTATTTTTTCCAATCCATGAGCATGGGAAGTCTTTCCATATTTTCAATCTCCTTCTTGAGGGGATTAAAGTTTTTGTTGAAGAGGTCTTTGGTGTCTTTGGTTAGGTTTGTTTCCAGGCATTTTATTTATTTGTTTTGAAGCTATTGTGAGTGGGAAGATCTTCTTATATTTTTTCTCTACTTGTTTATTATTGGTGTAAAGAAAGGATACTGATTTTTCTAGATTAATTTTGTATCCTGCCACTATACTGAAACTCTTAATCATTTTTAGTTGTTTTCTGGTGGAGTTTTTAGGATCACTCAGGTAAGCTATCATATCATCTGCAAAAAGTGATAGTTTAATTTCATTTCTGATTAGTACCCCTTTAATTCCCTTCTCTTGTCTTATTTCTCTAGCAAGCATTTCAAGGACTATGTTGAAGAGGAGTGGCAATAGGGGGCAGCCTTGTCGGGTTCCTGCCCTTAAGGGGAATAGTTCTAATTTTTCTCCATTTAGGATGATGTTGGCTGTGAGTTTGTAGCCAGCATCACTCTAATACCCAAAATAGGCAAAAATACAACCAGAAAAGAAAACTGTAGACCTATCTCATTAATGAACACAGATGCAAACATTCTCAAGAAAATACTGGGGAATTGCATACAGACCCACATCGAAAAGATCATCCATCATGATCAAGTTGCATTCATACCAGGGATGAAGGGATGGTTCAACCTATGTAAATCAATAAATATCATAAAACACATAAATGGTCTGAAAGACTAAAATCACAAAATTATCTCAATGGATTCAGAAAAAGCCTTTGATAATATCCAGCATCCCTTCATGTTTAAAGTTCTAGAGGGAATTGGACTGAAGGGAACATTCCTAAATTTAATCAAAGCCGTATACAATGAGCTCAGTTTTTAAAGTACTTTCATTGAAGCTTTGTGCATGTCATACAACATTTCTCAATCCAATTTAGACTAATTCCCCCTCCATGCCCCTCATCCCACCTGAGCTCATGCATTCTGCTATACATGTCTTGCATCTTTTTCTTAGTCTTTTCAAAGTTTTTCTATGTGGCAGTTTACTGTTTTGGGCAGAAGTTTATTATTTTAGTCAGTTCTTTTACCCAGTCCTTTTGTTATTGATGTTCCCTCCAATTTGTATTCCTCCAAAATATTTGTACATATACATCACACATATACCAAAATTGTGAGGTTTGAAAACAAACTATAAGTTAAATTCAAAACGTGATTGGGAATTCACATTTTTCCTTTAATTTTATATTACTCTCAAATATGTATATATAGCCTCCATCCATATACCAAAATTACAAAGTCTGAAAATAAGTGATAGGTTAATTCTAGTGCCTGTTAGAGGATTCATATTTTAACAGTACAGTTGCTTTCAGATATAAAGTAATATGCCATTAACATTACTCAGTTTGCCTTGCAACTAGAGATTTGGCCCTAGAATCCAGAAATGAGAGATACCATCTGTCATTTGTTTTCCTGGGACTGTGTTACTTAACGTAATGGTTTCTAGTTCCATCCATTTACCTGCAAAGTTCATGATGTTGTCCTTCTTTACTGCTGAACAGAACACCATTGTATAGTGACCCTCTTTATCTCTTCTGTTAGTTTTAATTTGGAATCAATCTTGTCAGATATTATGATTGCCAACATCTGCTTGCTTCATAGTGTCCATTGCTTGGAATAATTTTTTTCCATCCTTTCACTCAAAGGTAGTGCCTATCCCTAAAGGTCAGATTAGTTTCTTGAAGACAACAGAAAAAATGTGTTTTATTTCTTAATCCACTCCACCTGCTCTTTTGACTAGGGAGTTGAGGCCATTGATATTTAAAGTTAGTATTGAAAGGTGTGTATTGGTTACTGTCATTTTAATTTGTTTCTTTCCTTGCTCCTATTTTGTGTGTCAATAAGTATACCTTCCTTTGTTTTCTTAACTGTAAACTCTTGGGTATAGTTATTCCTATCTTTGGTCCTTAATATTGATTCAAGTATTCTATGTAAAACTGCTTTGGTGGACATGAATTCTTTCTGCCTATTTGTGCCATGGAAATTTTCCCATTCCCTTTTGACTATGATAGATAGTTTTTCTAGGTAAAGTGTTTTTGGTTAGCATCTACTGTTATTTAGAACATGTCATACTTTGGTGCAGGCACTTCTGGCTTTCATAGATTAAACTGAAAAGTAACTTGTAATTCTGATGAGTTTTCCATTATATGTAACTTTTTTTATCTAGAAGCTTTCAGTACCCTGTTTTTGTTATGTACAATCAGTTCTTTTACTATGATGTGCTGTGGGGTGTTTCTGTTCTGGTCCTGTCTAATTTTCATTAGATCTGCTTCTTATACCTATATAGGTATGTCTTTTCTTAAAGTAGGGAAGTTTTCTTCTGTAATCTTGAAGATCTAGTCAATGTCATTTTCTGAGATTCTTCTCCTTCCTATATGCCTATTGCATAGATTTGGTCTTTTCTTTTTTTTTTTTTTTTTTTTTTTTTTTTTTTTTTTT
>VZQC01004376.1:10618850-10658696 GCA_009823505.1 Rhizomys pruinosus
CCCAAGTGCTAGGATTAAAGGCGTGCGCCACCACGCCCGGCAAGAGCACCAACTCTTAACCTCTGCTCTTGCAGAGGACCTGTGTTCGTTCCCCAGCACCCACATGGCAGCTGAGAACCATCTTTAACTCCAGTTCCAGGGGAATCCAACACCCTCTTCTGACCTCGGCGGCATTGCACGACAAGGGTGCACAGACCTACATCCAGACAGTACATTCATACACATATAAGAATAAATAAAATTAAAAAAAAATCTCTGATTGTGCAGGGTGTGGTAGCACATGCCTTATTCCCAGCACTCCAGAGGCAGAGGCAGACTCTGTGAAATAGAGACTAGCCTGATCTACATAGTGAGTTCCAGTTCAGCTGGTGGTACAAGGAGTTTCTGTCTCAAAAAGAAAAAAAAAAAATACTTTCTAGGTTATCCTCCAATGTCAAACAAGATCTTCTGAATATTAATTAATTTTAAAACTTCTGTAAAATCTTGAATAAAATACTCATGTAACTCTATGAAGTTCCAATCCGAGTTAAAGTAACTGTCCTGAATGCCAAAAGAATGTTAAAGATGCAGTTTGTCTAGCCAGCACTAAAAACTGTAGTTTTTGTCCCTTACATTCCTTATGTTAGAAGCTGGAACAGCTAAAACACGAAGTTAAGCGTCCTTTGTCACTGGAAGGATTCCTCAGAAGTGGCACACCAACTTCGCTCATTCTTTTACCTTCTCTTATCCCTTGGCAAATACTTTTCTGGTTACATTCCTATATGTAACTTTTCTTTGGTTTTGTTTCATTTCTGAGGAAGGATCTCTTTATATAGCCTTGGCTAGCCAAGAAACCAGGCTTGTCTTAAAATTGAAGTGAGTACATTGCCTCAGATTTACAAGTGCTTGGATTATAGATATGTACCTCTATGACTAATCCATAGGTATAACTTTTCATAATTACTTTATTAAGGATAATGTTTGGTAGATTCACTTAAGTTTTTTTGTGTACAGTAACTCAATTTCATTGATGACTATTATTCAGTGGTATAGTTTTTTTTTTTTTTTGTAACCTAACTTTTTTTTTTTCCTCTGAGATAAATGGCAAAACGTTTCAATTTGCAAATTGTATGGGTGTTGCCTATTTAGATGTTTTCAAAACAAAATGTCAAACTCTTTTGCAAGCGATTGTATGATCTATCCCTAAGGGGATTGAGATCAATTTAATGAGTTTTACAACTTTATGAAAGTATAAATGTGATACACATTCAATAGAATGTATGCTTCAAATTGTGAATTCTGATCTTTCCCCAGATCTTCAGCACTCAATACTGTGGGTGCTTTCTTATGATGCAGAGTGGTAAGAGACAGCAGCTCCAGTGATCCAGTTCATCACAGCATGAAAACTGATAGTTTGCTGTGTGCTGCTAAGCTATGACATATGTTGTTAAATATATTACATATGCTTTAAACTTAGAGTACTTAAACATTACAATGGATGTATATCAAGTCCTAATTTTAGTAGTAACTGTAAAATTTTATATTCACATTTCCACCAACAAAGTATAAAACATCCAGTCTCTCCTATCTCTTACCAATATATTGTATCATTACTGTTATGAGATTGAGGGGAATGAGATTGAGGGGAAAGCCAGCAAGACAGAGTAAATAAGATCCCAACAGAAGAGTAACTTGGGCTTTATTACTGCAGGCATGTGGATTCTGACTAGCAAGACCACCAGCAGCCACATAGCTGCTTTGGCAGACATTTGAAAGGAAAACTAGAAATAGGGTGTGGCCAATGGGGCACAAGCACGTAGGGGAAAGTAGGATATAGGGTGTGTAGGCTTTGTGGTCGGTATCAGAAGGAACAGCTTGGAATAAAGAGGAATTTCTACCTTACAGTGGCCAAGCATCTCAACAGTGACCTTTGGGCTGGAGAGATGGCTCAATGGTGAAGAGGACCAAATGCTCTTGCAGAGGACCCAGGTTCGATTCCCAGCACCCACATGGCGACTAAGAACCATCTTTAGCTCCAGTTCTAGGGGAATTCGACACCCTCTTCTGAGCTCCTCGGCATTGCACAACATGGGTGCAACAACCTGCATGCAGACAGTACACTCATACATATAAAAAAACTAGTGACCTTTTCCCAGAGTGTAGGATGGGGGTCAAGGGTGAATGCTTCTGGGGTTTCCAGGTTCAAGTTGACTATGGGTTTATATTCCATTGTTTTGTGTCATAAGGATGGGGGGCAATGTTTTCCCTTCTATCTGCTTCCTGCTGACAGGGAAGACCATGAGGAGGTTCATGAGATAGGAAGGTGAGATGCTTTAAGCCTGGGTGTCACTGTTGTCAGCGTGAAGGGGCTCATATTTTTCTGAAGGTAGAGTAAGTAAAAGTCGATTATAACTGGTAAGGATGAGTTACTAGATATGGTCTTACAAGCACCAGATAACAGGGAGCTGTTATCAGGATGAGGCCCAGGGAACACATAATTTTGGCATTCACAATCCTTGACACAGACAAGGCTGCTAAGAGATGCAATATTTTGGCTTCTAGCCAAGAAACTGGCTACTTTTTTGGGGTGGGGTTGTTTTACTAAGATCTCAAATGTTATACACAACATACAATTTCTTGGTCTTTAAAGAAATATGCTGATTACTTTAATTTCTGTTTATACTTTCCTTTTGGCTATTTAAGTCCATACATTTAGCCAAGATTAACAATGTTTTGTTTTCTCAAGATCAATTGAGGATCTGGTCCTCAGTGGTCACTTAGATTTTAGGGGTGGGGGGCTGCTCCTTTTGGCTTTCCTTAAACCAGTTCCATCTATGTGAGGACAAAGTCAGATCTTTCTTTACCATGCATCCCTTTGAAGGGTGAGGAGACATTCTTCTGTGTTGACCTTCCTCTTCTTAGGACAATGGTTTGAATCCCTCTGGTTCTTCTGTTACCTCTCTGAACAGGGGACTCACAGTTAAACAGGACATTTCAAGAGATGCCCCCATACATAGTCCCCTGGGAATTAGTTGAACGCAGAATGCAAGGAACAAAGTTGTTCCTTAAGTCCCTTGGTTGAATTGCTATGAGCGTTAAGTATGGTCATTAATCTTCAAGAAAGGCTTTTAGTTTCACCAACCTGATACTTTTAACTACTGTATAATATTAGATAAAGCTTGAACAAAACTCAAGCAGCCTTACATAAACATTGACTGGAAGAGAGATTTAACACCATAACTTAAGTAGGCAAAGCCAGGAAAAGGATTTAAACAATCTTAGGCCTATCTTAAATGTAAACAGTTTACTACAAGCAGAAGCACTGGCTTCTTTCAAGACTCCTATATTCTGATTTACATTTTTCCTGAGGGCAGGAGTTTTATCACATACCATGGTTCAAGGAGGGAAAACCTAGCTTCTCTTGAGCCAAATTATCTTGTTAGACCAAAAGATATATCAAAATTAATACTTGAATAATACAGAGAAACATAAAGAATATCTTTCAGTAGCCATAAGTGACCAAATATTTGTCTGAGTCCATTGAATATTCCAATATAAGGCAAAACAGAATCTATCTACTGTCAACACTTCCTAATCCTACAGGAAACCTAGAAGCATAACTGTCGAATATCGCAAAGAAGAGACCTGAAACTTTAGCTTAAATGCATTTCCCTCTTACAATCCTGATAAGACAGTATAAAGACCAATTCATTGTTAATGATTATTTAAAAATCAATACCAATGGCATGAAGTATAGATAATTTTCATGAGTTTGATTCACCCATAGTTGTCTGAATTCAGTTCTCCCATAGCAACACATAGGAATCTAGGAAGTTATAAGAGATTAAAACACAAACACATAGGACACAGGGTCAAAGGGAACAAACTACTAAGGCAGCAGGGCACAGGCTCAGGGAGGTCCTTTTCCTTCCTATGAGGAGAAAGAGAGGTAAACCACATTATTGCCCATTGTCCAAAAGGACAACATTGCAGAAACACAAAGCCCAATAGCAGTCCCAGGCTGCCCTCTCCCACCCCTTAGAGGCAAGAGACTAGGCTGGTCCAGGACATCCTAGAGATCAGTTCCCATGAAGCACCCCAGGAGAAACCATGTGGCACCATGTCTGACCCAAGTGTCAGACTCCAAATGTGTCTCCAACCAGAGAAACAGAAGCATAGCCACCATGTTTAGGGATTCCCAAACTCCAAACACTTTCACCCAAACCAGACCAAGATTCCTGGCTTTAAGTGTTAGCTGGCCTTATGCTCACAAAGACTTCTGCCTCTGAGGCCTAAGATTAAAGGTGTGGGGGGATTAAAGGTATGGGCCACCACACCTGGCTGATATCAGAGCCTATCCTTAAGCAAAAAGTCTTAAGGAATGTGTGGGGTGGGAGTAGGGTCATGTCACAAAAGGTGAGAAGCTTTACAGCTGGGTGTCATTGTTGCTGGTTGCAACTGGTTAATATTTTCCTGAAGGGAGGGCGAGCAAAAGCTGATTAAAACTTGTATGGGTGAGTTACTGGATACTGTCCTGTAACTATCGAATAAGACAAGGAGCTATTACATGCGTGAGTCCCAAGGTTACCAGAGGTCAAATTAGGGGACACAGATACAGACATGGAGTTATTCAGTCTGTGATTCCCCACACAGAGGCTAAAGCTCATCTGTTTTGGAGAGAAACTGGGCAAATATGAGTGTTGTTGCTGTAGTAACTGAATGGACTGCCATGTAGCCTCTATAGCTATATTAATTTTATCATTAAGTACCCAGATTTCTTGGGAGAACTGTTGGGCCTATAGGAAGTCGTGTCTCAGACTTCCTACTGAAAGGCCCTTGGCCAAGACTAGGCTAACCCTGAGTAAAACTGCCAGGGTGGCTGTCCTTTGGTTAAATTAATGGGGGTGCTGAGGGATCCTTCCCCTTCTTTCTGGGCCTCTAAATGGGTTTGAACTTCCCTCAGAAGGGTACATAACCAAATCAGGGACTAGTACTACTGGTAAACATGGATCAGGGCTATTGGTCAAGACGCAGAAATACATCCATGTACCGTACCACACAGAGCACCAGCTGTGGAGCCAGCAGTTTGCCCAGGACTGTTAAATTCCAGGAGGCAAACCCCAGACACCAGGAAACCCAGGTGGTCCAGCACTCAGTCTGATTTAGGTAAAGAGGTGGAGGGGGTGCAGAATGTTGGAGGAGAGGGTGAACAGAGTATTGAGAGATGGTCTGGTTCTAGACATTATAGACAGGTAAGGGAAGTGTTAAGTCAGAGGCCAGGACCCCAAGTTCTCGAAAGTGGGAGAAGAAAGCACACACAAGACACTGGAGGAGGCTAACACCTGATTCCAAAGAGATCACCAGATCCAATTTCACCTGCAGGGCTTTCACCTCGCCTAACTGGCCAGATTCTAATCCCTCGCCATCTTCCTCCTCACCCTATAAGAGATCCCTAGCCCACACCGGAGGCACATCTTCTTTGACCTTTCACTTTCAGCATTTTACCTTGGCCCCTTTCACTTTCCCTCTGCCTGGCTTTTCACTTCCTTCATCCTTCAGTCATTTCACTCCCCTTGGGCCATTGAGTTCCACTCAAGAGCACATTTTCCTTCCCTTGGAATAAAGCCTGCCTTTGTTTACTTTTAATTCATATTGATTCTCCCTTCCTCTCATCTTTGGGAAACATAACAGGAAGGACGATTAACCTTTGTAGTAGTGCACAGAGAAAACAGTCTGAGACAATTATAGTAGAAAAAATTTCAAGAGGAAGAGAGAAAGAGAGACCACACTGTCCCAGGAGAACCTGAGTGGAGTTGAGATAATAGAAACATTGAATGGTCTGGTGTCTGATTTGATCGAGGGACTCCAAGGCTTTTTAGAAAACTATTTTACCTGAAAGAGAGACAGTTGGACGTTAGTTGGAGGACCATGTATTCCTTTTCTCCCAAGAAATTTAGGAATGTGTTAGTGTATAGCTAAGATAGCTGCAGAGAAGGGAAACAGAGGAGAAGGTCGTCTACATACTGGAGTAGAACAGATAGGTGGAGATTAAGGGTGACCGGGTCTCTAGCCAGATCCTGGCCAAAGAGATGTGGGCTACCGTGAAAACCCTGTGGGAGAACAGTCCAAGTGAGTTGGGGAGCAGTACCGGAGTCAGGATCCTCCCGTCTAAAAGCGAAGAGATTATATGAATCAGGGTGTAGATGGATAGAGAAGAATGCATCCTTAAGATCTAGGACAATAAATTGGGTGATGGAGGAAAGAACTGGATCTAAAGTTACCACTAATATTAATTTAAAAGTATGATTATCTTACTTTATTAGTTACAAAGTAAATATTTTTAATATTTGATGAGTTATGCTTATCAATAATTTTTGAATTATTTATTTCATTCCAATGGTCAATTATATAGGGGTGTCATTTTATTTTAAGATTTATCTCATTTCCTTTATTTCTCTGTGTGTGTTTGTGTGTGTTTATGGGTGCCTGTGTGTGAATGCCCACGGAAGCCAGAAGACGGTGTCAGATCCCCCTGAAGCTAGAGTTATAGGCAGTTATGAACTTCCTGACACAAGTGCTAGGAACTGAATTTGGGTCTTCTAAAAAGAGCCATGATCTCTCAGCCACTGAGACATTTCTCCAGGCCTAAATGTAGAGTTTATGCAATATTTCCAATGTTTGGACAGATCTCCTGTTTTCCAACAAATTTATGAAATTTATATTGCTTCATGTATTCATTAGTTTTGTTTTTTTAATTTTATTTTTATTGATGCTTTGTGTATTTCATACATCATTTTCCAACTCAGTTCAGGCCGTTTTATTTGAATGTGTGCCGTTTTATTCCTACTTTTGAACAAAATTATATTTAGCTTTTTTTTTTTTTTTTGAGACAGGGTCTCCCTTTAGTCCCACCTGGCCTGGACCTCGCTCTGTAGACCAGGCTGGCCTTGAACTCACAGAGATCCACTTTCCTCTGCCTCTTGAGTGCTGCTGGGATTAAAGGTGTGTGCCCCCACGCCCGGCTTAACTTATTCTTTAGTACTTCTGTTTATTAATTCTTACTGCTGTCTTCGTTAATTGATTTGATTCTTTTAAATTATAATTTTCTGTGTTTGTATGAATTATCCACTTTTTGACATTCCAATTTTGTTTTTTCTCTTTTATTTTGAATGTGATTCTTTTATAACATTTAGATTTGGTACTTTGCATATTATATTACATAACATACTATTGTACCAGTAGTATTACTTTAAAAGATTAAGTAAAATGCAGATGAACATATCTCCCTTTATGTCTCTCTACCTTATTTTACTAAGAATGTAATAAACTATTTTCTCTACATAATTTTAGAATTACTCCCAACAGAATTATAATCCTTACTTCAGACTTAAAATGTAATTTAGAAAAATAAAGAAAATAAAGAAATCCTATTGTTACAGGAAAATCATGAGATCAAAGCCAAGTCAGGTGAAAACAGGGAGTTTAATTTTATGCTAGTGTCACTAACCCAGGAATCCTTCCCAGAAGGAGTTAGCACCTTAACTTAGTCAAATGCAAGCAAAGAGCAAATAACACATAATTTAAGTGGCTTACTGGTAACATATGGCTGCAAAGATTACAGGAATGTGACATCCTGGATAATTGCAGGGGCAGAGGGGAAGAATCCTGTGTGTCTTCTCTATTTCTATCTCCTGTCTCAGAGCTCTTCCAGCTCCAATGTTCTTAATTCCATAATATTGCAAGGTCTTTTAGCAACCAACCAAGATGTTTTTCTATTTCCTATTACTATAGCTATTTCTTATGCCTATTATTGTTATGCAACCTTATTTTTTCTTGCATATTTTTCCTCGACTGTTTTCCCCACTAAATTTTGACTTCTTTATTCATTTGGCTAGTTCTACTCATAGTAATTATCTTTATTATTTTTTTTTCAGCTCAGAAAGTCTTGTTAAGGCTGCAACAAGCCCCATAAGGTTGGAGCTGGAGAGATGGTTCAGTGATTAAGAGCACTGGCTACTTTTGGAAAGGACACAGGTTTGATTCTCAGCACCCATTTGGTGTGAACAACATCCATAACTCTTCTGATCTCGGTGGGGATAGCGTGACTTGGTACCCTTTACATACTACACTCATACACAAAATTAAAAATAATAATAAAATATCTTTTAAAAAACATAAAAAATTTCTGGTCTCTTTGGAATGTTAACTTTCCAGTTTTCCAGGTCTTCCACCTGGCCCTATGATCACCCTGGGAGGGGAGGTTCAGGTTAAGTGGTGTTAAGGAGATGGCTAACTGTTCTTTCTCTGAAACCCCGCCCCTAGGGGGCAGTTCTTTACTGGTTGCAGACAGGAGGTCACTGTAAGCCCTGCTCACTTTTCTGAGTTTTTCAGAAAACTGTAATCTCTCTCCTTTTCTTCTTCATATAACATTCTTAAGCACGTTTTCCTTAATGTTTTGGGAATTCTCCATTACCTTGTATGTCTCTATTTTTTTCTCTGAAGGTTCCTTCTCCGCCACATGTCTGCTCTCCATGCAGACTCTAAACTTACATAGTTTCCTGTTTTTTTTTTTTTAATTTAATTAATTTATTTTTTATGTGTATGAATGTATTGTCTACATGTAGGTTTGTGCACCCGTGTCATGCAATGCCGCGGAGGTCAGAAGAGGGTTTCGGATTCCCCTGGAACTGGAGTTCTCCTGGAATTTTCGGATTCCCCTGGAACTGGAGTTCTCCTGGAATTGGAGTTACAGACGGTTCTCAGCCATCATGTGGGTGCTGGGGATCAAACCCTGCAAGAGCGGTAGGCGCTCTTAACCACTAGGCCATCTCTCCAGCCCCTTCTGGCTTTTTTTTTCCTCCCCTCCATTCACCTCCTTAAGACAACTGCTGAGATCCCCAGCTTGCCTGCCCTGTGTATTTTTCTTTAAATTCTAATAAAAATTTTCCAAAGCTTTCTGTTGGAGTCCAGTCTTTTATGAATGAGACTAATAATCCTCTAGGGCATGTTAATTTTCCCCTCTATCCTTCTGATATGGTAATATTGGGGGAGAGAGAGAGAGAGAGAGAGAGAGAGAGAGAGAGAGAGAGAGAGACTTAACTCAATTGTGATTAGAGAGGCCAATGTCCTGGAATCTAAAGGCCCATCAAAACAACCTCAGACCAGAGCCTTTATAGTCTTGTCTTGCAAATTCAAAGAATGCCCAGAGATTTAGAAAGGAATATTTTGTTATGAAAAGGTTAGGAGAAAGAAGGCTGACCTCCAGTACAGTAGGAGGAGGGGTCCCCAAGTGTGGGATTCCACTGAGTCTCATTGCTAGGGAGTTAATGGAAGGAGGAGTAAAGGGCGAGATGAGCTGGTCAGTCCAGTTCTCATTCCACATTTCCATGTAGGTTGACATTCTGGCCCCATCCTCAGAAAATATTCCAGCAACAGGGAAACTTCAGGGAAAGAGATAAGGAAAAATGATTTACTGTCATCCCTAGCCTCTAGCTATGGTGGAAGCAGAGAGATTTTTGAATCAGATAGCTCTGGCATCTCACTTCATGCAGGAACAAGTGCAGTGACAGATCCAAAGCAATTTCCAGCTCTTAGCTGAGAAAGAATCTTGTCATTTTTTGTGGGTGGTCTGTTTATATTAAACTGTCTACAAATTTATATCTCCTGTTCTCATAAATTCCTACATAATATATTTTCTGGTTGTAGACTCCTAGGTTAGTAATTTCTTTCCTTTTACTAGTTGTGAACTATAGTGCCATTTCTTCCTGTGTCCTTAATTTGGGTTGAGAAATCCACTTTCATCTATATATTTGTTCTTGTATGAAAATCACCTACCATCAGCACACATATATAAGCTGCTTCATTTTTTTTCAATTCTGTTTACTTTCAGGATTTAATTTTGATGTGTCTTCTAAATCTCTCTGGTTTTATAGATAGATTTCATTATTTTGCATATACATTTATGCCCGCAACAAAATTTAGTTTCAGCCATTCTTTCTTGTAAGTGTATTTTCTCATTAGCAATCAAGAAATTCACAATATGAAACTTACATATAGAATTATATTTTCACATTTCTCTGAAAATATTTATTGTCATTTCTGACTAATTACTTCTTGTTATGCCCATAAAATAATACTTCCCTCAAATTTCACTGGAGAAATGTTTTGCAGTAAATGCTAATTAACACAGAGACCTACATGTTGTCATCATGTAGAAAATAAGAGACTTCAGGGTGATATGCCCTAAAGAGGACCCACTATATCACCCTCTCCATCAAGGCTCAGAGATCATTGCTAAAAGATTAACAGTCCAAAGTGGTAGATATATACAAGGAATCTGTTTTTTCCAGATGCAACAATTGCATATATGAACACTTATGGCAGCATCCACAAGAAATGTGCAAGCCCAAACCAGACAAAACAAAACAAAATAAACAAACAACAACAGCAAAAACAACAACAACAAAAAAAAAACAAAATAGAAGGAGGGAAGTGGATAAGAAACCCCAGCCTTATCTGAGGAACTATTGGCAACTGAGAGTTGCCAGAGGAGAGTGATGAGTTGTCTTTAAGACTGTGATGCTGGTAGGTTGAACAGACTCCAGGGAATGGAACCATACCTAACATCATTTGGGAAACACAAATTAGACTAGATAGGATTTAAGAAAAATAATAAAGGACATGAGGTGAGGGAGGTGGAGAAAGAAGACATAAAGTAGGGGAGGTGGAGAGAGAGTACATGAAGTGGGGGGTAGAGAGGAGGAGTGAGTCTGAGAAAAGATGGAAGAAGGGAGTCTGAAGGTGATTGAAACATATTGTACAAATTCTCAAATAATGAATTAAAAAAACATGTACACCTCTGAGTTCTGTGGAGCACACCTTTAATCCCAGCATTTTGGAGGCAGAGGGAGTTGGATCTCTGGCCTGGTCTACACAGTGAGTCCCAGGCCAGCTGTGGCATCAAGGGGGACCTTATCTCAAAAAAGAGTACAAGTGTGTGTGTGTGTGTGTATGTGTGTGTATGTGTGTGTGTGTGTGTGTGTGTGTGTGTGTGTGTGTATAAAAGCAAGGGCTAAATTAACAGAATTTCTGAGCTATATCTTTAGTGTCACAGAAAAAAATGTGTAAAGGTCATTTCAGAGCCATATTTATATATCCAAAATTAGTTCATGTTAAACTGTCAGAAAGAAACACAAAGTAAGTTTGACCTAGATAGTGACTCTTCAGAGAAGGAAATCAAAATAAAAGAAAACGTTATTAGTTGAAATGAATATAAATTTTTATGCCCAATAATGTCAAGCACATACTATAAAATTTTAGCTTTCAGTGACCGTAATGCTAAATTTATTATGAGATGACTGAAAAAATTCTAATGTCTCTATCAGGCATGATTTTAACAAAATAAACCAAGACTTTATGCAAAGCATTAAAATTAAAAAAATATTAAAAACCAGCTATAACTATTTTTAAACATATTATTTAATTTTAGTTTAAAACATTTTATTTATTATTTTTATTTTATATGTATGATTGTATTGCCTGCATGCATATAAGTGCACCTGCTGCATGTGATGCCCACAGAATTTAGAAAAGGGCTTCAGATCCCTTGGAATTGGATTTACAGATGATTGTTAACCACCATATAAGCACTGGGAATCAAAACTGGGTCCTCTGCCAGAGCAGCTAGTGATCTTAACCTTTGAGCCATCTTGCTTCCTAAGATATTCCTTTAAGCGGAATAAAATAGAAAAACACAATGGCTTTTTTCTGTACTAATTCAAATCCACATTTCACTTATATCTATTATAGTCTCATCCTTCCCTTTTGTTTACTTTTCCTGTTGCTGTGTGTGTGTCTCTCTTGCTCAAACACACAGTCATACATACACACACATACCCAACACAACCTCACTACCCATAGTAAGTCTATCATTTTCTGTCCTTGTCCTCATTTTGTTCTTAATCAATGTTAATCAGGAATGTCAAAATATGTACACGATATAATTTTCTTCTTAACCTAGAGTAAAGCAAACAGAAATCAAACAATAACAGAAATAGTTTGGTGGATTTGAATTAGCATAGATGCCAAGCATAACATTTTATAAAGCTAGTATCACCTATAAAATTAATTAGTTCTGAGAAAATAATCCTGCATCTTTACTCCCTATCCTCAAATAAACATCCAAATCCTGTTCCCTGAAAGCCATGAAGTGCACTCTGTTTAATTTCACAAAAAAGTGTTCATGTAAAAATGTCATATTTGGTAGTTTGAGAGATGATTCAGTGATTAAGAGTTCTTGCCACTCTTGTAGAGGACCCAGGTTTGGTGTTTTGCATGAGCATGGTGGTTCACAACTATCTATAACTCCAGGTCCAGGGGACATGCTGCTTTATTTTGGCATGTTTGAGCAGCATTAATGCTTGTTCTCTACATACATACATGTAAGTAAACCACTCTTACCCAAAAATAAGAATAAATAGTTTCTTAAGATCACATTGCACTTTCTATATTCCTCCACGAAATAGGATTCATACAATTGAGGAAAAAAAATCCAGTAATATAAACAAGGAGTCATGAATGCTTGGTAAAGCAGATGAGTAAACCTGCATGTGCTATAAAGTGTGTAAGTCTAGGGGCTGGAAAGATGGCCTAGCGGTTAAGAGTGCCGACAGCTCTTACAGAGGACCTGGGTTCGATCCCCAGCACCCACATGGCGGCCGAGAACAGTCTGAAACTCCAATTCCAGGAGAACTCCAGTTCCAGGGGAATCGGACACCCTCTTCTGATCTCTGTGGCATTGCACAACAGAGGTGCACAAACTTGCATGCAGACAGTACATTCATACACATACAGAAATAAATAAAATTAAAAAAAATGTGTTTTTTTTTAAAGTGTAAGTCTAAGAATATATTAAAGTTAATCATGAACTCTTCCTCACACGGGTTACTGCCAACTTTTCCCTGACACAAACTTTTTCTCATGTTTTTCACAATGATAAATCTTGAATGAAGATCTGCATGAAAATGGAAATTTGTCCTATACATAATTCAATAATATTGGGATAGCATGGTGATTCTGCCCTAGAACTGCACCTTCCTCAAATTGAACACAATGAAAACAATTAAGGAAATGGGTTACAAGCATCATCATGACATGAAACTCTCAACAGTTCATTAAATGGTTTTCTTGAAACTGAATTTGAGGAGTCTGGTCATCTCCAGCATGTCCAAGATAGCCTGAGTAGGGCCTGTACATGGTACAGGGGTCCGGACATTTCCAGCCTGCCTAAGAGTACCTAAATCTTCATTTCACCTTCAAGGAGAGGCAGTAATGTAATGTGAAACGATGGAGAGCAATATTCCAAGCAAATGGTACCATGAAATAAGCACAAATTATAATTCTAATATCTGACAAAATAAAGTTCAAATTGAAACAAATCAGAAGAGAGAGAAAGTGACTACATTCTTATCAAAAGAACAATTAAGCAAGAACACATTATAATCATGAATATATATGCACTAAACTATGGTGCACCGAACTTCGTAAACATAATTCTACAGGACTTAAGGAAAAGATTAATCCCAACACACTTGTAGTAGGGAATTAAAATATCCCACTGTCTCCAACTGATAGGTCAACTGGACAAAGAATAAACTGAGAGATATCTGAATTAAACAATATGATACATCAAATGGACCTAACAAACTTGTACCTAATATTCCACCCAAGCAGGAAAGAATACACTTTCAGTTCAGCTACAAAGAATATACTTTCAGTTCAGCTCCTAATGGAATTTTCTCTAAAATTGACCACATACTGAAACAAACAAACAAATAAACAACAACAATCCTCAGCAAAAAAAAAATTGAAATAATTCAACACATTCTATCAGGATATAATACAAAAATGTTTAATATCAACCTCAGAAGAAGCCTTAGGAACTACAGGAACTCATGGAGATTAAACAACACATGCTTGAATAATGAATGGTTCGAAAGGGGAAATTAAGAAAAAAACTAAAGTATTCCTGGAATTAAAGGAAAAGTAGAATAAAAACACAACACAACCTTAGAATACTTTAAAAGCAGTCATAGTAGGGAAATTTATAGCTTTAAGTGCCTATATTACAAACCCAGAAAGAGCATATATAATTTACTTAATATTGCATCTCAAGACAATAGCAAGGCAATAAAAAATGAAACTTGGTGCCTAGCGGTTAAGAGCATCAACTGCTCTTGCAGAGGACCTGGGCTCTATCCCCAGCACCCACATGGCTGCTGAAAACCGTCTTTAGGTCCAGTTCCAGGGGAATCCGACACCCTCTTCTGACATTGCACAACAGGGGTGCACAGACCTACATACAGACAGTACATTCATATACATACAAAAATAAATAAAATAAAAAAACATGAAACTCAAAGCCAGTAACCTAGAAGAAATAAAAATAAACCAGAGCAGAGATTAATGAAATAGAAACAAATAAATCAACAAAAAGAATCAATGCGTCTAAAAGCTGGTTGTTTGAAAAGATAAATAAGATACAGCCATAGTCGACTTAACCAAAAGAAAGAGCAACTCCAACTCAACAAAATTAGATATAAAAGGGTAAAATCACAGTAGACAACAAAAAGCTCTAGATAATTATAAGAGAATAATTTTAAAAATTATACTCTATGACTATACCCTATGAAATTTGAAAACTTAAAAGATATGGAAGAATATCTAAAATCATGTGAATCAAAAAAGTTAACCCAAGAAGAGATCCACAGCCTAAACAAACCCAAAACATATAATGAAATTGAAATATAAATATAAAATATAAATATAACACCTCTCACGTAAAAAGAGCCCAGACCAAGATGGATTTACAGCAGAATTCTACCAGACACTTAAAGATCTACAACAAATATTACTTAAGCTATTAGAAAAAGATAGTCCGGCACGCGTCGTGGTACATGCCTTTAATCTTAGCACTTGGGAGGCACAGGCAGGTGGATCTCTGTGACTTCAAGGCCAGCTGTTTACAGAGTGAGTTCTAGGCCAGCTGGGACTACAGGGAGATCTTGCTCAAAAGGACCAAAAAAAAAAAAAAAAAAAAAAAAAAAAAAGAGGGAAACATCCAAATTTCTGTCTAGGAAACCCCAATCACTACCAACACCAGGTAATGATACAAGCAAAAAATGCAAACTATAAACCCATAGCCTTAATGAATATACATGCAAAAGTCCTCAAGAAAATACTTCCAAACCATATACAGGCACACATCTAAAAGGTCATCCACCATGATCAAGTTGCCTTTATTCTAGAGATGCAAGGATAGAACATACATAAATTAATAAAAGTCATATATCATATAAATGGACTCAAAGACAAAAATCACATGGTCATCTCAATAGGTGTAGAAAAGACCCTTGATAAAAATCCAACATACATTTATGTTAAAAGTTTTAGACGGAGTTGGACTAGAGGGAGCATACCTTAACATAGTTAAAGCTATATACAACAAACCCACAGTCAACGTTCTTCTAAATGGAGAATAACTTGAAACATTTCCCTTAGAACCAGGAACCAGAAAGGCTGTCCACTACCTCCACTCCTTTTTAATACAGATCTTGAACTTTTCTAGTGCAATAAGACAGCAGAAGGAATTTAAAGGAACACTAATAGGAAAAATACAAAAGAGACTACATTATCCCTTTTTGAAGATCATACTTGAGATACCAAAAATTCCACCAGAAAACTCCTAAACTTTCCATAAAGTGGCAGATAACAGAATCAAAGATACATACATATCCATGTTTATTGCAGCTCTTTTCACAATAGCGAAGAGCTGGAATCAGCCCAAATGTCCCTCAACTGACTAGTGGATGACAAAAATGTGGTACATCTATCTACACAATGGCCTACTACTCAGCAGTAAAGAAGGATGACATCGTGAATTTTGCTAAGTGAAGTAACACAGGCCCAGAAAAACAAACAGCAAATGGTCTCCCTCATTTGTAGATGCTAACACCAAATCCCAGATGAAAGGCAAGCTGAACAACATTGTTGTTATATTTCTGTTTATCTGAAAGCAACTATGTTCTTATAATGTAAATCTCTTAACAGGCCCTTCTACTTTTAGACTCTGTAATTACTGTATATGAGTGGAAAGTATATATTCATATTTTAGAGTAATGTAAAATTAAAGGAGGAAAATGTGAATTCCTAAACATGCACAAAAAAGAAAGATGACATCATGAACTTTGCAGGTAAATGGATGGAACTTGAAGCCATTATGCTAAGTGAAGTAACACAGTCCCAGAAAAACAAGTGGAGAATGGTTTCCATCATTTGTGGATGCTAACACCAAATCCCCAGTTGAAAGGCAAGCTGAGTGTTCTTGTTATATTTCTGTTTATCTGAAAGCAACTATGTTGTTATAACTTAAATCTCTTAATGGACTCCAGAATTGACCCACCACTTATTTTCAGACTCTGTAATTACTGTACGTGGGTGGAAAGTATGTATCCATATTTTAGAGTAATATAAAATTAAAGGAGGAAAATGTGGATTCCCAAACATACAAAAAAAAAAAAAAAAGACTGAAAGAAAGATGCAGGACAGCTATGGTAAAATGCATGATCTGGGGTGGGGTGGGAGGAAGGGAAAGGGGAAATATGTATAAATTGAACTGAAAATTGATATATGAAATACATAAAACATCAATAAAAGCATTATAAAATAAAAAATAGTAGCCTTTCAATATTCCAATGACAAGCAATTGGAGAACAAGTACATGAAAAGCCTCCCATTCACAACAACCTCAAAACAATTATAAAAATAATCCTGACCTAAAGCATTAAATATTTCTACAATGAAAATTTAAAATCTTTAAGGGAGAGATTGAGGAAGAAAACAGAAGATGGAAGGGGACCTCCCATCCTCTGAAATTGAAAGAATATCATGTGAAAATGACCATCCAACCAAAAGCAATATAAAAATTCTATGTAATTCCAATCAAAATCCCCATAATATTCCCTACAGAATTAGAGAAAAAAATCTATAAATTCATATGGAAACACAAAAGTCCTGGATAGCCAAAGTAACCCTGAGCACAAAGAGTAATATGGGTGTGGGGGGAATTAATATACCAGATTTCAAATTAAATTACAGAGCTATAGTCATAAGAGCAGCATGGTACTGGCACAAAAGTAGACCACAAGTTCAATGGAATATAAATGAAGACCCAAAGCTGAGTACATGCAATTTCAGGCATTTGACAAAGAGGCCATGAACACGCACTGGAAGAAAGAATCTTGGCAAATGTTCCTGCAAAAATCAGATCTCCACCAGAGGAAGAATGAAAATCTTTAAAAAAATCTGTTTAACTTAATATACCTGTCAAAACTTAAGATGCTGCAACATAAATAAATATCGCAAACCACAATATTAAAAGTATTTTTGAGGAACTAAATTCATATAAAATTAATTTCACTGATTCAAACTTTACATTATTCTTATTTGTACTATTATTTTTCAATTATACTACTGAATATGGTGCACCATTATAAACTCCATGTTTTCAAAACTGCCTTTTAAAAAAATCTTTTGAGTTTTATAAGGCCGCATTTGTCAATTGTCTACCTTGTTTCCTGTGCAGCTGCTGTCTGATTTAGAACGTCTTTCCTATGCCTATGTCTTGTAGGTTGCTGCCAACATTTTCTTCTATCACCTTCAGAGTTTTGGGTTTCACGTTGAGGTCTTTGATCCATTTGGAGTTGGTTTTTGTACATGGTGAGAAGTAGGGGTTTAATTTTATTCTTCTACAAGTGGTGAACCAGTTTTGTCAACACCACTTGCTGAAGATGCTGTTCTTTCCTCCATTGAGTCTTTTTGGCCCCTGTGTCAAATATGAGGTGGCTGAAATTATATGTGCTCAAGTTTGGATCTTCAGTTTTGTTCCATTGGTCTATAGATCTGTTTTTGTGCCAGTACCCAGGCTTTTTTTTTTTTTTTTATGACTCTAGCCCTGTAGTATAGTTTAATGTCTAGTATAGAGATCTCTCCTCTATTGCTCTTTTCACTCAGGGTTGATTTGGCTATTCAGGGTCTTTTTTTTTCCATATGAAATTAAGGCTTTTTTCCCAAGCCTATGAAGAAAGTCTTGGGGATTTTAATTGGGATTTCCTTAAATCTGTATATTAATTTGGGTAGAATGTATACTTTTACTATATTAATTTTTCCAATCCATGAGTATGGGAGGTCTTTCCATCTTCTGATGTCATTTTCAATCTCCTTCTTCAGGGGTTTGCAATTTTTGTTGTAGAGATCTTTGGTGTCTTTGTTTAGGTTTGTTTCTAGGTATTTTATTGGTTTTGAGGCTATTGTGATTGGGAAGGTCTCTTTGTATTCCTTCTTTAGTTGTTTGTTGTTGGTGTAAAGAAAGGCTACTGATTTTTCTAGGTTAATTTTGTATCCTGACACTTTACTGAAACCCCTAATCATTTCTAGAACTTTTCTAGTTGAGTGTTCAGCATCTCTTAGATAAATTATCATATCATCTGCACAGAGGGAGAGTTTGACTTCCGTTTTTTGAAATAGTACTTCTTTAATTTCCTTTTCTTGCCTTATTGCCCTAGCAAGCGTTTCTCCAGGAACAGTGAAGAGTTTCAGTGGATAATGCACTTGCTGCTCAAGCATGAGGGGAGCAAGAATTTGGATCCCTACAACCCAAATGAAGACAAATGCAACAGCATTATCTGTAACCCCCATTTATCTGGGGCATGGTGGGGACAATCCCTGGAAAGTCTTGGGTCAGAGGAAATGGCTAATGAAGGCTTGAACAAGAGACTTCCCCCCAAAAGGTGAAAGTCTTGCGGAGCTACCCTTGAGGTGGTCCTCTCTACTTCATATGAAATGGCATGTATATATTTCCACTGACACATGAACACCCTCACACACATGAACATGCACACACATAAATGATATGTACATATTGTGAACATACATATATTGAAAAATCACCAAAAATATAGCATAGTATAATTTTGAGTGATATTCACATTTGCTTTCAATTATGTTAAAGAAGTTTCTAAGTTTTCATTTTATTTTTATTAATTTATCCTGTCTACATTTAAAACAGAAATCTTTAAAACGGGGGTAGATTGTCCTATAAAATATATATAATTAAATCATTTAAAAGGATAGCAATTAATACAGGAGTTTGTTTATAATCCATCAGAGAATTTGAGAAAAATATGCAGATGAGACAGAGAAATATATGTCAGTAAAAAAAATGTTGAGATTTAAAGAATCATGCCGGTTTTTCAAATAAATAGTACATTCACAAAAATGAATATTTACACTCATTTTAATTTACTCAGAATAGCATATATTTATTGATTCTGTCTTGCTAAATGAAATCATTTTCCTAAAATTAGTCAGATTTCCATGATTTTGGTGCTTATTCTTTTCAATTATTTCATATGAGTTGAATGTGGTTTACTCTATCAGAGTAAGCCATTTTTGCACAAATTTACAAAGCTTCACTTAAGTACATTCTGTACATTCTGTTTACTGTCGCCTATATATAACCTGTCATATTGTATTCAGGAACTGAGGGATATCAGACATCTGTGTTTTCATTTTTTTAATGCATCTGCTGAGTATCAGAAGATTCAGTCAAATTTGAGAAACAAAAATACTTTTTATAGAATCATGAAGAATATTAACATCTTGCTTAATTTTTTCTCATATCATCATAACAACTGCTTCCCTTCCTCCTGTCATACAATTTATTTATTACTATAATCAGAAGTTGACACTTTTAGGCACATTGCATAATTTTATCTTCACAAAAATTGGAAGAAATTGATTAAATAGAGGTTCAGCAAGATTAAGGAGGGAATGTGTCATAAATCCTATATGTGATTCTGGGCTTCTCTAAATACAGGCATTGAAATGCATGCAGTACAACCACACCTGTGTACTTGTTTTATGTCTACTATCATGTATATGCATGCATGTACATGCCTTCATATGTGTGTGTGTATGAGTGTGTGTGTGTGTGTGTGTGTGTGTGTGTGTATGTATGTGTGCATGTGAGGATGCTCTGTCAAGATTCAGATAACAAATCGAAAGCCAATTCTTTCTAAGAAATGTTTTGGGGAAATAATTTGTACAAAACTGTAGACATAGGAGATAAGTGGCATTTAGTTTCAAATTCAACTCAAATGCAAACAAGAATAGGAAAACTTGTTGCTATTATTGTCATTACTACTGAGGGCTCTAAACCAACACACATACACACACACAAACACAACATGCAACGTGTAGACAGAATGATAGTGAGATAGAGACAGAGAAAGAAGGAGAGATGGAGACAAAGAATTCAGGTATCTAGCCCCAGGGGTATTGAAATTAGTCAAGCCTGTGGCATCCAAATTTTCTTTCAATGTGAGTAGGAAATGATTCTCCTAATCCTTCTTTCTGGGTCTAAAGGAATAAACTGAAGGACACTCTTGATCTTAAAAAAAATAATCTTGGGCTGGGCGAGGTGGCACACACCTTTAATTCTTGGGAGGCAGAGGCAGGTGGATCTTTGTGAGTTCAAGGCCAGCCTGGACTACAGAGTCAGTTCCATGACAGCTGGAGCTACATTAGACTCTGCCTCAAAAAGTAAACTTGGGGCTGGCTGGCAAGATGGTTCAGCATTTAAGAGCACAGGATTCTTTTTCAGAGGTCCCAGGTTCTGTTCCCTATACCTACATGGTGACTAATAAGCCATCCACCATTCCAGTTCAGAGGATCTCTTGCTGTATTCTGACCCCCCACCCCACCCCGTCATTTGTACGCACAGCTACACTTGTATGTATTCAGGTATAACACTTTTACATATCATTAACATAAACAGATCAATAAAAATAAGATGATAAATAAGATCTTACACTATACATACTTGGTCAGACTCAGAAGCCAGAAATATATAGAAATGCTGGATGACAAATATCCTGCCTAAGTGAAACATGATATTTTTCTGACATGACTTTTATAGTGTTTGAAGGCAGTGAACTTATATATGACATGAATTTTGATGCCTAGAGGCATCAGTTTACTCTGTTAAAACATTTTGTTTAAGGTAAGCATGAGAGATTGTAAAAATGACTTAAAATATGACCATATTCTGGATCTAAGACTTTTATCTGACCTTTCAATGAAAACGTTACTGTTTATGATGTAAACAACCTCACTGAAACCTGTGTTCTTCTGATCCATCAGGACACCTTCTTGTCTTCTACCTAAGATCCTGAATGAATGTGGATGTGCATGCTTTACAAATCAAAGCTCTAAAAGCAGGGAATTTTACTCATTGAAACAGCAAGAGAAATCTGTTTTCCAAGGCCTGTTCTCACTGCCTTCTGTAAACTGTATAGGTTTCTCGTATCATAACTTCCCTTGAGCTCAACTTTCTCCCCTTAATAAGAAGTACGCAGAAAAATCTGGAAAGGATAATATAAATATGTTTTAGCCTCTAAATACTTAAGTACAGTACCAAATTGTTCCAATTTTGATGATAACAAATGGGATGGAATTGTATCAAGGTAAAATATTTCTTTGCAGACCACAAAATATTTGAAAAAAGAGATAGCTTATAGAATGTGAGAAAATATATGCAATGCATACATCAATAAAAGTCCTAATATACGTCATAAAAGGAAGTATAAAACTTTAGTCCCATATGAAAAATTCTCAAATTAGAAGTAGGCAAAGGATGTAAATACGTAGTTTTCAAAGGAAGATATTATAAAGTACAAATAATAAGTTACAGAAATATATGGAAAAATGTTTGACACCACTGAATATCAGAGAAATGCAGATTAAGAATAGAATTAGAAATCACCTCCAACTTATTCCAGATGGACAGCATGCTACTGCAAATGCAAATGATAACAAGTGTTGGCAAAGTGGACATATAGAGAAACCATTGGCTATTTTCTATAGAAATGTAAATTATTAAGGCCATTGTGGAGAACTATGTGGAAGTTCCTCAAAAATAAAAATAGAATTAATCTATGGCAACAAAAATGTATTTGGTTATTTACATGTGATTTGAAATCATTTTATTGTAGAGACATTTACAATCACATAATCTTTGCAGGACTATTCATATTACCTAAGAAATGGGTAGCTACATAAATGCCTATCAACTGATGAATGGATGTATGATAAGTATATAAAACTAAGTAACGACTCATTATTGTTAATAAAGCAATCATATTCTTTATTCAAATATGAACCAGTTTCAAGATGCTGTTTTTTAGTGGAGTGGTCTATGCACAGAGAGACAAACGGTATACATGCTTGCTCATGAGAAAAGTGTGAAGGGCTTTTTCTAATGAATTATAATTGCCAGAAGATAGAGAATAACACAGAAAGAAGGATTCAGAAAGATTAGGTGAATGCTACTGAGTTATATCAAGCTAGAAGTTAGATATTCCTGTATGCAATGAATAATAAGATGATAGATGACAACTGATATTCATTTCTACATATGAGAGAAAAGGCATTTGTTTTATTGAATGTTTGTGCATTTCCTACATCTTAGATATATTTAGATCCCATATCCTATCTACAATCAGATTTAATACATTCTGTCATATATGTTAAGACTCATTGGGGCATGTTTGTGTCTCCAGATGTCCCTCAATATGAGTTCATCCACTGGAGCCTGGACAGCCTATCCAGCCACTCCACTTGTTTAGAGAAAACCATTTTCTCTCACTCATCCATCAGTGATCAACTTCTCAGATAAGATTGAGGTTTCTTACCCATTTCCTCAGTTCTATGTCTGGGATATGCATTCTGCAGTATCTTACTCTAAAGTTTGGCCAGTTGTGGATTTCTCTGTTAATCACCCTCTGTTGCATGAGGAAGAATTTTTTGTGACAGCTGAGACATGAATTCATATTATCTCTAAAAACTATCCCCCTATGTTCTATGGGCCTTATGTTTAGAAGTTTTATTATAGCTGTGTCCCTGAGGGCTGTGCATCTCACAGACATTTGTTGCCTGTGTTCAATTAGTTGTTGTACTGGATAGCTTTAGTGTCAACTTGACACACCTGGGTTGAGGGAGCCTCAATTGGGGAATTGGCTCCACTGGCTTGGCCTGTGGCCACATCTGTGGAGTATTGTCTTGATGGTTGAGCAGTGTGGGAGGGCCCAGCCCACAATGAGTGGTGCCACCCTGGGCAGGTGGTTGTGTACGGTATAAGAAGACAGTCTGAGGGGCTGGAGAGATAGCCTAGCGGTTAAGAGCACCGACGCTCTTGCAGAGGACCCGGGTTCGATCCCCAGCACCCACATGGCGGCTAAGAACCGTCTGTAACTCCAATTCCAGGAGAACTCCAGTTCCAGGGGAATCTGAGACCCTCTTCTGACCTCCGCGGCATTGCACGACATGGGTGCACAGACCTGCATGCAAAACAATACATTCATACACATACAAAAATAAAATAAAAAAAAAATAATAAAAAAAAAAAGAAGACAGTCTGAGCATGAGCCAGGGGAGGAAGCCAGTGAACAGCATTCCTCCATGGCCTGTGCTTCAGCTCCTGCCTCCAGGTTCCTGCCTTGGGCTCCCTGAGTGATGAACTGTGACCCAGGAGATGTCAGCTGAATAAACCCTTTCCTCCCCAAGTTGGTGTCGGTCAGAGTGTTTTGTCACAGCAATGGAAGACAAACTAGAACAGTTGTAAAGTTGAAATAGTTGCAATACATTGATGAAAGAAGCTTCTTTGACAAAAAGTGTCAGGTATACTTGTCAGGGTAGTCTGAAGGTCTTAGGATAAGCAGAAAAGGACATTTGCCCAAGGCAGGGATGGAGGCAGTATGGAGAGGTATAACTAGCCAAGCACAGTAGAAGGAGAAGAATGTAGCTGATCTGGGTTCAAGGGGATCAAGAAGCAGTGAGTGCTGTCTCAGGCAGGAAGAACAGGAGGGTGCCTAGGCCTAGGAAAGGATGAGGAAAGTCCAGCTAGTTAAGAAGAGTATATGTGGGTTCTGGACAAGAACACTGTAGCTTGTCCCAATGCAGGGGAGCAAGATGCAGTGGGTGGGGTGTTGGGGTGGAAGAGTGGGTGGGGCCTGGACCCAAATGGGTATTTGACCATTGTGGGGACAGTCTAACTGGCTAAACAGAATGGGTGTCTGAGTTGCTTTTTTGATTTTAACCATTCTGAATGAAGTAAGATGAAATCATAAAGTACTTTTAATTTGAATTTCCTTAACTATTAAGGGTATTGAACACTTTTTAAAGATTTGATCACCATTTTTATTCTTCTTTTGAGAGCTTTCTGTTAAGAACTGTAGCCAGTTTTAAATTGGGCCATATGATTTCTTGACTCATTTTACTTCGAGTTTTCTGTATGACCTGAAAATCAATCCTCTAACACATGGCAAAGATTCTCTCCAAGTCTGTGGGAATCCTCTTCACTCAATTGCTTGTTTACTTTGCTATACAGAAGGAATTAAGTTTAATGAGATCCAATTTGCCAATTGCCGGGCTTAATTGTTGAGCAATAGAGTAAGTTTTAGAAAATCTTAACTTGTGCCCATATCTTTCTGGAAACTACTTCTGTTTGCTTCCTTTAAGTTTCATATTCATCACTGCTCTTTTCACAATATCTAGAGAATGGAAAAATACCTAAAGGCCCTTGAATGGAAGAATGAATCATGAATATGTGGTACATTTGCACAATGGAATTCTAATCCATTGTTAAAACAAAAATTAAACTGTGAAATTTGCACATAAAATTTTTAAACTGAGTGAGATAATCCAGATTATAATAAGTGATTCATACTCTTTCATATTTATGAAACATATATTATATGTAAATATATACCTATATATCTAAATCTTTAGATGTTTGTATATATCTTGAAGTAATTACAACAGTAGAATGGAACTGATGAAGGGGGAAGGAAGAGTTTGAATGGGGAATAACATGAAACAGGTTTTAGTAAAATAAAAATGGGGAAAATAAAGGTGTACTTTAACTGGGGAGAGGAATGGGGACTACACAGAGGGAGAGGAAAGAGAGATAAATAATAATAGGTAATATGAAAAACGTTAAGAATATTTTATTTCAAAAGTCTACTGAAAATGCACATATAGGCGAGGTATGGTAGTATATGCCTTTAATGCCAGTGCGCAGGGAGTAGAGTCAAACAGATCTATGTTAGATCAAGGTAAGCCTGGTGTATGTAGCAAGTTCCAGAACACATGGGGTTACAGAGAGACACTGTTTCAAAAAATGTACATATAAATATATCTTTGAGTGCATGTGTATAGCTGAAGGATGTATAACAAATATCCCTGTGACAGGTAAAAGAAACGTTCCCTTAAGTTGTTGGTCAGGGTAGTCCAAGAGACTTCAAAAATAATATAGGCAATTGCTACAGCCCTTGGTTGTTCCCCATAACTTCAAGGTAAGGCAATATTGTTGAAGACATGACCTACTTTGGGCACAGGACAAGAAGTAATTGATCTGTAACTGACTGAGAAGGCTCTGCCCAAAGAGTAGCTCTCATACTATCAGAAGATACTATACAAGATGATAAGGGCTGAAAAAGCAATCATGGTCCAACCCAGCTCTAAAGCTTACAACACAAGACAATGAACGGACCAACAAATTACTTCTGTTGGTGCAACAATGGTACCTTTAACTTGAGGTTAATCCACAGCTGTGACAAAAGACCCTATAACAAGAAGAAATCCATAAAGTACCGTAAATATAGTGGAGTAAACATGGCTGGAAAGGTCATAGAAGAGAGAGAACCTACTAATGCAACTTCCTAAATAAACATTATTCCATACAAAATTTTAAATACGTATGTTGACAGACAAGTATAGCTTTTATAACTTATCAAAGAAGTATCTTTTAGCAATAGATGAAAATGAAAACTATTAGATAAATCCACAAGTGATCAAAATGTAGAGAATAATAGACTATATGTAACCCACCCTTAACTGATACATTTTCAATGCAACTGCTATACCCAAGGTTCAGGCAATATCATAAAAGAAGAGAAAGAAAGATGTAAGACCAGAGGAGCAAGGTGTCTGCCACTATATAGATAATTGTAGACATGCCAGTGAATGTGCATCCATGAAATCTCCAAAGTAAGGCCTTCTAACAAGACCTATAGAATAACAAACCCACTTGTCAGGGTAAAGTGGGTGGGAGAATTCTATTCATGCCCCACTTCTTGATGAAGTTATAGGAAATCAGTGGTTGCTGAGGGAGGGAGAATCCAATTTCCTGAGGACCAAATTATTTAACCCTAGTCATCAACCCTAAGCACATATACACATGAACATCACTTAATGGGCTCAGAGAATTATATAATATATAGTTATATAATGCATGCATGCAAATTTAACAACAATAAAGTGAAGAACTAATAATTGACAGGGAGTGGAGGGTGTGAGAGGAGTTGGTGGGGAACTGGGAGTGATGGAAACGTTGCCAACACAATTCTCATATACAAAATTCTCCAAAATAATTTAAAGTTTATTTAAAAAATAAAATAAAATAAGCAAATAATAATACAATATATAACAAATTTATAAATGTCAAGAGTTTCCCTTTGGGGCTGATTCTTACTTTAGATCTTTAGAAGATCATGATATACCTTCATGCTCTGCTACGTTTATTACCACTGATTGGTGAATGAAATTCTATCACATTTCAAATACAGAACAGAAAGCTAGTCTGGAACTTTATTGCTGTATCCATGGTACTGAAGCAAAATCATTTATGATGAACATTTGATAATTACCTATCAATATCTGAATCATGATTTTTTATAGAAAGTATGTAGTAATTTTGAAATAACTTAATGAATATACAGTTTACTATAATTTTATAATATAATACAATATTATTCTTGCATTTAAAAGTAGAAAAACCCAAAGAGTGGAAGGAAATCTTCACCAGTGATTCATCTGACAGAGCATTAACATCAAGAATATATAGACTACTCAAAAAACAAAGAAGTAAGAAAACAAATGACCTACTCAAAAGATGGATTAAAGAGCTGAACAGAGACTTGACCAGTAAGAAATTAAAGATGGATGAGAAACATCTTAACAACTGTTCCACATCATTAATACTTAAGGAAAGACAAGATAAAACAATTCTCAGATTTCATATCACTCCAAAAATATCAATATTTTATAAGGTGTGATATGAAACTGAAGAGTGAAGATCATTCTTGAGAACAAAATTTTATTAAATGGATGATTATATCATAAAATAAATTTAGCAATATTTTGAAATAGCAATAATATAATCAAACTTTAGCATATTTATCTATATCTGTGTCTATATCTATATCTATATCTCTCTCTATATGGAGTTCAACGTGCAATGTGTAATGGCATATGCATTTAATCCCAGCTCTCAGGAGGCAGAGGCAGCTGGATGTCTTTGGTCAAGTCCAATTTGGCATACATGGAGAGTTCCAGGCTAGCCAAATCTACATAGTGAGATATATCTGAAAACCAAAAGCCTAAAAATAAAAAACAAAAATAAAAAACAAAAAGTACATACTTAATTTAGCTATAAATGTCCTTACATTAAAATTTTTAATGGAGATAAAATAGTTGTGTTCTAAATAGTAAATAATTTTAAATAGAATCCAATATAAACTGAAATTAAAATATTTTTTCTTTGTGATTTTTTTTGTCTTTTCAAGACAGGGTCTCCCTGTGGTTCCAGCTGTCCTGGAACTCACTCTGTAGACCAGGCTGGCCTTGAACTCACAAAGATCCACCTGCCTCTACCTCCCAAGTGCTGGGATTAAAGGGCTGGAGAGATGGCCTAGTTGATAAGAGCACCTACTGCTCTTGCAGGGGACCTGGGTTCAATCCCCAGCACCCACCATCTTTGACTCCAGTTCCAGGGGAATCCTACACCCTCTTCTGACCACTGCAGCATTGCACGACACGGGTGCACAGACCTACATGCACACAGTACATTCATACATATAAAAAAATAGAATAAATAAAGGCATGCGCCACCATGACCGGCTTTTTTTGTGATATCTTATAAGATTATATGCCATATGCATTGTTAAAACTGTTTCTTTACAGACAAGTGTGAATTATAAAATTAATTTGATTAATTTATTAATTATCATAATTTTTAAATATTAAATTATATCATTTTAAAATATGATGTAAGTGTATGCATGTGTAGTGTGTGTGTGTGTGTAACTGTAGGAATCAAAGATGAGGAAAAGCTTTTGTGTTGATTAGGAAAGGCCAAGAAGGAATGTCTACTGATTTCTATAGCATGTATGGGCAATAACCTGAGAAATTATATCATGAAAAGCTATGTAAGCCTGAGAAACTTAGATATCTCTATTTGTAATGAATAATCTATAAGTTTGTGTTCTTCTGAATTATAAAAAAAAAAACACTTATCTAGCAATATCCCCATGGGTGCCCTTAATCTCAGAACACACAAGCCCTCACACAAAGAAATCTAATTAGAAATCTTTTAGATACCTTCTTCCTTTGCTTCTTCACACTTCACATCTAAAGTCTGAAAACAAACTACAGACAAAGCAGAATTATATTGGAGGTAAATACATGAACCAATCATCCAACAAGGTGATTACTCAGTAATTTTCTACAAATAATATGGTATGTTTCAAAGAAAATTTTACTTAAAATAAATATCAAAATCTTGTTCTCACATTGCATGATTGAACTTTTCTTATTTACGACACTACTGTTAGTTTCAGTATATTATAAATATAGATTGAAATGTGCAGAGCAGTAAAATGTCATATGACAAATTCATTCTCTAGAAGCAGATGTCTTCTGAGCCCCAAAGCCTGGTGGGAGGTGGCTATATAGTTTCTCCTGGGGGAAGGGGGGAAATAAAGAATGATGAATAATGCAATATTTGTTGAAATGCTATGTAAATAAACAATGTTTTTCTTTCAACATGTTTCAGAAGTATAGATGGAAGATTTAAGGTTTTTTTTGAAATTCCTTTGGAATAAAAGACTTCTTTCTTTCACAATGCTTCCACTATGTAGAACCAACTAAAATGACAGTATCTTTGAAATTCTGACAAAGGGAAACATATCCAAGCATACTCAAGCAAAATAAATGAAAGTCAGAAATAGCAGTGTGAAGAATATATTAAGTTCATAGTAGTTATGTTAAATGCTTGTTTGAAAAGCTAATATTTAAATGGGCATGACCAAGAAGAGATAGAGAAAGGTACACTAAATAAACAAGTTTCTGACATTGAACTTAATTTTCAAAATTGTTATATTTGCTTGGGAGCTATTAGATTAATTTTATTTTTCTAGGGAAATAAAGACACAAGTTTTTTTTTTTTTTTTTTTGCCTTTTCGAGACAGGGTCTCCCTGTAGCCTCAGTTGGCCTGGAACTCACTCTGTAGATCAGGCTGGCCTTGAACTCACAAAGATCCACCTGCCTCTGCCTCCCAAGTGCTAGGATTAAAGGCATGCACTACCATGCCTGGCAAGACACAAGATTTGACTCAATTATACAAAAACAGAAACTATTCTTACACTCACAGGGTGAGCTTGTGTCATCATCATGCCCACTTACCTAGATTGGGGTTTCCTAGATATATTTCCTAGATATATATTTTAATATATATTATATATTTAATTAATTCACAGAAGACATGAACAAATTCTTGAATGAAGACCACAAAAACACAGGAGCTGAATGAAATAAAACAATTAAAGAATGAAAATAGAATTTAATAAATAAATAGTAATATTGTGCTACGTCAAAGTAAAACTGACTTTTGGAATAGTTAAAACGAGAGTGACCCTGACCTGTTCTGAGATCTGATTTCTATGAAAACTGTTTTGTCCTGTTCCCATAAAGAAAGAGCTTCTAGTATTTATTGAACATCACATTAGTGAGTGCACAAGGAAGGAATGAGGAAATTTCTCTTAAAGAATCTTTAACCAGAGTTTGCAAAGTAAGAGTTTACTTTTCTTACTCTACTGATCCTGAACAACATACAAAATCAGAGAAGTCATCAACATATGCACACCTCTTGTTTCCAACACATTCAGTAGTGGTGTAAGGTGTAATTAACACATATCATCCACACATATGTTGGTCTGGATAAGGCATGTCACAGAATCACAATAAGAAATATGCTATGAAATTAAAGGTAAGTATTCAATAAAGCTTGTAAAAAATAATCACATTAGGAGCCAAAAGCACGGTAAGAAAATTGCTGGTTTTTTTAAGGCTAGTTAAACATGAGCAAGCTCAGTGTATGGTAGGAAATAAAGACCGAAACATATTGAAATAGATCTTGAAATGAGAAAGTCAGTCAGTGAAATAAAAACTCAATGGAAAGCCTCACAAATAAAATGGATCACTCTGTCAAAGAAAATGTTAAATCTAAAATCAAAGAACCAAGGAATTGAATACTAAGGGATTTTTATATAAAATTTAAAGATCAACCCTAAAAAAGTATAATTATAGAAGAAGAAACCAAGCTCTAAAGCACAGAAAATATTTTCAACAAAATATTTTTGGAAGAAAATGGAAGAAAACTTAACTATAATAAGAAAAGAGATGTCTATGAAGGTGCAAGAGGGATACCGATCACCAAATAGACATGTCCAGAAAAGTAACTCAGTGCCACATAAGAAGCAAAATACTAAATGCACATCAGAATTTGAAAGCTTCGAGAGAGGCACCACCGCATCACATAGAAATGAAAGCTCACCATAATTAAAAAAATTACTTACCATTAAATGGGGATTTCGAATGCCATGAAGTTATAGACTGGTGATCTACAAGTTCTTAAAGACACAGATGCCATCCCATGATATTTTAATGAGACAAACTGTCAGTCATAATCATAGCAGAGAGAAAACGCCCATGGTAAAACAGGTTTAAGTACTTTATGACCACTAAACCTGCTCTACAGAGGATATTGGAAAGAATATTTTGATCTGAAGTGAACATTAAGCATTCTAAAGAGGGCACAGAGAATAAAAGAATTCAGAACAGCTTAAAGAGGACTACACCATCACAACAAAATATCAGGAATTAGTACACGTTGTTCAATAATAATCCTCAATATCTCATTTTGTCAATAAAGAAACAGAAAAGGTCAGATTTGATCGGAAAACAGGACCTATCTTTTAGTGACCTTCAAATACAGAACTCACCATCCAAGATAGGTGTTACCATTGGGTAAATGGATTGATTTGGTATTCCGTGAAATCAGGAAATAAGCATATTTAGCTTTTATACAGTCTCACACAATGTACTTCAAAGTTAAATTCCTCAAAAGATTAAGGAAGGATACCTCATGCTAATAAAGGAAAAATCCCAAGAAATTACTATAGTTCTAAACGTTCATGCTCCAAACACAGGAGTTCCCAACTTTATAAAAAGAAACACTATTAAACAATCAATCAAACAAACAAACAAACAAAGGATAGATTAATCTCAACATAGTGATAGTGGGTGACTTCAGTATAAAAATCTCACCAGTGAGTAGAAAAAGACATCCAGGAATATCTAGACAGAGAAACTGAAATTGAATAATACCAGAAATCAAATGGATCTGATAAAAATTTGCATCATACTCCATTAAATACTTAAGACTACTTGAGTCTAAGCTGTCCATGGAAATTTCTTTAAAACTGAAAACATAATACACAAAGAAATTACCCCTAAATTACAGGAAAACTGAAATAAGATCCTGTGTCAGACCACAAAGAAAGCTGAATATCAGGAGGAACAGAAAGTACACATAGTAATCAAACCCTCAAAAGCTAAATGACAAACTGCTAAATGAAAATTGGGACAAGCAGGGGAATAATGTAAAAGGAAATTTCAAAATCCCTTAACTAAATATAGATGACCTACAGCATGCAAATATCTATGAGACACCATTAAGCAGTCCTAAGAGGAAAATGTATAACATCAAATGCCTACATTGGAAAATTAGAGACATTGCATAATAATTAGTTTAATGATAAACATGAAGAAGGGCTTTGTAAAAACCTAGACGACACCTAAAAAGTATAAATGGAAAGGGATAAACAACATTGGGATGAAGATTAATGAAATTAAAAACAAAACAACAGTTGGCTCTTTGATAAGTTTATCAAGAGTCACAAAACTTTAGCCAATTTAACTAAAAGAAAAAGAGGAAGGGAGGGCCCAAATTAAGAAAATCAGTTTTAAAAAAGGAAAGCATTATAACAGACCTCGGGGAAATTTATAGAATCATATAACAAATATAAAAATATTTATTATATTAAACTTAGAAAATCTTAAGAAATGGATGAACTTCTAGATATATACAGCCTACCAAAGTTAAAGCAAAATGAATGAAATTTAATAAGACCCCAAACAATCAATGAGATAGAAGTAGAAATTAGAAATCTTACAACCAAAATTTGGCCTGGACCAGATACAGTCAATGAAGAATTCTACCAGACTTTTGTGGAAGTACTACCAATATTCTGCAAATTGTTCCTCAAACAAAAAAGGAACTTCAGAAAATTCAAAATACCAAAACACAATAAAAGACAAGAAAAAAGAAAACTCTGTATAGCTGAATCTCTTGTGTCAATGAGAATGCCTTGTCAGGAAAGTCCTTATTGTACCTAGCCACGTTTACAGGTGGGTTAAAGTTATTACTGTCTTTTATGATAGGAAGCTTTGGGGAACTCCCAGCAGTATAAGAGAGGCAGTAGGGATGAGGATCAGAGATCAGTATTCCTTAAATTCTCTTCATTCTACATAGTTCTTCAGCAATAGAATCCGACTCCCAAGTACTTGCAGGTAACCAAATACAATGGCAATAACAATTACTATTTGAGAGTCTATGGGGCTCATCTGGCCAACAAGTCCAAAAGAAGGAATGCATGTTTATATATGGAAGATTCTTCATTTAATCTGCCCCCCCCCCTTTTTAACCTTCCTTACTCAACAATAATCAGTTGCTAATATTTCTTCAGATAAGATTGGGTTCTGCTGCCTATTTCCTCAGTTACATGCTGGGATTTTCTCTGCTTGAGTTTACATGGGTCTTGTGTTTGTTGATCCCATTGCTGTAGGTTCATTTGAGCAGGAACTCAGGAGATCACAGAATTTTACTTCCATTTGGTAATGTATCACTTCCCTGGCTCTTCTAATCTTCCCACTGCCTCTTCCACAATGATCCCTGAGCCCTGGGTGAGTGAAGTTTACTAGAGTAGACCTATCTGCTAACCCACACTCTGCAGACTCCTAATCCTCCAAGGTTTGGCAATTTATTACCTTTGGAGTTCCTAGCTCTGTGATGCATGAAGGGACTTCTGTAACAAGAGCTAGGAGATTCATTAGTATCCTTTTGGCCCCTTATACTATATTGGGTGAACCAAAGGTGAAGAGATTTATTGTAGACGTACAGTTTATGCTTGGGTAATTTATAGACAATGATTGTATGTGACTACTTGCAGTACACTATAACAGTATTAATCTGGTCTAAAAGAAGCTTCTTTGATGAGTGGTATCTGAGATATTTGTCAATAAATGTAAGGATGTATATTTTATACTTAACAAGAAGTTATATTAGTCTAGGGATATGACAGCCTGGGGACTTTCTCTAAGAACTATGACCTCTTTATCCATTTTTATTTGCCTAGGTTTACATTACCACACATGAGTTTCCTCCCATTGAATGTGGGTTTTAAATCCAATTTGTTAGCTATTGATTACCCCCAAGATAAAAGTGCTACTACTGCACAAATGTCACATGCTGTTCCAGATATATATGTGGATATTTGGCCATAAAATTGGTGTTGGACCATTGATTTCCATTCTCCCTTAGTAGCTTGCATAGTGCTCTCCAAAGCTTTGAGAGCTAGTCTGGTGAGGATTCCAGGACAGTTCCAGTTCCATGGCACCAAATTGGGTCTCTAAAAAATGTCCTGTTTTCAGCAGTAGGATTTACCATCAAGGTCTGGGAAGCAATCATGGGCTGTGGTAATAGCTTGTGTAATTTTGGGAGTCTCTTGTACGACCCTAGGCAATAATTCAAATGAAGGCTTATCCAATCTGGCATTGTTTCTTGTTATGTAGTCTTCATCTTTGCACTTGTACTCATGTAGAGATATCATATGTGTAATTTTTAGTTACATTATTAGAGTAATATGATTCCCTCAGATTTTTAATTAATTTTTATTTTATTTTATTTTATTATTTATTTATGTATATGAATGTACTGTCATTTGTGCACCCATGTCGTGCAATGCTGCGGAGGTCAGAAGAGGGTCTCAGATTCCCCTGGAACTGGAGTTCTCCTGGAATTGGGATCGAACCCTGGTCCTCTCCAAGAGCAGTCAGTGCTCTTTCTTTTTATTTTTTTTTTTAATTTTTATTTATTTCTGTATGTGTATGAATGTACTGTCTGCATGCAAGTCTGTGCACCCGTGTCATGCAATGCCGCGGAGGTCAGAAGAGGGTCTCGGATTCCCCTGGAACTGGAGTTCTCCTGGAATTGGAGTTTCAGACGGTTCTCGGCTGCCATGTGGGTGCTGGGGATCGAACCCGGGTCCTCTGTAAGAGCGGTCGGCGCTCTTAACCGCTAGGCCATCTCTCCAGCCCCGCAGTCGGTGCTCTTAACTGCTAGGCCATCTCTCCAGCACCCATTAATTAATTTATTTTTATGTGTATGAATGTACTGGCTGCATGTTGGTTTGTGCACCCGAGTGGTGCAATGCCGCGGAGGTCAGAAGAGGGCGTCGGATTCTCCTGGAACTGGAGTTAAAGACAGTTCTCAGCCACTATGTGGGTGCAGGTGATCGAACGCGGGTGCTCTGCAAGAGCAGTCGGAGCTCTTAACCGCTAGGCCATCTCTCCAGACCTTCCCTCAGATTTTTTACATTAGCCAGTCATTATTTATCTCTTCTCTCCCCTTCTGTCTAACCCTCGTCCATGTCTTCCCTTTAATGTTTTACCATTATTCCCATTTCTCTCATGATAAGACCAGTTTCCTCTGGTCCCACTTCTCTTGAGCTCCTGCTTTCCCTTTATCTCAAAATTTCCTTCTATATCCTCCCGTTCCCATTTAAAATCTTTTTTCTTTGTTGTTTTTTTTTGTTTGTTTGTTTTTTGTTTTTTGTTTTGTTTTGTTTTGTTTTGTTTTTTTGAGACAGGGTCTCCCTTTAGTCCCAGCTGGCCTGGAGACCAGGCTGGCCTTGAACTCACAGAGATCTGCTTGCCTCTGCCTCCCAAGTTCTCTTTTAATTTCTTCTTTTGATGATTCTCTGTTCAGATCCTTAGTCCATCTTTTAATTGAATCACGTAATTTCTTAATTTATTGTTTTTTGTTTTTTGTATCCTGGCTGTTAGATGTGTCACTGGTTAAAATTTAATCCAACTCTCTGGGTTTTCACTTCACTTCTTTGTTTATTTTGCTGTACAGAAGCTTTTAACTTTAATGAGGGCCCACTTTTTGATTGCTGATCTTACTTCCTTTTTTTTTAAAATTTTTATTTTATTTTATTTTATTTATTTCGGTATGTATATCAATGTACTGTCTGCATGCAGGTTTGTGCACCCGTGATTGCTGATCTTACTTCCTGAGCAACCAATGTCTGATTTGCAAAGTCCTTTCATATATCTATATCGTCTTGGTTGCAAATTATATTTTCTGCAAACAATTGCTGAATTTAGGTTTCCTGTTGAGATCTTTGATCCATTTGGAGTTGACTTCTGTGGAAGGAGAAAGAGAAGGGATTAGTTTCATTCTTCTACAGGCGGAAATGAAGTTTTGCCAGCCCCATTTGCTGAAGATGCAATATTTACTCCAGTGAGTGTTCTTGGCCCCTTTGTCAAGTATCAAGTGCTTGATTACATACTTAAAGTTGGCCTTCAGTTATGTTCCATTGATGTACAGGGTCTATTTCTGTGCTAGTTCCATGCTTTTTTTTTATGACCATAGCTCTGTAATATGGTTTGAAATCTGGTATAGTAATCCCCCTGCATTGCCCTTTGTAGTCAATTTTGATTTGGCTATCTGGGGTCTTTTCAGTTTCTTTATGAATTTTTGGTGTATTTTTCCTAATTCTGTGAAGAAAGTCATGGGGATTTTTATTGAAAATGCAATGAATCTGTATATTACTTTTGGTAGGATGGTCATTTTCACAATATTAGTTATTCCAATTCATAAGCATGAATTGGAGTTCCTTCCAACTTCTGATGTTTTTGTCAATTTATTTATTTAAAGATTAATATTTTCATTGTAGTATTTTTTAATGCCTTTTATCAGGTTTATTCCAAGATTTTTGTTGTTGTTGTTGAAGCTACTGTGAATGGGCAGGTTTTCATGTATTCATTCTCCAATGACTTTTTATTGGTATATATAAATGCTGCCAATTTATGTAGATAAGTTTTGTAACCTGCCACTTTACTGAAAAAGTGTTAATCATTTCTAGGAGTTTTCTGGTAGAATTTTGGCACCTCTTAGGTATAATATCATATCATCTGCATAAAGGGATAATTTGACCTCTTCTTTTCCAATTAGTACTCCTTTAATTTTCTTATCTTATTGTTCTAGCAAGCTTTTCAAGCATTGTTTTAAAAAGGAGTGGATAGAGTGGACAGCTGTGCTGGGTTCCTGATTTTAAGGGGGGTGGGGGATTCTTCCCTGTTTTCTCCATTTAGAATGCTATTGGTTGTGAGTTTGTTGTATACACCTTCAATTATGTTGAGGTATGCTCCCTCCAGTCCAATTCCCTCTGTGCCTTCTAACATAAGTGCATGTTGATTTCTAACAAAGGCCTTTTCTGAATCTATTGAGATGACAGTGTTATTTTTGTCTTTGAGTCTATTTATATGAGTTATGAGATTTATCGACTTATATATGAGGAACCATCACTGCATCTCAGGAATAAAGCTGACTTTATGATATTTGATAACCTTTTTATGTGCCTGCATGCTAGTATATTTTTAGAATTTTTGCATGTATGTTCTTTGAAGAGATGGATCCATAGTTTTCTTTTTTGTTGTTGTTTTAACTTTACCTGGTTTTTGTCGTTTTACCTTTACCTTGTTTTGGTGTTACAGTGATTCTGGCTTCCTAAAAAGAATTTTGGAGTTCCTCCTCTGTTTCTCTTTTTTAATAAGTTAGTTAACATTAGCTTTAGATCTTCATTAAATATCTGGTAGAATTCTGCTGTAAATGCATTTGGACCTGATATGTTTTTGTTTGTTTGTTTGTTTGTATGTTTTGCATTACTATTTCAATTCCTTTACATGATATGGGTCTGTTTATGTTGTTTATCCCTTCTTGGTTTGTTTTGGTGATTCCCATTATTTCAGATAGTTAACCATTTCATTTCAGTTTTCAAATTTAATAGAGTGTAGGTTTATAAATTATTCATTTATAAAGTTCTGGATCTTTTCATTGTATGTTAAGATGTTTTTCTTTTTAACTGTAATTTTGTTGATTTGGAGTTGCTTTTTTCTTTCTTTTAGTTAACTGGGCTAAATGTCTGTCTATCTTGTTTATCTTTTCCAAGAATCAGCTCTTGCAATCTTTGTTTCTTTCTATTGTTTACTGTGTTTCTATGCATTAATATCTGCTCTAAATTTTGTAATTTCTTCTTGTCTCCTGGGTTTGGGTTTCATTTGTTGCTGCCTACCAAGTGTACTGACTTGAAATATTAAGTCATTTATTTAATGTATTGACTAGGCACTTGGAGCCATAAATTTTCCTCTTAGGACTGCTTTTAAGATATTCCAGAAATTTTGTTGCTTTGTATTTTCTCTTTTTGTTTAATTCCAGGAGTATTTTTATTTATTTGTTGATTTATCCTCTGAATCATTGATTATTCAGTAGTGTGTAATTTAATCTCCACAATTCTCTGTAGTTACTAGAGCTTTTCTGTTGTTAATATTAGGGTTTATTGCATTGCACTTGTTTATTTATTTATTTATTTATTTACTTACTTATTTATTTATTTTGCCTCAGTATCTGGTTGATTTTGGAGAAAGTTCCATGGAGTGCTGAACAGAAAGTGTAATCTTCAGCAACCCACGGAACATTCTCCAAAATCGACTACATACTGAGACACAGAACAAACCTCCACAAATGCAAAAAGATTGAAATAATTTAATGCATTCTATCAGACCACAGTGCAATAAAGCTCAACATCAACACCAGGATAAGCCCTACTACCTACAAGAATAAATGGAGACTAAACAACACACTTTTGAATAATGAATGGGTCAAAGAAGAGATAAAAAAAGAAATAAAAGCAGTCCTGGAACTGAATGACAATGACAATACAACACAACAAAACCTATGGGATACTTTAAAAGCAGTACTAAGAGGGAAGTTTATAGCCCTAGGTGCCTACATTAGAAAAACGGAAAGAGCACAAGTGAGAGATCTAACACTGCAGATAAAAGCACTTGAGAGGCAACAACAGATGAACCCTAAATGCAACAGACAGGATGAAATAACAAAAATCAGAGCAGAAAGCAATGAAATAGAAACAAAGAAAACAATACAAAAAAAAATCAATGAATCCAACAGTTGGTTCTTTGAAAGAATAAACAAGATAGACAGACCTCTAGCCCAGTTAACCAAAAGAAAGAAGGAACAACTCCAAATCAGTACAATCTGTGAGGAAAAGGGAAATATCACAACAAACAAGGAAAAGATCCAGAAAATCATACGGGAATACTTCAAAAACCTATACTCTACTAAGATTGAAAACTAGAAGAAATGGATGAATACATGAAATCCTGGGAATCACCAAAGCTCAACCAAGAAGAGATCAAGAGCTTAAACAGACCCATAATATATGAAGAAATTGAAGATGTAATAAGAAACCTCCCAACTAAAAAAAAACCCCAGGCCCAAACAATTTCACGGAAGAATTCTATAAAACATTTCAAAAAGACCTACAACCATTATTACTGAAATTTTTCAGAAGGATACAAACAGAGGGAATTCTCTCAAATTCCTTCTAGGAAGCCAGCATCATTCTATTACCAAAACCAGGCAAAGATCCAACTAAAAAGGAGAATTATAGACCCATCTCCCTCATGAACAATGAATGGGTCAAGGAAGAGATAAAGAAAGAAATAAAAACATTCCTGGAACTGAATGACAATGACAATACAACACAACAAAACCTATGGGATACATTAAAAACAGTCCTAAGAGGGAATTTTATAGCCCTGGGTGCCTACATTAGAAAAACAGAAAGAGCACAAGTGAATGATCTAACACTACAGCTAAAAGCACTTGAGAGGCAACAACAGATGAACCCTAAACGCAACAGACAGGAAGAAATAACAAAAATCAGAGCAGAAATTACTGAAATAGAAACAAAGAAAACAATACAAAAAAATCAATGAAGCCAAAATTTGGTTCTTTGAAAGAATAAACAAGATAGACAGACCTCTAGCCCAATTAACAAAAAGAAAGAAGGAACAACTCCAAATCAATACAATCTGTGATGAAAAGGGAAATATCACAAGGGACAAGGAAAAGATCAAGAAAATTATATGGGAATATTACAAGAACCTATATTCTACCAAGTTTGAAAATCTAGAAGAAATGGATGAATATCTGAAATCCTGGGAATCACCAAAGCTTGGCCAAGAGGAGACCAGCAGCTTAAACAGACCCATAACATATGAAGAAATAGAGGATGTAGTAAGAAGCCTCCCAACTAAAAAAAGCCCAGGCCCAGACGGTTTCACAGCAGAATTCTATAAAACATTTCAAAAAGACCTACAACCATTATTTCTGAAACTGTTTAGAAGTATACAATCAGAGGGAA
>VZQC01004376.1:10666086-10781819 GCA_009823505.1 Rhizomys pruinosus
CCATGTTTATTTCAGCTCTCTTCATAATAGCAAGGAGCTGGAACCAACCCAAATGCCCCTCGACTGATGAGTGAATAGAGAAAATGTGGTACATCTACACAATGGAGTTCTATGCAGCAGTAAAGAAAGATGACATCATGAGCTTTGCAGGAAAATGGCTGGAGCTAGAGGACATCATGCTGAGTGAAGTAACACAGTCCCATATAAACAAACGATGAATGGCATCACTCATCTGTGGATACTAATGCCAATTACTTAGCTGTAAGTATTTCTTGTGTATGGCCCCCTGAGCTTTTGTCCAGAGGAGTTGGGAGTGATGCATATTGGAAACAACAACAACAACAACAACAACAACAACAAACAACAGAAAGGACTGCATCAAAGAACTGACTGAACTTCTGCTCAAAATAGTCAACTTCCACATGGAGAATATTGAGAAAGTCTGAGAAAGAGAAGAATAGCATGTTTGGCAGAATGCATGAGCTCTGGTCGAGTTGGGGATGGGAGAGACACGGGTCTAGATTTGATAAAAATTATATGTATAAATGAATAAATTAAAAAATAAAAAATAAAAAAATAAAAATAAATAAATTTGTGTTTCCACAATTAGTGCTTCATTTATTTTCTTTCCATTGCCCCTTGGATATAGTTGTTTCTTCCTTCCACTCTTTTTATTGCTTCAAGTGTTCTCTGAAGGGCTGGTTTTGTGGAAATTAATTCTTTCAACTTCTATATGTTATGCAAGGCTTTTATTTCTCTTTCAATTTAAATAGACATTTTTTTCATCCTTTTGGGGCAAGGTCTGCCTCTACCCATAGGCTAGCCTAGCACTCACTCTGTAGGCCAGGCGGGCCTGGTAAGTTATTTGGGTTGGCATCTATGCACATTTATAACATCAAATATTTTGGTCCAGGCTCTTGTTGCATTGATAGCTTGCATTTGGAAAGTCAGCTTTAATTCTGATGGGTTTTCCTGTATATATAACTCTTGTAGCTTTTAGTATTCTGTCTTTGTTCTGTATACTTAGTATTTTGACTATGATATGGTGTAGGTTCTAACTTTTCTGGGTCCTATTTGATGTTCTATATGTTTCATGCATTAGTATTGACATTTCTTTCCTTAATTTGGGGAAATTTTCATCCACAATCTTGCTGAGGATCTAGTCAATGGCACTCTCCTGAGATTCTTCTCCTGCCTTTATGCCTCTAATGTGTATTTTTTTCCTTTTCATGTTGTCCCACATTTAATGCATATTCCATTCCTGTGCTTTTTAAATATATTTCATAATCTTTGATTGATCAGTCCAATTCTTCAACTTTATCATCCAGTCTTGATATTCTGCTTTCTATTTCATTCTTTCTATTGCTGAGGCTATCTCCTTTCATTTCAGGTTGGCTTATTAAGTGTTTCACATCCTTCTTCATTTCAGCCTTTTTCTTCTTTGATTTTTCTCTTTTTTTGAATGCAGCCAGAAGTTTATTCCTATCTCTTTTAGGCATTGAATGGTTTGTGTATTCTTTAAATTCCTTGAATCATTTGATCATGTTTATGATTGTTGCTTTAAATTTATGTCTTGGATTATTGCTAGAGGATTCTAGTAGAACCCATCTACATGACTGGTAGTTTAGTGGGGCCTGAATTTGTTTTTCATATTATTATATTTTCATTATGATTTTGGTATGTGGATTTCAAATGTTTGTTTTTCTAGTATGAAACTCATGTATTCCTTTTTTGAGTTGAAGATTGATTTTGTTTGTGTTCTTTATCTGCCTTGTTTCTTATTAGGTATGAAAAGCTGGTTAGTCTAGGCTTCAGATTATCTCTTTTGATTTTATATTGGAGTGACAAGATGGTTATACCTCAGCTACTCAAGAGCTCTTGCAGTGGCCCAGTTGAAGCATTAATCTGATACTCTCAAATTTCCTTTTATGGTGTTGGGTCCTACTACCCAGCAGGCACAGCACGATTTGGGTGGCCTGCTACAGGGCAGGTTGATTGAGGTAGTCTGCAAATGGCTAGACCCCTACTAAAGCAGAGGACTCTAGCTCTACAGCAGTGGGAGGAGCTTCAGATAATCTCATTCGGGGATTGGCAGGGTAAATCTGGGAGGCTCTGCATCATGTAGAGTCCAGGTTTCCGCACCTTCAGGCAGGCTGCAAATGTCTAAACCCATGCCAAAGAGTAGAAGAGTCTAGCCCTACAGCTGTGGGGGGGACTTCAGATGGTCCCAAAGTAGAGGGCTGGGGACAGTGCAATTTGCAAAACCCACCATCATTTGGAGACCAGATTCAGACACTCTCAGGCAGGCTGGGAATGTCTGGATCCATTCCAAAGGGCAGAGGATCGAGGCCTTAAAGCAGGAGGGGCTCTAGGCGGTCCCAAGATCGGGGGTGAGAGATGTCACAAATTCTCATCTACTTCTCAAAAGAATTACTGTATAAAACGTTGTCACAAAACAAAAACAAGATAAAAATCATTTGTAGAGATGATTATTTTAGCCTTGGTGATGTTAGCCTTTATATCAAGTCTGAAAGCTAACAGAAAATAATTTCATATTATAAAAGAAAGAGTAATTCTACAATTTACTTCATGCTGTAAGTTTGTTGACCTTGAGCTGATTTTGAAAGTCAGTTCATTGGGAAGAGATAGTTGCATAGTATGCTTGGAAAGGAAACTGTGTTCACAAAACAAGCACTCAGGATTGGCTGGAGCTCTCAGGTCCAGAGATCTAAGCCAATTGAGACATGGTGTGCAGTCTTGACCAGTACTAAATCCTCTCATAACGGGGTAGCTCATCACACAAGGTATTTTTTCCTATGAATCACAGTTTGAAAGGCAATTTTTAATGATACAAGGTTATTTTCTTCCATCCCAAGAAGACAAAAAATATCTTGTTATAAAAATTTAATTAGGAATTCAAATATATATATATACACCCACACACACACAAACAACAACAACAAATGTGTATCTCCATTCATTGGAGTTCTTGGAGGAAGACACTACTCGTAAGACAAGAGAAATCAAATAAATCACTGTAAAGATCTTTATGTTAGTAAAAGTTGAGGATGCAAAGTTGAAACAAAAATATATAATAACAATAACACCAGCAAAGTTCAACAAAACCCAAACTTTACTTTCTGCATTCTACCATCTCCATTTTCCTTTGATTACAAAGTAGTACTAAAGATGATCTGCAGTATTTCATCATTTAAAAGATGTGCCTGAGAGTAGTAAAATAAACATGGAACATTTCTGCTAGGAAGGGGTAAGTGCAGAGATGCAGTGTCCAGGGAACACAGATGAGGGCAAACCATATGTTACATGTAAGCCCACAGGTATACTCATCTTAAAACCCAGAAGAAAGAGAAATGATAGAAGTTCATTAGTACTTAATTTATGAATTACCTAACTAGCACATTGAAAGAAAAAGACAATCAGAAAATTTGAGACATGCTCAGAAAGACACAGAAAGAAAGGGAGAAACAATACTGCTAATACTTAATATTAACTTTTCAATAAATGTAGAGTTTGAGATGCAGGAACTTACTGTATTTTTGTAAAACTAATTTTCATACTTACAACTCATACTGGACACTATGAAATTTGTACTAGCTTTTCCATCTCGTAATATAATGTTAAATCAATATATACAATTTGGTATGATAGCTGAGGATAGTAATCCCAGCTACTCAGCTACATGGGAAGCTAACCAGGAGACTCATAAATTTAAAACCTCATAAATTTAAAAGGCGACACAGTTAGTTCAAGGCCAGTCTAGGAAACATAATAATATCCTGCCTCAAATATTTAGAAATTAAAATATTGAAAGTCTGAGATATATCTCAGAGCATAAGAATGGCCTACCATTTAATTCCTAGCATTACCAAAGCTAAACAAAAATGGTAAACAAATATATAACTGTACTGGCAAGAAGTTCCTCATATTATCAGAATGTAAAATTAAAGAACTATCAAAATGTTTACAAAAAGGAACAAGATGAAGAAACAGAAGAACTGCAGGAAAGTGAGGGAGGGAGGAAAAACAGAAGTTCTTCTCTGTAAGTTTTTACATATTGGAATAGACTAGTGTGTATGAGGTGTAAACATTATATATAGACTCAAGAAATAGTAGAAACCAAAACAATAACAAAGTAGAAATAATGTGATGGCCACTCTCTTGATTGCAGTTATCAACTACTAAGAAAGAAACAAAAAAAAAGATTAAATGGGATGTTTCCTCAAAGTACAGTTCGGAACTATCATTTTACTACTGTGTGACTCCTTTGATGACAGAATACAATGCAGAGTCTTTGAAGTGTATCAGAAAACCTAGTATGATTCTCTGTCTTCTGGGCGCCAAGCCAATGAGGGTTGTGTTTTTTTTTTTTTTTTTTTAAAGTGTCCTGGTTGGTTTCTACTAAAAAAGACAAAATCACGTAGAAAATCATATGAAGGCAGCAGTAGGGAAGGAAAGTAGATGATCCAGTGAGCCAACTCATTATGTATGCAGGCAGAAAGGGGATAAATTAGGATTGCATCTTTGGGGAACACTAGTCCCTTATCTTGGTTTATCTATTTTAGCACCCTGAAGTTTGAATATCACTAGGCAAGTATGCTTTAAGTAGAGCACAGAATGATGTCATGAGGAACTTGATGAATCAGATGCTATGAACAAACATGTTTTGCTGAAGATATCTGAAGTGCAAGCAATAAACTGCATGAAGACATATACAAAGAAACAGGATCAAATGCAACAACACACAAATGAGGTTATATATAAATATGACTACTTTTGAAAAAAATACAGTTATATACATATAGCATATGAGGTTACTGTCATCAGTTCTTCAAAGGAGCTCAGATTCACACTGGCAAAGGCTGCATTTCTCAGCAAAGGTAATTAGAGGAACAATGACTTCCTTCTCTAAAGTAGGCAGTCAAGACATCTAGTGTGCCTCTGTCAGCTTCCTTCAGCTGCGTATTGCAATGGGATTGAGAGGCCCAGATTACTGGGCTTCGATATGGACTCTGGATCTAGATTTTGCCAAAAAGCATAATGAGAAGTCAAAGTACAAGAGGCAAAGAGAACATATGTTTTCCTTTCCTTCTACTTCAGCCACCATTCTCAGAGTATCAGCACCTTCACCAAATGGGGAAAACAGAATTGCTCATATCTGTTAGCTTTGCCTGGAAGAGAACTAAGATTAAAAAAAAAACAAAAAAAAACTACTCTATACCCAGGAGGAATAAACTACCATCCTAAAAGGGAGGCCTGGGGTTGATGGAACTTTGTTGCAGGTGTTTGCTACTGGCTCAAGTACTTTTTCCTTTCTAGCCTGACTACTCTTATGTACCATATACTGATAGCTTCTGTATATAAGTTTTGAAATAATTTCATTGTAATTAGTATTGTAATCAACATTAACATGACCTTCCTTTATGTGAGAGATGTATTACAATAACCCAAGTTTCCCAAGGAATACCTGAAACTACAGATAATATGGAATCATTTTCTCTCTCTCTCTCTCTCTGTATGTGTTTGTGTGTGTTGCCTTCTCTTTAGTAATTTGAATTTCCAGCATCAGCTTCACATAAAACTCATTATCAGAAGAATAAAGGAAATAAAAGCAAATAAAAATTAGTATTTTACACAAGTATTCTCATGGAATCCAGATTCAGGGAGAATAATTCGGTGTACTGATAAAACACCTACAGGAAGCCCAAATCCACAGGATCCTTTCTCTTCCTCCTTCACTATTTCTTTAGTCTTTTTTCATTATTCCTGCTACTTATTTCCCATCTTCATTTTAGTGTTGCCAAATAAATTCTCATTTTATGTATTTTATTTGTCAACCAGTCTCCTCTTTTAGACTAGGGGAGGGGGGGATTTTATTTAGATCAAATATCAACAAAAGTACAATTTCTCAGAGTACATAGTACTTTTTAAAATTTTTATTTATTTTATGTGTATAGATGTTTTGCCTGCCTATATGTACATATACCTGTGTTGTGTGATGCCCATGGAGGTCAAAAGAGGGTGTCAGAGCCCCTGGAACTGCCATTTCCTTTGGTTCTTAGCATCCATGTAGATACTAGGATTCAATTCTGCAACTTCTGGATGAACAGTAAGTGTTCTTAACTACAAAGCTATCTCTTAACCCAAATATAACTTTTAATATGTAGTTTAATATGAGATGAAATCAAGAAAAGCATTTAGGTCGCATGTAGATTCATGTCCATTTAGGGCCAGGGATTTAGGTCCATATAATACAAGCATCCCTGAGGAATGTGTGGTGTTGCTTTATACTGGTACCATAGTGAATTGCTCATTTATCTGTTTCTCACAGGATACATTCCTGAGAGTTCATACGGTTCTCTAATTAGTCACTTCCATCAATATCTTGATTTTTGCCTTCCACTGACATGATCCAGATAGTCTGTAATTATGGGTAAATTAATACCTTCTCCTCTCTCTCTCTCTCTCTCTCTCTCTCTCTATATATATATATATATATATATATATATATATATATATCTTAACAGCAGAGAATTGCATGAGGAAACCCAAATTCGCCAATGTATAAAGAGCCTTTTGACTAGAAAATTTTAATTTTCCCCTGACTTAATATCCAGTTTGTATTGGGATTCAGGATTAATTTGGGGCACTAGAATTTCTTGCTTCTCTTCTCAGCATGAAACTTAAATTATCAATTAGCAATCTTTTTCCCCAGTTCATCTTTACCAGTTCTTTCCTATAATCATTTAAGCCTCCTTTTTTTTTCTTTTCCCCTCACAATCATAAAATTTCTATTGTATCTTCTATTTTCTTTTAGTAATAAGCTTTCATAGGGAATTACCTCTGTCTGAAATATTCACTTCCTATCCATGACTCAAACCTCTACAATCTAGCTTTTGTCCCCCGTGTTCTCTATAACTGCTTTCACTGAGGATACAGCTATCTCACTGTTGCTAAATCCACTGTAATTTAGGCTGAATGTTGGGGGCATCTCCACAGGGCAGAGCTCTACTGGCCGTAAAACAAAACAAACACCACCAAGGAAGTGTTGTGCTGCCCACCAGTGATGGAGATGCCATTTTCATCCACCTGAACTACTGGCAAGTGTGAAATTTCCTTCTGGGCATTCCTCTATCTCAGTAGAGATAGAGGAGTCTTTATTTCCTGGATTTACCTAAGATTCCCCTTATCTAAGGTGAATATCAGAAAAAGAGTGACAATATCCTTTTCCCCTACCAGTAACTGAGATGTTTTTACTTTCAACGTTTTAATTCTATGAAGTACCAGCAAAATCTGGTATATTTTATATAGACAGAAAGCCCCTGTGGGTTGGAGCACTTCATTCTCTCTGGGCCTGGCACTGGGATCAGCACCTACTAGGCAGGGCTATTTTTTTATTTTCTCTAGCTCTCACCCCAGCAAGACTAAAAACACTACAAGGTAAGCCACATGACTGCAGCAACAACAGGAGAAAGCTGCTACTGAAATATTATTTTCTTCATTCTATTCTTGAGTACTGTAGTCAGAATACCTTCAGGAAAGATCCTGGGTGCCAGCAAATACCAAAGGAACAATGGAATACAGGAAACAAGAAGGTGCCATCCTGTGTATGGATTTCTTGAGTTTATTTAGAACAAAGTTACACTAAAAGATTTTATATACAGAAAGCTCTGAGAAATTTTAACAGAAGTTACACTTCTAAACTTAATGATCAAAATATTCAAAATAGAATGCAAAAAAAATGACAAGCATGGGCATGATGGTGCATGCCTTTAATCCCTGCACTCCACAGGCAGAAGCAGGTAGATGTCTGTGAAATACTGACTAGCTTGATTAGTTCTAATATATATTCTGTGTACATGTGTACATGGATGTGGTTGGGATGGGGCTTTGGGAAGTACAGTTATGATATTCGTATGTAAATGTGATCAAATATATTGCATGAAATTAAAAAAATGGTATTAAAAAATCACAGAGTAATTAACATGAAAAAATTACATAATTAAGATAGTAAAACTTAATTTTCAAGAGGAGACGCTGTTATTAACAGATACTAAACAGAGAAGGACCCAGGTATTTAAACTTGGGAGACAGAGGCAGGAAAATCTCTGGAAGATCTCTGTGAGTTCAAGGCCAACCTGGTCAACATAGTGAGTTCCAGGACAGCTGGGGCTACAGGGAGATCCTGTCTCAAAAAGACAAAAAAAAAGTTATACAAAATCTATTGGAACAGGGAAATCCTAGCAACCTAAGAAACAGGCACAGGGATTGAAAAGTTCAAGGTCTAATTGAGATACAAAATTGAATTTAAGTCTATCGTGGAAAACTAAGGGAAGCCTTGTTTAAAAATGAAAATGAAAAATAGCTGGGAATACAGCTCACAGATATACCATTTGCATACTTACCTAGTACATGATCTTATACTGAATCCTTAGTACCAAAATCAAAGTGAAATGAGGCCCCTTTTAGCTGTCATAAGAAAAGTGAAAAATATGAACGTATGTATTTGAAATTGTTGAAAATGTAAAGTGACACAAAATTAAAGTATAAAAATTAATAAATAGGCTGTCTTGGGCCTTGAACCTCTCCTTATATTGCAACGGAGACATCCTCATAGGCCTGGTAAGCTAGATCTCACTCACAGGGACGTGATCCCTTTGATCTGGGAGTAGCTGTATTATCTCAGCTCCAGTGCTCACTCTATTTACCTAGTTAGATGCTCCCCACACTGTCCGCACACCCATCTTGGTCCAAGGTACCTGCCTGTTCATCCTACATGAAAACTCTGAACCAGCCTGAAACAGCCTAGTCACTAGATTATTATACTCTCCAATTGGGATAAGGCTCCTTCACACTGCTGGAGAGCTTTTCACTAGCCAGATTAGAACCTTCCCATTCTGCCAATAAAATTTAAAACTAAGAACCTCAAGCACAGAACAGATAACTATATATACCTGATCAGAAAAAAAAAAACAAGCTCCAACAAAATTATAAACAGAAACAAAATTCCACTAAGCAAACACAGAAAAGAATTTTGTATTATATATAATCAATAACAGAAATCCATATGCCCAAACCAAAATGTAAAACAAATAATATGAAAATCAATATAATATATTGACACCAAGACCAACCAACCCACATAAATATACTACCATGGGAGCTACCCAGAAGAACTCCAGTACACATTTTAAAGAAAAATCTTAAATATTTTCAAGTAATTCAACAACTTTAAAAAACATAGAAATCACTCAAGGAAATCAAAGAGGATATGAATCAACTCCTGACTGAAACTCAAGGAAATACAAATATAAGGCTGAATGAACTGAAAAGACAACTCAGGATTTGAAAGGTGAATTCATTTTTTTTTTATTTTTGTATGTGTATGAATGTACTGTCTGCATGTAGGTTTGTGCACCCGTGTCGTGCAATGCCACAGAGGTCAGAAGAAGGCATTGGATTCCCCTGGAACTATAGTCAAAGACAGTTCTCAGCCACCATGTGGGTGCTGGAGATCGAACCCGGGTCCTCTGCAAGAGCAGTCGGTGCTCTTAACAGCTAGGCCATCTCTCCAGCCCATGAATTCATAATAAAGATGGAAATATTGAAAGAAATCTCAAGCCAAAATGAAGATATAATTGAAAAACTCAGAGCCAATTTGAAATTATAGGAGAGAGCCTGACAAGCAGAAGGAATTAAATGAAAATTGAATATTAAGACAGAAAACAAAGATAAAGAATTGTACCACTCAACCAAAGAAAATGAAAAAGTTTAAAAAATAATCAGGAATGGGAATACACAGGAAATGTGGGACACCAGGAGAAATCAAAATTGTACTTCATCAGCATGGAGTAAGAACAGGAATCTGAAGGCAATAACCTTGAAAAGACTTTCAAAGGACTTATAGAAGAAAATATCCCTAAATTAAGGAAAGATATCAATACAGATACACAAAGAACACCAGACAGAACTAAAAAAAAAGGAACACCACACCACATATCATAGGAAAAACACTGTATGTGGGATTGCGAACTGATACAACCACTGTGGAAATCAGTTTATTAAACTCTTGGAAAACTAAAAATATGGTGGAGAAGTAGCTCAGTTGTTAAGAGAACTGACAATTCTTGCAGAGGACTTTGGATTGATTCCTAGCACCCACATGGCAGCTAACAGCTAACAACTGTCTGCAACTCCAGTTCTAGGAGCTATGACAGCTTCTTCTGACCTCTGTAAGCATTGCATGACATGGGTGCACCTACAAACATGCAGACAATACACTCATACATATAAAATAAGAATTATATATATATATATATCTATATAATAAAAATCCAGCCTACCATACTCCTCGCCTATACCCAATAGACTGAGCCTACTGCTGTGATCCTATTTCAGTCATAGTTGCTGTTGTTTCTCTTTTTACAATAGCTAAGAAATGGAAAAAACCTAAATGACCCTCAACTGATGAATGAATAATGAAAATGTGGTACATTTATAGTAAATAGCAAATAGTAGTAAAGAGAAAAATTATGAAATTTGCATGTAAATGGATAGAACCAGAACCAGTTATACTTAGTGAAGAAACACAAAATCAGAAAAACAATGCTATTGTTCTTTTTCATTTGTGGATCTTAACTCCAAGTTTTTATATGTGTGTATTTATCTTTTATTTTATTTTATTTATTTATTTATTTATTTATTTATTTATTTATTTATTTATGTGAATATATTGTCTGCATGTAGGTTTCTGCACTCGTATCGTGCAATGCCGCGGAGGTCAGAAGAGGGCGTCAGATTCCCCTGGAACTGGAGTTCTCCTGGAATTGGAGTTACAGACTGTTCTCAGCCGCCATGTGGGTGCTGGGGATAGAAGCCGGGTTCTCTGCAAGAGCAGTAGGCGCTCTTATCTGCTAGGCCATCTCTCCAACCCCATGTGTGTATATATCTTGATGTAACTGCAGGAGCAAGGAATATGGAAAGGAATCATGGAGGTAAATGGGAAGAATGATCCCCAAAGTGGGAGATAGTTGCATAAAGGTATAATCAAGTGGATTATGGGAGAAATAAGGTTATTTAACTGGGAAGAAAGGGTTATAATAGGAATCATGGAAATAAAGAGGAAGAGGGTAATCCAGAGGGAGATAATAAAAGATAATATATTATCAACTGGCAAATTGGGACAAAAGAAGGGACTTTGGAAACAAGTAATTACATTTGTTCTGCTGCTTTTTTGTATTTTTATATTGAATTTGTATGGATTTCTATTTTGTGAGGAACTTCTTAATCTTAATCATATTTACACCCCTTTCCCCACTGGAACCTTCTCATAGCAACTTCCACTGGAATCCATACATTCTGTCATTTGTGTTAAGGTCTATTTTGTCAAGTTAGTGTCCCCAAACATCCTTGAGTGCAAATTTATCCACTGGAGTCTACTGAGCCTATCTAGAGTCACTCCTTTAAACTAAATCTACTCTTCCTCATCCAGCAATAATCAGTTGTCAATAGTTCCACAGCTAGGGATCAAGTCAACTGTCCATTTCCCTCATTATATCTTGGGATTTTTTTCTAATTGAGTCAGTATGGATCTTGTGCATTCTGTTATCATTGCTGCAAGATCCCAGAGCTTGTAAGTTCTGTTTCTATCTGATCATGCACTTCCTTTCCTACGTCTTAAGATCTTTCCATCTCTTTGTCAATTGTCCGTCTCCGAGCCCTGGGTGGATAGGAGTCCTGTCAATGGAACCATACACTTTGTCCATTTGTGACCATTTGAGTTCATTGCTGTTGCATAATGGAGCTTCTAGCTTTAAGGCCTAATAACCATATACTGGCACACAAAACTCTATTGGTGTAGTACTGACACTTTTTAATTGGAGAAATTGTCAGCTACACAGTAGACTTAAAGCCCATGTGAAGGAACTCATTTGTGATACTGTAAATACAGATAAACTGATTTACACACACAATTTGCTTCCCTGTGAAATATTTTCAGTATGCTGACTGATGGCTTCACTTATTTTCACTTGTTGACTTAACAGGTTTTCAATACTTGGAAATTCCCACTTTCTTCATCATCCTTCAAAGTTAAATGTGAAGTCAGGAAGAATATTTATTTGATTTGAATTTTGAATTACTAGATTACTTTTCCATAATTTTGAGTATTATTTCCATGTTACCTGAAGAGTAGATGAGGTAAGGGATCATATTTACATAGAAAAATAAAGTACATTGGTCATGTGTCAGCAACTAGTACGGAATTCAAGAGGTAGGATTAGGATGATAAAAGGGAGGAATAGGATACAAAAGGAATTGAGAAGTCAGCCAACCACATAACATCTCTAAATTGGGAATGAGACTACAAAGAAGTTCCAGCATGTTCCAAGGGGCTGGGGCTTTGTTAGGCCAAAATAACCATTGTTAGGTGCGCCATCCAGCAGTGCAAATCATTGGAGGCAGACTGGGAATTAATCACTCAGTCAACTTGTTCTTTGTAGTTTCTTTTAATGGTACCATTCTTAACTTTTACAATTTTTTAAAATTTTTTAAATTTTATTTATTTCCGTATGTGTATGAATATACTGTCTGCATGCAAATTTGTGCACCCGTGTCATGCAATGCCGCGGAGGTCAGAAGAGGGTGTCGGATTCCCCTGGAACTGGAGTTCTCCTGGAATTGGAGTTTCAGACGGTTCTCGGCTGCCATGTGGGTGCTGAGGATTGAACCCGGGTCCTCTGTAAAAGCGGTCGGCGCTCTTAACCGCTAGGCCATCTCTCCAGCCCCAACTTTTACAATTCTTAATGTTACTAATAACTAATGCTACTAACAACGACAGTCTAGAAACCAAAAATATTTATACCAGTAATGAGCCAACCAGCAGACGGATTATATAACATAGTGGACCAGAGTGGACCAATCAATAGATAAGTTTTGCGTCCATAGATACAATTTCTTTTATTTATTTATTTATTTTTTTTTTTTTGTATTTTCGAGACAGGGTCTCCCTGTAGCCCCAGCTGTCCAATTTCTTATGTAAAATGTTATGTTCATGAAGTTGACAAGGTAACATAACATATCATCTTAAAAGTTACTGAAGCATGCGCACTATGTTCTTCAGCCAGCGCCTTTTGGCCACAGACCAAACGCCATGGCTACAGACCAAGCGCCGTTTCTCTTCAGCCTGTCACTTTAGGCACTCTGTTTCCCACAGTTAGGCTTCACTCCACCTTGGAAAGTATCATCTGACCACTGGTACCCCAATGGCTATCATCCATAGTTATTTATAGAGGAAGGTTTAAATGCTAGCCATCTTCATTCCTGATAAATTGATGGTCTCCTGGGACATAACTAACATCCATGACAGATCACATATTGATTTATTGGATGAACAGGAAAAGATAAAGTGGAATAAAAATAAAAATAACATAATCAACATCATGAAGGAAATAAAGAGACTAGGCATGGAAGAAATATATCCAAGACACTGATAAATATTTGTGTGTAATCTCATAGAAAAATTAAGTTGGTAAAGGTGATCATCATAGTATGCATTAAGCTATAAATATTTTATAATGGTTAACATGTATTTTTCTACTTATTATCATAATGGCCATATAGATTAATAATGGAAAACTTTATAAATACACTTTCATTTTACATGGTTAAAATAATGTGTTTAACTGATGAAGTACTGCTTTTGTTGCTTCAAAACCTCAGTTTATGTTAAGCCTTGGGTGGTTTATTCTCAAGCCTATTTACTGCACAATATATGACAACAAATTTTCCATGACATTTTTATAGTTCCTCAATATGCTCCTCAGCATGCAAAGAGGCTTTGAGCCAGAAAATAACTTACAGCACAATTAACACATTAAAATGTTGAACTGTTTAAATATATGATTATTTATATTGTTATATTTTCCTGAATTCAAAGTTTCACTATTAAAAACAGCAATTGCTTCAACTTGCATAATATGGAATAGTCACTATTTTCCTTATGATAGAAATTCACAATAAAAAGAAAGCAGGTGTTGCTATTTTAATATCAGACAAAATAGATTTCAAAGTAAAAGAAATCAGAAGAGACAAAGATGGCCATTACATCTTTATCAAAGGAACGAATGACCAAGAATATTTCACAATCATGAATATATACGCACCAAATGCTGGTGCACCAAACTTTATAAGGACAATTCTCCTAGACCTCAAAGCACAGATTAACCCCAGCACACTCATAGCAGGGGACTTCAATACCCCACTGAATCCTTTGGACAGGTCAACTGGACAAGCAATAAACACAGAGACCTCACAGACATCTACTTAATATTCCACACAAATACCAGAGAGAATACACTTTCTACTCAGAACCCCATGGGACATTCTCCAAAATCAACCACATACTGGGACACAGAAAAAAAAATTCAGTAAATACAAAAAGATTGAAATAATTTCATGCATTCTATCAGACCACAGTGCAATTCAGCTCAATATCAACACCAGGATAAGCCCTATTATCTACAAGAACACATGGAGACCAAACAACAAACTCCTGAATAATGAATGAGTCAAGGAAGAAATAAAGAAAGAAATCAAAGCATTCCTGGAACTGAATGACAATGACAATAAAACAAAACAAAATATATGGGATATTTTAAAAGCAGTCCTAAGAGGGAAGTTTATAGCCCTGGGTGCCTACATTAGAAAAACAGAAAGAACGCAATTGAACAATCTAACACTGTAGCTAAAAACACTTGAAAGACAACAAATGAACCTTAAATGCAACAGACAGGAAGAAATAACAAATATCAGAGCAGAAATTAATGCAATAGAAGCAAAGAAAACAATACAACAAATCAATGAACTCAAAAGTTGGTTCTTTGAGAGAATAAACGAGATAGACAGACCTCTACCCCAGTTAACCAAAAGAAAGAAGAAATAACTCTAAATCAATAGAATTTGTGATGAAAGGGTAAATATCACAACAGTCAATGAAAAGATCTAGACAATCATGCTGGTATTTTTCAAAAACCTATACTCTATTAAGTTTGAAAACCTAGGAGAAATGGATGAATATCTGAAATCCTGGGAATCACCAAAGCTTAACCAAGAAGAGATCAACAGTGTAAACATACCATAGTACATGAATAAATTGAAAATGTAATAAGAAACCTCCCAACTAAAAAACGAAAACCTGTGCCCAGATGATTTCATGGCAGACTTCTATGAAACATTTCTAAAAGACATACAACCATTATTACTCAAACTGTTCAGAAGGATACAAGCAGAGGGAAATCTCCCAAATTCCTTCTATGAAGCCAGCATCATTCTAATACCAAAAGCAGGCAAAGATACAACCAAAAAGATCTATAGGCTGATCTCATTAATGAACATAGATGCAAAAATTCTCAACAAAATACTTGTAAATCACATACAGACCCACATCAAAAAGATCATCCATCATGACCAAGTTGGAGTCATACCAGAGAGGAAGGGATTGTTCAACTTACAAAAATCAATAAATATCATAAAACACATAAATGGACTGAAAGAAGAGACCACATGAAAGACAAGACCAATCTTATTTGGTGCACAAAATGCATTTGACTTCATGCTTAAAGTCCTAGAGGGAATTGGATTGGAGGGATCATTCATCAATGTAATCAAAGCCATATACAGGAAACCCAAAGCCAACATCATCCTAAATGGAGAAATGACAGATGCATTCCACTTACAGACAGGAAATCAGCAAGGGTGAACCCTGTCGCCACTCCTCTTCAATATAGTGCTTGAAACACTTGCTAGGGCAATAAGGCAAGAAAAGGAAGTTAATGGAGTACTAATTGGAAAAGTGGAAGTCAAGCTATCCCTTTTTGCTGACGATATGATAGATTACCTAAGAGATGCTAAAAAATCTCCACCAAAAAACTCCTAGAAACAATTAAGAGTCTCAGTAAAGAGGCAGGATACAAAATTAACCTAGAAAAACCGTCTGAGGCTCCAATTCCAGGAGAACTCCAGTTCCAGGGGAATCCAAGGCCCTCTTCTGACCTCCGCAGCATTGCAGGACGCGGGTGCACAAACTTGCATGCAGACAGTACATTCATACGCATACAGAAATAAAATTAAAAAAATTGAAAAATCAGTAGCTTTTCTTTACACAAACAACAAACAAATGAAGAAATAATATAATGAGAATTTCCCACTCACAATAGCCTCAAAAACAATAAAATATCTAGGAACAAACCTAACCAAAGACACAAAGATCTATACAACAAAAATTTTAAGCCCCTGAAGAAGGAAATTGAAGAAGATATCAGAAGATACAAAGACCTCCCATGCTCATAGATTGGAAAAAGTGATATAGTAAAAATGTCCATTCTACCCAAATTAATATACAGACTTAATGCAATCTCAATTAAAATCCTGAAGAGTTTCTTCACAGACTTGGAGAAAAAAAATCCTTAATTTCATATGGAAAAATAAAAGAGATGGAATAGCCAATGCAATCCTGAGTGAAAAGAACAATATAGGGGGAATATCTATACCAGACTTCAAACTATGCTACAGGGTTATAGTAATAAAAACAGCTTGGCACTGGCACAAAAACAGACCAGTAGACCAATGGAACAAAACTGAAGTTCCAAGCTTGAGCACATATGATCTCAGTCACCTCATATTTGACAAAGGGTCCAAGAACACACAATGGAGGAAAGACAGCATTTTCAGCAAATGGTGTTGGCATCACTTGTAGAAGAATAAAGTTAAATTCCTACCTCTTGCCCTGTACAAAAGTCAACTAAAAATGAATCAAAGATCTCAATGTTAAACCCCAAACTTTGAAGGTAATAGAAGAAAAAGTTGGCAGCAGCATACAAGTCATAGGTCTGAATCAGACAGCAGCTGTACAGGAAATAAGGTCAACAAATGACAAATAGGACCTCATTAAACATCAATCTTCCTTAAGTGAAGAGAAAATCCACAGAGTGGGAGGAAACCTTCACCTGAGGTGACAAAGCATTTATTTCCAGAATATATAAACTACTCAAAAAACAAAGAAAAAAAAATGACTCATTCAAAAGATGTAGCAAAGAACTGAACAGATACTTCACAAGTGAAGAATTAGAGATGGCTGAGAAACATCTTAAAAAGTGTTCAACATCACTAATAATTAAGGAAATGCAAATTAAAACCACTTTAAGATATTATCTCACTCTGATAAGACTGGATAGGATCAAGAAAACAAATGATACCAAGTGCTGGAGAGGTTGTGGAGAAAGGGGAGCACTCATCCACTGCTGGTGGGAATATAAACTCGTACAACCACTATGGAAAACAGTATGAAGAAGACTTAAAAGACTCAAATGAGCTTGCCACTTGACCTAGTCATACCACTTCTAGGTATATACCTACAATATTCATCTTACAGCAAAGATTCAGGCAAAGCCATGCTTATTACAGCTCTCTTGAAAATAGCAAAGAGCTGGAACCAACTCAAGTGCCTCTCAACTGACTAGTGGATAGAGAAAATGTGGTACATCTATATACTGTTGGTCTATGCAGCAGTAAAGAAACATGACATCCATCATGAAATTTGCAGATAAATGGACGGAACTAGATGATACATGTTAAATGAAGTAACAGTCCCAGAAAAACAAATGGTGAATGATATCCCTCATCTGTGGATGTTAGTGCCAATTACCTAGTTGGAAGGCAAACTGAGCAACCTTAATGTTATATTCCTCGTGATCTGAAAACAACTGTGTTCTTATATTGTGAATCCCTTAACAGGTTCTAGAACTAAGCTACCATTTATTTTTGGAGTTAGGAATTTTTGGTATATGGATGGAGGGTATGTATGCATATTTTAGAGAAATATAAGATCAAAAGAATGAGGAAAAAACTAGTTTGTCATGACAGTATGTCTAACCACAGTATTTATTTTATGGGAGTGCCTCTTAGTAGTTCTTATACAAGGCTGCTTGAACTTTTGTCCAAGCCTTTTCTAAAATATTACACAGTAGTTAAAAGTATCAGGGTGGTGTAAGTTAGCCTTTCTCGATGATATTTAATGCCCACACCAATTTGGCTGGGGGTCTTAAGGGATAACTTTGTTCCTGTCCTCAGAGGGTAACTAAATCACAGGGGACTGTGCATGGGGCCATCTCTTGAAATGTCCTGCAAATATGAGTCACCAGTCTTCCTTTGCAGGGAGGTCTTGGAGATCCACCAATGGGACTTCAGCCAGTGTCCAGTCTATGAAGAGGAAAATCTGTTCATGTTTCAAAAAGGGAAGCCTGGTCTAGCAGGACATGACTTTGTCCTTGAGTTTATGGAACTTGTAAATGAAAACTCAAAAGGATCCAGGGGATCCCCCCCCCAAAACCCCTGAGGACCAGATCTTCATCTGACCTTGAGAAAACAAAAACCTTGGTTAATCTGGGCTGTGTGGCCTTAAACATCCAAAAGGAAAGTATAACCAGAAATAAATAATTAGTAAGGCCTGTGAAATTGTACTTCAGGTATAAAACTTGAGCTCTTAGTAAAAGTAAAAAAAAAAAAAAAAAAAAAAAAAAAAAAGCACAGTTGTTTTGCCTGTCTTACTGGCAAGTGCAGCTATCCTGAGGCTGCCACTGCTTTTTACCATGCTTTAAAGACATGAGACACAGCTTTTCAAACCTCTAATATGGACTGAAGACTCATGTCTCTCTAAGAATAATCCAAACCTTCAGGGCCAGATGGGGACTACTGAGACATCCAACTTGTGGACTGAGCTACTACTGGGTTTCAGCCTCTTCAGAGTATAGACTGCCATTTTTGGACTACCCAGGCTGTTTCACATAGACCAGTACAGGAAGATCAAGACAGCACTCAGTGCTTATTAGACCTCATTTAGTGACCATGGGAAGGGAAAACCCCAGGGGGCAACACAAGGACAGAACTGATGATAGTTTGGGCTTGTCAAGGAGGAGCCTTCAAATATGACATCTTTCAGCCTAATAAAGAAAAAAATCATAAGCTGAAGATGCTAAAACCTGTGATATATGTGGCATGCATATATACATATTTTAGAGTGATGCATTTTGGAAGGAATAACAACAACAACAGAAACAAGACTGGGTCAAAGAACTGACTGAAGTGGTGAACTTCTGCTCAAAACAGTAAACTTCTGCAATGAGAATTTTGAGAGAGACTGAGAAAAGATGAAAAACATGCTTGGCAGAATGCATGAGCTCTGGTGGTGTCAGGGGCAGGGAGGGGGACACAGGTCTAGATTTGATTTTATATGAAATGCACAAAGCTTCAATAAAAATTGGCTTTGACAAAAAAGAAATTCACATGACGAAAGATTGTTAGATATTGTTTCTTGGCTTTAGTTAAATATTCTATTCAATGAAAAATGCATAATACCACTTATCATTTAATTCTTCATAGCTTCTGATCACCATATATTACTGTAAAATAGTCTTATTATAGGGTAATTAAAAATGATTCTCTAGGAAGTAATTCTCAACATTATTTTAGAGTAAACTCATTCTGTGTTGTAATGAGCATTGTCATTATAAATGTACCACCTGGAAGAATTAATATGATGACTATTCTTTAGTAGATCCCATAAATGTAGCATATCTTATAATTTGCATTGTTGTTACCTAATCTGAATATTAAAAATTATTTTGAAATGTTAGTGATTTTATATGCCCTATTTTAGTTAAATGTCATGAATTTAAGACACATAGCTTTGCTATTATCTTGGTAGATGTTTATATATTAGTAGCAAACATTACAAATAAGACTTCTTGATTTATGCAATCTAGGAAAAATGAATAAAATATTAAAAATTAAATATACAATTACTTTTGTTAGTGTATTTAAAAATAAGCAAAGTAGTATCTGAATCTGAAAGCCAATCTCATAAAAGTCACAGAGAAGAAACTCGAATGCTGATTGATAAAATTTGAAGTATCTAAAATAATAGTAAAAATAAGGATGAGTCAGTGTGTTTGTGTATGTGTCCATAAATCTTTGATTATTGGTATGTAGTTATTTGAACATGATAAAAAAATCATCATATTATATTAATTAAATTTCATCATAAAATATTTGTTTAAAAAATTGATTAGCAATCAGTGAAACAAATGGAAAATTGTTGGAAGATTTTAGAAAAAGTGAAACTTTCTTATAAGAGTTTGGCATATTTAGAGTTATGTATATTATCTTAATATATATAAGGAGCACTTGAGTGTAAAAATTGTGTAAATATAGAAGTAATAAGTAAGTAAAAGTAAGTAAAGAACTAAGAAGTAAAAAATTAAAAAAAATACTCAAAAATAAATAGACACTCCTAAAAAAGTCACAAATGCTTATTCATTTGTAGAAAACACTGTAGTTAGTTTTATGAGTATCTTAGGAAGACAGAGTTGCTGACCAATGTGCTCATGAAATTTCACAGTAAATCTGATACATGGCCCATTCTAAATTTTATGAATACTATAATCTATTATGGTAGCCTGTGGACATGAGAGATAGTGTACACTTGATATGCAGTGAGAACAAATGGACATTTGCTTTTTATAATCATAAAATGAACACTGGAAAGTAAAGACTGAAAAGAAAAACTAAAACTTCATCTTTTGATGATTTCTTCAATATCCTTCTTTAGGGGTTTAAAAATTGTTTTATAGAGATCTTTGTTATCTTTGGTTAAGTTTGTTCCTAGGTATTTATTTATTTATTTATTTATTGATGGCTATTGTGAGCTGGAGGATCTCCTTATATTCCTTCTCCAGTTGCTTGGTATATTGGTATAAAGAAAGGCTACTGATTTTTGTGTCCTGCCACTTTACTAAAACTTTCTTACCTTATTTGTCTCTTAGCAAGCATTTCAAGCCCTGTGTTGAAGATTAGTGGCAATAGGGAGCAGCCTTGCTGGGGTCTCACTTTTAGGGGGAATGCTCCTAATTTTTCTCCATTTAGGATGATGTTGGAAGTGGGTTTGTTGTTCATGGTTTTGACTATATTGAGTAATGTTTCAGTCCAATTCCCTCTAGAACTTTAGAAATGAAGGGATGCTGGATCTTGTCAAAGACTTTTTCTGTCTCAACTGAGATGATTGTGTGGTTTTTTTCTTTCAGTTCATCTATGTGTTTTATGATATTTATTGATTTACATATGCTGAACCATCCCTGATTCTCTGGTATGAATCCAGCTTGATCATGATGGATGATCTTTTTGATGTGGGTCTGTATGTGATTTGCAAGTATTTTGTTGTGAATTTTTGCATCTTATGTTCATTAATGAGATCAGTCTATAGCTTTCTTTTCTGGTTGTATCTTTGCCCAGTTTTGGTATTAGAGTGAGGCTGGCTTTACAGAAGGAATTTGGGAGATTTCCATCTGTATTCTTTTTTTTTTAATTTATTTTATTATTTATTTTTTGTATGTGTATGAATGTATTGTCTGCATACAGGTCTGTGCACCCGTGTCGTGCAATGCTGCAGAGGTCAGAAGAGGGTCTCGGATTCCCCTGGGACTGGAGTTCTCCTGGAATTGGAGTTACAGACGGTTCTTAGCCATCATGTGGGTGCTGGGGATCGAACCCGGGTCCTCTGCAAGAGCGTCGGTGCTCTTAACTGCTAGGCTATCTCTCCAGCCCCCCATCTGTNTATATATATATATATATATGCCATGGAGGAGTAAAATGGGAGCGAAAAACAACAACAACAAAAGGTCCGTGTCAAAGAACTGACTGATATGGTTAACTTCTTCCCAAACCAATAAACCTCAGCAGAGAAGAACTTTAAAAAGACTGAGAAAATGATGCAAGATATAATGTCAGAATGGATGAACTGGAGTTGGGAAAGAGCTGGACTGAGAAAAAATGTATGAGATATGAAGACATCAATAAAAATATTGTATAAAAATCTCATTAGTATTTTTCTGTTGGTTCCATTTTTTAGTGTTCATATTTGTAAGAGTTTAAATTAAATAAAATATATTATTGATATTTTGACTTTTTTTTCTTTTTTTTATTGGGTAACATTTTATTTAGCAAAATATCCCCCCCCCCAATATGTGCCATTCCCACATACACCAATACACCAATAATTGCTGATTTTGAGATCTACATGGGAGTCTGCACCAAGGTGTAAGAAGGATCCAGCTCACCCACCATCGGCATATCCTTCTGTGTGCTGTTTTCGAAATCAGCAAGGCACCCTCAGTTTCCCCTGACAAGGCAATAAGTGAGCTTTTTCTCATTTCCCAATGCTTCAGTGGAGAGCCTATAGGAAAGTTGAACTTCAACTCCACCTCTGGGTTTAAAGGCACCTTGAGCTCTCTCTACAGGAGTGATGTAGAAGAAGCTGTAGGGGAGAGTCAAGATTTTTACCATCATCTAGCATTACCTACAACTATTTACCTTTCCAACCAACTACCATAGTGTGTCAGTATGAGCCATATATCTAACAGCCACAGCCACAAGGCAGCTCTGTCCCTGAGCTAGGCTTGTGGCAGAACAGACATGGTGTAACACTTAACTCTCACCATTGCTGCACCACTAACAGACATGAAGAGAATAAGAAAATTTCTAATTCCATTTCTTTTTTGTTTTTACTAATTCACATTTTGTTTTCTTTGTATTTTCTAGACCCATGTCCCCCACCCTATCCCCCCACCCCACCAGAGCTCATGCATTCTGCCAAACATGTTTTCATCTCTTTCTCAGTCATTCTCAATATTCTCCATGTGGAATTGACTGTTTTGAGAAGTTCACTGTTTCAGTCAGTTCTTTGATGCAGTCCTTTCCCGTTGTTGTTGTTGTTGTTGTTGTTGTTGTTGTTGTTTCCAATATGCATCACTACCAACTGCTTTGGACAAAAGCTAAAGGGGCCATGCACAAAAAATACTTACAACTAGGTAATTGGCACTAGCATCCACAGATGAGGAATACCATTCATCGTTTGTTCTTCTGGGACTGTGTTACTTCACTCAGCATGATGTCCTCTAGCTCCAGCCATTTCCCTGCAAAGCTCATGATGTCATCTTTCTTTACTGCTGCGTAGAACTCCAATGTGTAGATGTACCACAATTTCTCTATCCACTCATCAGTTGAGGGGCATTTGAGTTGGTTCCAGCTCCTTGCTATTGTGAAGAGAGCTGAAATAATCATGGCCGTGCAGGAATCTCTGCTGCGGGGTGAGTCTTGAGGGTACATGCCTAGGAGTGGTATGGCTGGGTCAGGTGGCAAGTTCATTCCAAGTTTTCCAAGGGTTCTCCACACTACTTTCCATATTGGCTGCATGANGGGGGGGTACATGCCTAGGAGTGGTAGGGACTGGGTCAGGTGGCAAGTTCATTCCAAGTCTTCCAAGGGTTCTCCACACTACTTTTCCATATTTGCTGCCATGATTTACATTTCCTACCAGAGTGGATGACAGGTTTCCCCTCTCCCCACAACCTCTCCAGCACTTGGTTACATTTGTTTTCTTGATTTTAGCCGTCTTATTGGAAGTAACGCTAAGATATACTTAATAGTGGTTTTGATTTGCATCCTAATGATTAGTGAGTTGAACAACTTCTTACTGGTTTGTTTCTCAGCATCATATCTTATTTCCTCACTTGTGAAGTCTAATTCGCTTTTTGCTCCACTTATTGGTGGCGTATCCATTGTTTTCTTTCTCTTTTTTTTTGAGTAGTTATATATTCTGGAAAATCAATGTTTTGTAGATTTTTTGCCATTGTGTCACGCCTTGCTTGCTTCTTTTGTTGCATACACAGCTTTTGGTTTAATGAGCTTCCCATTAATCAATTGTAACCTTAATTCTTCGTTCATGCTGATGTTGATTTAGGAACTCTTTTCCTTCCTTGTCTTATGTCTTGTAGTGTTCGCACACTTTTTTCTATCATGCCTTCAGACGTTTGTGGTTTCACGTTGAGGTCCTTGTTGGATCCATCTTGGGTTGACTTTTGTACGCAGAGGGTAGCGTGAGAGGTACGGTGTTTAATTTTCATTCTTCTACAAGTGGTTGATCCCTGTTTGACAACACCAAGTTGACCGAAGATGCTGTCTTTTCTACATGTGTCTTCCTTTCCCCCCCCAAATACTAGATGGCTTGAAATTGTATGTGCTAAGTTTGGATCTCGTTGTGTTTCTATGATCAACATGGTTGTTTTTTTTGCAGTTATCCAGGCTGGTTTTTATGACCTTACACCTGTAGTATTTGTTGATTCTGCTATTAGAGATATCCCTGTGTAGCTCTTTCTCATCAGGTGTTTTGGCTATTAGCGGTCTTTTGTTTTTCCAAATGAATTTAAGGCACTTTTTTTCCCATCCTGTGAAGAAAACTTGGGGATAGGTTTTGATTGGTTGTGTTTAAAATCTATACAAGAGTTTCGTTACGAACTGGACATTTTTTACTATGTTAATTTTCCCCAATCACATGAGCATGGGCCTGGGTTTCCATCTTCTTTATGTTCTTCAATTTATTTCTTTAAAGGTTTAAAATTTGTTTGTTTTAGAGATCTTGTGAGTCTTTGTTAGGTTATTTTCCTAGGTATTTTCATCTTTTTGCGAGGACTATTGTGGAGGAGGGAAGCTATCTTCTGGAATTCCTACAGGACTAGTGTGACTGGTGGGAAGGAAAGGCATAAAAATGAACTATTTTCTAGGATTGTATCCTGCTACTTTGCTGAAGCTGTTAATTATTTCTAGGACGTTTTATGGTGGAGTTTTTTAGCATCATCTTAGGTAAACAATCATATCATCACAAATAGGGATGCTCTGTACTTCCTCTTTTCCAATTATGTACTCCTTTAATTCCTTTTCTTCCTTATTGCTCTAGCAAGTTTTCAAGCACTATATGAGACAAGTGTGTGACATGGGTTCAGCTTGACAAGTTCAACTTTAAAGGATTATGTTCTGTCATTTCCCAAACTTAGCGATGATATTGGCTGTGGGTTCCTGTATATGGTTTCTCGTGTGATGTCCTCTTTTTCTTTACTGCTGCATAGAACCCCCATTCTGTAGATGTCCCCATTTTCTCTCAATCCACTCATCAGTTGAGGGCATTTTGGTTTGTTTCCAGCTCCTTGCTATTGTGAGAAGCTGAAATATAAAACATGGCCATGCATGTATCTTCTGTGGTGGGATGAGTCTTGAGGTTACCCTGCTGGAGAGTGGTATGGAGGGTCAGGGGCAAGTCCTACAAGTCTTTCCCAAAGGTTTCTCAACACAAGCCCTTTTCATACAGTGGCTTGCATGAGTTTACATTCCCACCAAGCAGTGGATGAAGTTCCCCTCTTCCCCACAACCTTCCAGCACTGAGTATCATTTGTTTTCTTGATTTTAGCAAGTCTTATTGGCGTAAGAGATATCTAAAATATTTAGTAGTTTTGATTTTGCAATTCCCTTAACTATTAGTAAATGTTGAAACCACTTTTAAGTTGTTTCCTTAGGCCATCCTTAATTCTCACTGTTAAAGTCTCTGTTTCAGACTCTTTGCTCCATTTTTTTCTATTGTCTCATTTTTTTATTACTTCTGGTATGAGCTTGTCAGATGTTTCTTGCAGTGAAGGTTTCCTCGACTCTGTGGGATTTTCTTCACTTCCTTGATGTCTTACTTTTGACTGTACAGATTTCAGTTTAATTTATTGGTGTACCTTTATTCAATTGTTGACCTTAATTCTTGCCACAGCTTCTGTCTGATTAGGAAGTTTATCCTACCCTATGTCTGCAGTTGCTGAAACTTTTTTCTATCCCCTTCAGCCGTTTGGGGGTATCACATTGAGGTTATTTATCCTTCTGGAGCTGATATTTTGTACAGGGTGGAGAGGTAGGATGGTTGATTTCGTTTCATTCTTCTACAATGGTGATGATCCGTTTTGCCAACAACTCATTGCTGGAAGGATGCTTGTCTTTTCTCCATGTGTCTTCTTGTTCCCCTTTTCAAAATGAGATGGCTAAATACTGTATGTGCTCAAGGTTGGATCATTGTTTGGTTCCCACTGGTCAACAGGTATTGTTTTTGTTCCAGTACCCAGGCTGTTTTTAAGACCTAACCCTGTAGTATAGTTTTGAATTCTGGAATAGATGATCTTCCCCTGTGTAGCTCTTTTCACTCAAGTGTTTTTGGTCTATTTCGGGGTCTTTTGTTTTTCCAAATGAAATTTAAGGACTTTTTCTTTTTTTCCAAGCCTGTGAAGCAACTCTTCGGGATTTACATTGGGATTTTGTTATATCTTACAAGAGTTTCATGTAGAATGGACACTTTTTACAATGTAATTTCCCAATCTCATGAGGCATGGGAGGTTTTTCTATCTTCTGAGTCTTCTTTCAATTTCTTTCTTTAAGGTTTTTAAATTTTTGTTTGTAGAGATCTTTGGAGTCTTGGTTAGGTTTTTTCCTAGGTTTTATTGTTTTTTGAGGTTATTGTGAGTGGGAATAGTTTTTGTATGCTTTTTCTAATGCTTGGTCTTGGTGTAAAGAAAGGCCATTGATTTTTTTTTAGTTTAATTTTGTATCCTGCCACTTTGGTGAAGCTGTAATCATTTTAGCAGTTTCTAGGTGGAATTTTGTCAGAAAATCCGTTCAATTTAAAAATACAACATCACAAAAGATTAGCTTGACTTCCTCTTTTCCCAATTAGTACTCCTTTAATCTTTTTTCTTGCCTTTATTGCCTTTACTTGTTTGCAAGCACTATATGAGAGGACCTGTGGTGATAGGGGGCAGCCTTCGCCGAGTTCCTACCTTTAAACGGGAATGTTTCTGTCGTCTTCCCCATTTAGGAATGCATATGGCTGGTGGGTTTTCTTTTATGGTTTTGATATTACATTGCGGAATGGGCGTCCCTCTAATCCATTCCTTCTAGGCTTTATAGCTGAAGGGATGCTGGATTTTGTCAAAGACTTTTCCGCATCAATTGATGATGATGGTGTGTTGTTTTGCCTTTCATTCCATTTATGTGTTTTGGATATGTTTATGATTTGCATAAGTTGAAACATTCCCTGCATTCTTGTATGAATCCAACTTTCATGTGGATGTTTTTGAGATGTCTGTATGTCGATTGCCAGTATCCTGTTTAGGCAATTTTGGCATCTATGTTTTAGGTGAGTGGGTCTTAATTCTCCTTTTTAGTTGGACTCTTTGCCTGGATTTTGAATAATAGAGTGTGCTGGTTTCCTAAGGAATTTGGGAGAATTCCCTCTGTTGTATCCTTTAAAACAGTTTCATAATAATTGTTGTTTTTTGGTTTTTTTAAATGTTTTTTGAATTTGCTGTGAAACCATTGGGCCTGGGCTGTTTTTAGTTGGGAGGTTTCTATTAAAATCTTCAATTTCTTCATGTATTATTGTTGTTTAAGCTGTGTTTCTCTTCTTGGTTGAGCTTGGTTGATTGCCAAGATTTTCAGGTATTCATTATTTCTTTCTATGTTTTCTCAAACTTGTAAAGTGTTGGTTTTAAGTATTCCACATATGATTTTCTGGGTCATTTCCTTGTCTGTTGTGCTATTTCCCTTTCTAATGGATTGTATTGATTAGGAGTTGTCTTCTTTCTTTGGTTAACTTGGACTAGAGGTCTGCTCTATCTTGTTTTTATCTTTAACAACTTTTGAATTTTCTTTTTTTTTTTTTTTTTCTTTTTCTTTGTGTCTATGTTCATTGTTCATGTATTCTTCTCTTTTTGTTATTTTTCCTGTCTGTTTCGTAGGGTTCATCTGTTGTTCCTCTCCGTGCTTTTCGCTTTTGCCGTGTTACATCATTCACTGTGCTGTGTTTTCTGTTTTTCTATGTTGCACCCATGGTATAAACTTCCCTCTTAGATGGTTGTTGTTTATCCCATAGCTTTTGTTGTTTTGTATTCATTGTCATTCAGTTCCAGGAATGCTTTTATTTTCTTCTTATTTCTCCTTGACCCATTCATTATTCAAGAGTGTGTTTTTTATTCTCCATGTGTTCTTCGTAGGCAGTTATGCTTATCCTTGTGTGTGAGTTAGCTTTATTGTTGCACTGTGGTCTGATAGAATGCAGAATGCATGAAATTATTTCAAAATTTTTGTATTTGTGGAGGTTCTTCTGTTGGCCACAGTATGTGGAGTTTGGAGAATGTTCCTTGGGGTGCTAAGTAGAAAGTGTGTTTCTCTGCGTATTAGGGTTGGGTGACTATTCAGTAGAGGTCTATGAGGTCCACTTGGTGTGTCATATTATTCAGTTCAGATGTCTCTCTGTTTATTCTTTGTCCCGTTCACCTCTGCCAAATGACTTAGTGGGTATTGAAGTCCCCTACTATGAGTACTGGGGTTATGTATGACTTGTGGTCCTGGAGAATTGTCTTTTTTACACATTTGTTGCACCAGAGTTTTGGCATATATGTTCATGATTGTGAAAACTTCTTGGTGAAAAGTTTCTTTGATAAAAATGTAATGGCCTTCTTTGTCTCTTCTGATTTTTTTACTTTTGAGTCTATTTTGTTTATATTTAAAATACAACACTGCTTTCTTTTTGTTACCATTGCTTGGAATATTTTTTTTTCCATCATTTCACTTTAGGTGGTGCCTGTCCTTGATGTCAAGATATGTTTCTTGTAGACAGCATATTGATGGGTTCTGTTTCCTAATCCAATCTCCCAGTCTATGTCTTTTGATTGGGTAATTTAGTCCATTAATATTTAAGGTTTTGACTGATAGGTTTGTGTTGCTTCCTTTTGCCTTATTATCCATTTGGGGTTTGGGTTTAGGTTTCTACTTTGGCAGTTATGCTTTTATTGATTTTTCTTTCTAGGTGCCTGGGGATGGTTGCTCCTTTCTTCTGTCCTTTGAATTGCTTCAACTATTCTCTGAAATGTTCGTTTTCTGGACATGTATTCTTTTAACTTGTTTATGTCATGGAAGGTTTTTATCTCTCCTTCAACTATAATTGACATTTTTGCTGGGTATAGTAACCTGGGTTGTCATCTATTGTCCTTTAACCCTGGGAATGCTTTGTTCCATGTTCTTCTTGCTTTCATAGTTTGCCTTGAGAAGTCAGTTATAATTCTGATAGGTTTCCCCTTATAGGTCACTTGTTTTTCTCTTGTGGCTTTAAGGATTTTGTCTTTGTTTTGGGTGTCTAGCATTTTAACTATGATGTGGTGTGGAGAATTTATTTTCTGATCTTGTCTGTTTGGAGTTCTATGTGCTTCTTTTATTTGTATTGGTTTGTCTTTTTTTAGTTTGGGGAAGTTTTCTTCTATTATTCTGTTGAAGATCTGATCAATACCATTCTCTTGGGATTCTTCTCCTTCCTCTATTCCTATGATGAGGAGGAGGTTTGATCTTTTCATAGTGTCCCACAGTTCCTGGTTGTTCCATTTTTGTGTATTTTTAAATTTTTCATAATTTTTCCTTGAGGTATTTAGTTGTTCTGTGTTATCTTCCAGGTCTGATATTCTTTGTTCTGCTTCCTCCATTCTGCTTCTGAGTCTTTTTTCATTCCTTTCCTCTTGATTGGATGAGTGTTTGATTTCCATTTCATTTCCTCTTCTGATTTCTTTAGTATTTCTATTTCCTTTTGGATCTTCTCAATCTCTTCCTGTAGCTCTTTGCTTCACTGGTCAGTTTCCTTATCTTTTTCAGCATGGGATCTTTCCAGTGTTTCTACTTCCTTCCAGAGTTTGTTTTTCTGTCTCTCGAGGTCCTGCTTGAGTTATTCATTCTCTTTTCTTTGTTCTTTGATTTGCTCTTTATAGTTTTGTAGTTCTTTAAGTATGTTCTCAATTGTGTTTCTGATATCTGTGTCCTGGGCCATCCCCAGGGGGATCCCACTGTAGAAATTTTCCATAGGGTTGGTGAAGCTTGATGTGGGATTATCCTGCCCCTTTCCCGTGTTGTCTCTTCTTCGTGTTCCTGGCATATATGCTTCTCCTTGCCTGTATTCCAATGTGAGTTCCAAATGCCTCTTCACTGTGTTGAAGGCTTGTTTTGCTTGCCTCCTTCAGATGCCTTGATAATCCTGCTCTTTAGCCTGCACCCTGGTACCTATGCTTCAGCTGGTCTTGGGTGATCTCAGATGTCAAGACTCACACAACCAGCTGGGAGGATAACTCCTCCCCAACAGCCACAAAAGCCAATTAAGCCAAAGACAACTGGATTAACGGATTAACTAGATAAAGTCAAATAAGAATCAGCCTTGCTGAAGCACCCAGCTCCTACTTACCTGCCTACCTTACTGGGCTTGCTTCACCTGGTCTTGGGAGATCTCAGATCTCTTTTTTCTTTAATGTTATATTAAATTTGAAATTATATATACTTTGTTCTTTAAATTCATTCCATTTCTATTTGATAGTTTAATAGCATTCGATCCATTTTCATATTATGCAAAAGAATGACAATAAATAAGATATTTGCATTAATTTCTTAGACTATTAGAAGTGGAGGGAAGGAAAATCAAGTGGTAGAACAAGCAAACAACATTTTAAAAATCCAGATAAGGGCTGCAGAGATGGCCTAGCGGTTAAGAACGCTGACTGCTCTTGCAGAGGACTTGGGTTTGATCCCAGCACCCACATGGCAGCTGAAATCCATCTTTAACTCCAGTTCCAGGGGAATCCAATGGCTTCTTCTGACCTCCGTGGCATTGCATGACATGGGTGCACAAACCTGCATGCAGACAGTACATTCATACACATAAAAGAATAAATTAAAAAAAATAAAAAATCCAGATACTAAAACTGATTTAAGCATCACCACTACTTATGTTTTGTTCCTTGTTACCACCAATTAATTTTATTATTCTTTAGAGACACAGCCTGTGGTATTTTGGGCCTAGAACAGGGAAATTAAATATAAATTTGGTCAGGGAAATGGGAACTCATAACACATTTCTTTCTTTCTTTCTTTCCTTCTTTTTTTTTTTTTTTTTGGACTTTTTGAGACAGTGTCTCCCTATAACTCTGGCTGTCCAGGAACTCACTCTGTAGAGCAGGTTGGCCTTGAACTCATAGATATCTGCCTGCCTCTTCCTCCCAAGTGCTAGGATTAAAGTATTTTATTTATTTATTTATTTATTTATTTATTTATTTATTTTATGTGTATGAATGTACTGTCTGCATGTAGGTCTGTGCACCCATGTCCTGCAATGCCACGGAGGTCAGAAGAGGGTGTCACAAGTATTTGACTTTTTAAGAGAAGGTACAGGATGCTTAAGCAGTAATATCTAAAGACAAATTTCTGCCTACTGTCAAGATTAAGCTAGAAGTTCCTTAGGTTTTGGCAGCCGATGGCTCCTGGGAAGTGGAGAGACTGTCTCTTACAAGGATGGGACTCCTTTGGGTGCCAGAAACAGGTGGACCTCTCTGAGTTAAAGGCCAGCCTGTTCAACAGAGTGATTTCCAGCCCATCCAACTGGGGCTACAGGGAGACCTTGTCTCAAACACACACACACACACACACACACACACACACACACACACACAAAGAACAAAACAAAGATTGGAATCTTTGTAAGTTAAGCAGGATCCAGTGGATGGATCTACAATGAAGGACACTTGGGTATACAAATAAGATTCTATAAGCCATAATATAAATATAATAAAGTTTATTAAATTAGGTGGGGGACATTAATGGGAGGTGAGGCTAAGGAAGTGAATCTAAACACCATAAAATTGCATTTTTTAGGAAAAAAGGATTAAGCTAAAATGCCTAATAATATTTAGGAAGTAAAATTCACAGAGTGCTGCATGGTGGTGAATGGAGCACAGGAAAATGGCCCATGTTGCAGAGAGGTAATCTGTTTCAAGTCAAGAGCACATGCAGTTTTCAGCCTGTCTGTATATTACACATTGTTCAAATTTGGAGGTTTTCTAAATTAATTTGGATTATTTATTTGCAAATATCAAAATGCTGATTCTGGCAAAATTAATCAGAAAGAAATGTACTAAATCAAGGATATTTTAAATTTCCTTATAGAGACTCACAATAAACATAGTAAATAAAATGTAAATCAGCAAATGATAGTCTTGTCGAAAAAAAGATGTTAACTATTGTCTTTCTTCCTTGTGTTCTAATATAATAAATATTTTGCACATATATTTTGTCATTCTTGCATCTGAAATACATACACTTCACTATCCATTATAATACTTCAATGTCTGATCCTTGTCCATTAACTTTGTAAGATTTCATAGTGGAGCTAATGCATAATTCCATATCTGGACCTTTGATGTATAGCTTACTTTGGCAGTAGTCCATGGCAGTAGTCCATGAGAAGAAGTATCAGTTTTTCAATTACATGTACTAGTTTGGAGTGTGCTGCTAAGCTTACTAAATCATACAAGGTAATGAAAGGACAAACAAAATGCCATCCTAACTACTTACAGACATCCAAAGTCTTTAAAAAAAAATAAAAAGATCACTTTACAACTCATCTGGGAAGGACTGACAATCTTACTTTCTTAAAAAAATATGAAAGAATACTTTAAAACATATTTATCACTTAAGGCTACTTAATAATAAGGGAACAATAAAAATGATTTCAGTTTTAACAATAATATATGAAATTTGTGTACAAAAATAATTTTAAATGGCAGAAATATAACCTATCTGAAAAAAATCTAAAAAATTATCAAGATAAATTACAATGATACTGGATTTCTTATATAAAACTAACTTCCCCAAAGATACAAATAAATAAGGAGAATTCAAATAAAAATACTAGGAAAAAAGACACTGAATATTTGACCTATTTCTGTTCAAATTTTCTCTAATCTTATTATAAGACTTTCCAGTGTTGCCCACCCTATCTAGACAGTCCCTTTTGTCTGGGCCCCATTTCTGCTGCTGTTTGTGCTGCTGTATCCGTATGCCAAACTTGTAGGGAGAGTTATCTGGATCCTAGAAAGCAAGTCACCACCAAATAGCTTTAAGACCAGCCCTATTTTAAAAAAAAAAGGGCGGGAAAGATGGCCTAGCGGTTAAGAGTGCCGACTGCTCTTACAGAAGACCCAGGTTTGATCCCCAGCACCCACATGGCGGCTGAGAACTGTCTGAAACTCCAATTCCAGGAGAACTCCAGTTCCAGGGGAATCCGACACACCCTCTTCTGACCTCCGCGCCATTGCACGACACGGGTGCACAAACCTACTGGCAGATAGTACATTCATACACATACAGAAATTTAAAAAAAAAAAAAGTAAAAAAAAAAAAACAAAAAACCCAGCCCTATGCACACTTGTCCCAGAGATTACACCAGGGAGATACCAACACAAGTGGTGTCCCACCTCTGCTGCCTGTGGTATGTCCCTAAGATAAATCCAGGAACATGCCCTCAAATCTTTAGTTTACGGGAGACCTAGGGAGTTTACTCAGGCTTGCTTACAGAGTGAATGGGAGTAAAATACAACAGGCCAAGTAGAGATTCCCTTTACATCATATCCATGCAGGTTCCCACCTTGGACTTGGTGACCTCCGCCCATGATGGCAAATTAGCTAGAGCTAGCCACCACCCTGGCCCCTCCCCTTAGGCAGTTAGTTGTCTGGCTGGTTAGTTGATCTTCTGGCTCCTCCCTTTCCTTCAGAAGAACCAGTCAAATTCACAGTTTTAGAGAGATGAAGTACTTGGCATGAGAAAACATTGGACATATGAGAAAACCTTCAATGTGAAAAGTCAGTCCTTTTCAGAAGACCACCCACCTTATAATACTGCTTCATGGCTCATATCTTCTCTGCTTAGTAATTCAGAACTTGCCCTCTTGACCCCATCATCATAATAACTTAGGCCTTTTTTTCTTTTTTTTTTTTCCTCCTGGAGAGTTCTCCACTAACTGACCAAAGTAATCAAAGATAACCTCATAGACCAACAAAATATTTATACCCGCACAGAAAGCAACCAAGGTACAAAAACAATAAAAAGAGAACCTAACTTCAACCCCCAAAAGCAGGATAGGATTACTATATATCAGCTACAAAATCAAACAATAAAAGAAATTCATATGCATAGATCACAACTCAAAAATTCAAGAAATATGAAAAATAATAATATGCCCCTACTAAATTCTACTGTACAATAGTAATATTCTATGATGAGAACTACTTAGAGGAACCCCAGAGCACAGAATTTAAAGAACAATCATAAAAGCAAAAAAATAATTCAACAAATATAAAGAACACAAAAAAAACAAAGAACTCAAAGACCCTAGGGATAAACTAACTGAAGCTCAAGATGAATGAATGAAATAATAAAGACAATTCAGGGTTCAAAAGTGAATTGATAAAAGAGGTAAAAGGTAGAAAAGCACTGAGGCTATAATGCAGATGCATTTGAAAAACTCAGTAAGTCAAACAAAAAAGATTAAACAGAATGAATGCAATAGAAAAGAGCATATCAAGACTGCATGATAGCTGCGGGAGAGTTGGTTCATTCAGTGGTTAAGAGCACTGACTGTTCTTGCAGAGGGCCCATGGTCTATTCTCAGTATCTATATGAAAGATAACAACCATTTGTAACTTCAGTTCCAAAGTAAGTGACACCTACATCTGATTTCACTGGGCATTGCACAACATGGGTACACTTACATTCATGCATACAAATGTACTCATACACATAAAATATAAATAATTAAAATATATTTTTAAAAAGATAGTATGATAAAGTTTAAGAATGGACTGTTCAAGAAAAGAATATGAATTAAAAAAAAACACCGAATAGGTACATGAAAAAAAGTGAGACGTCATGAAGAGACAAAAATCTATGCATAAATAGGATGGAGGAAGGAAAAGAATATCAACTGGATAAATAATAAACAGAGAAAAATGTGAACTAAATAATGTATATCACATAGATTTAAAAGACTTTTACAAAATATTACATCCAGGTACCAAAGAATATGCATTCTGTTTCGTTGCATATGGACATTTCTCTAAAGTAAACCACATACTGGACCACAAATCAAATCTCAACAAATCCAAAAATCCTGAAATAATCCCATGTGCTATATTGGACCATAAACCAATAAAACTTGAAACGATAAGAGAATTTCTAGTAACTATTGGGGATCATGTAGATTACACAACACATTCTTGAAAATTGAATGGGTAAAAGAAAAGGAAATCAGGAAAGAAGTCAAGTATTCCTACAACTAAGTGATAAATACACAATTTCAAACCTTTGGGACACATTAAATGCAGCAGTAAGAGGAAAATTTATAGCTCCAAGTACCTATATAACAAAACCAGAAAGAGCAAGAATGACTTAGTGGTCTAACTCAGGAAAGAAAGAACAAACAAAACGAAAACCCAACATATGAGCAAAAGTAATAAAAATCAGATCAGAAATCAATGAAATAGAAACAAAGAAACAAACAAACAAAAAACAATAAAAAAGAATCGATGAAGCCAAGAGCTGGTTCTTTGAAATGATAAACAAGATTGATAGACCCCCTATCCTAGGTACACCAAAGAAAAGAAGACCAAATCCAAATCAGCAAAATCAAAAATGAGAGAGGAAACTTCTTGACAGATAAAAAGAGACAGCAAATTAAAATAGGTAAAAAATTATGCTCTAATAACTTAGAAAATCTAAAAGAAATGAGTGAATTTCTAAATTAGATGGATCCATTAAAATTAAACCAAGAAGAGATCAACAGTTTAAACAGAACCACTCCCTCCCACACAAAACAAACAAACAAACAAACAAACAGGAAATTCAAGCAGTAATGGCACAGGATTAGATAGATTCCGGGATAATTATATCAGACCTTCAAATATAAATAACCAACACTAATTAAATTATCCAAAGGAATAGAAACTCTCAAACTCCTTTCAAGTCAGTATGAAACTAATACAAAGCCATGTAAAGATACAATAACAATAAAAAAACAAAACTATAAACCATACCTCTATCATACATACATGTAAAATCTTTCAACAGAAAACTAAATAACTGTATACAGAAACATATCACAAAGATAATCGGCCATCATGAGGTTGGCTTTATTCCAAAGAAGCAGGGATGTTTTCATATATGAAAGTCAATAAATATAATAAATCATAATGAGGTGATAATCTCAATAGGGTCCTTGACAAAATCCAACATACATTCATGATAAAAGTCCAAAAGGGAAAGGGACTTGAAACATACCTCAACATAAGTAAGGCTATACACAACAAAACTATAGTCAGCATCATTCTAAATAAAGTAAATCTTAAAGCATTTCCATCCTAGTTAGAGCAATAAGACATAAGAGGTTACAAAATTGGAAAAGAAGTCAAATTATCACTTAATACAGAATATATGATACACAAGTGATCCAGAAATTAAATTAGAAAAGTCTATAAATGACATTCAGCAAAGTGATCAAATGTGAAATCATTTTACATAACCCACTAGAATTTCTATATACAAATAAGCATTCAGAGGAAGAGACTATGAAAAATTACCCAGAAATATCCTAAAATATAAAATAAATTTTAGGAATAAACACACAATGACATTAAAAATATATAAAATTAAAGCTTTACATATTGGAGGAAAAATATTAAGGAAATATCAGAAAATATAAAGATCTTCCATGCTCATGAATTAGTAGAATTAACATGGTATAAGTGACCATCCTACCAAAAGCAATTTGTAGATTCAAGGGAATCTCGCTCAAAACCACCATGATATTCCTCAAAAAATAGAAAAAAGAATGTTCTAAAATTATGTGGAATCATAAAAGACACCACATAGCCAAAACATTTCTGAACACACAGAACGGCACTGGGGGATTAGCAAGCCAGGTCTTAAATCACATTAAAGAACTATGGTACTAAAAAGAGCATGTTACAAGTACAAAAGCAGATCAGTGGACCAAAATAGAAGGCCCAAACATGAGTGCATAAAATTTTAACTACCTGATATTTGAAAAAGTTGGCATAACACACACTGAAGGAAAGAAAGCATTTTCAACAAATGGTGGTAACAAAATTGGATCTGTACATGTCAATGAATGATATTAGACCCATATTTATCACTTTGTACAAAAGTTAATTGTAAATGAACCAGAGTCCTCATTATGAAACCTTACATGCTGATACTATTAGAAGAAAACAAACAATACCCTACAGGATATAGGTGTAGGAAAGACATTTCTAAATTGATCTTCAGTAGCTCAGAAATTTAAGGACTATATTTAATAAACAGGACCTAGTTAAACTTACAAGCTTTCTTAACTTTAAGAAAGCTTTCTTACAGCAAAGGAAATAATCAATTGACTGAAGAGGAAGCACATAAACTGGAGAAAATTTTCACCAGCAGACAGATCATTAGTATCCAGAACACACATAGAAATAACTAAAAAACAAAGAATCAAGGAAACAACTCAATTAAAAATGGGCTGTGGGAGCTGGAAAGTTGGATCAGTAATTAAGAGCACTGGCTACTCTTGCAGAAGACTGGGTGCTCCTAGCACCCACATTGTGGTAAACAATTGCCCATAACTCCAGCTCCATGGAATTTGATGGCTTCTTCTGACCTCCATAGACATTTCACCTACCTTCCTGAAGATAATACATAAAATAAAAATAATAAATACAGTATTTAAAAAATAAAATAAGCTAAAAATGGGCTGTGGATCTGAACAGAGCTCACAAAAAAATTAAATTTGTAAAGAAAAACCTTGAAAAGTATTCAACATATTTAATTATAATGAATTCCAAATCAAAACTACTTTAAAATTTCATCTTTTCCCAGTCAGAGTTGCTAAGTTAAAGAGCAAACAAAATCGAATGCTGGAGTAGACGAGGAGATGGAGGTTCTTCATTCGCTGACGTTGGATTTGCAAATTGGTTCAACAGTGTGGAAATCAATGTGGAGACCTCTAAATTATCTATGAGCTGGTTATTCCACTACTTGCTCTATACCCAAAGGACATGTATTATTGCTGATATACTTGCACCATCATGTTTGGTTTTGCTCTTTTCCCAAGAGGAAGAAGGAGGTCAATGGGAGGAGATATTAGGAGATAATTTTTATCAAGGAGGAAATGAAGAAAATATGGATACTTTTACAGGGGAGTGAGGAGAAGGATTATTCAGAAGGAGACAAGAAAGATAAAGAAGGCTCAGGTGATGAAAAAAAATCTGGAGGGACATATCTATGTGTGGATTTATGTAGCTGTAGGGTATATCACAAGAAACACAGTGCCAGGGAGGAGAAGCCTCCCTTCAAGTTGTTGGGCAGGATATTCCAAGAGGCTCTCAAAATAACAAAAGGACTATTGCATAGCCCTTCATTCTCTCCAAGAATTGGAGGTAAGACCCTATTAGTAATATTGGGGCATACTTCAGAAACAAGATTTAGAATAATCTGAATGGAACTGTGTTGTTTCCTCTATCTCCACAGGTCATTTCCCTTAGTGTGCCTTTGGCCAATACAGTGGGAGAGGGTAGGAGTTTGGGGTGAGCCTGAGAAACAGATCAAAGAAATGAGATGGGGGGATTCCAAGAGAGGGAACAACTCGTTTATCGGCAGTGGTCAGAGGTCTTATATACCAACAAGAATGCTGGGTGGAATGGTGCACGGGAATGTTACAGTGTTTGTGGAAGGCAGGCGGTAGCATCTCCACCCAGCTAGTGAAACTAAGATGGGCTCAGTGATAGGACAGGAGGGTGATGCTTTTTTGCCTGGAGTTTCAAAGCAGAGCTATAAGGCTTGATTTCTCACTTTGGTGTGCTGGGTTTAGCCTAGCCCTGGCCTCCACAGATGATGGGGTAGAAAGTCCAGATCCCCTCTGATGCTTGAGCCAAATGAAGGATCAGTCCCACAGAACCGAACTGAACTATCCTCTGGAAGGACTAGTTCAATACTAGCCGATACTATTCCAGTTGCCAATGGAGAAAAATAATCAATGGTTTTTCCTAGCTGTAAAGCCTAATAAATGAAAACAACAGTGACTTTCCTAGGAAGCTATCTCTGCTGGTGCTCTACTAGCAATCTTATTTTGGATTGGATATAAGGCCCGCTCCATAAGTGGTACTACATACATAGCCAAATATACATGATTAGAGAGAACATAATTCCTAGAGGGAAAAAAATCTACTTTTGTAACAAACCTAGAATAATATAATTTCTTATCATATTCTAAATATGTATTCTTGTATAAAAAAGTGTGCCTCTTACTATTCATCAACAAACTTTATGAAACAGAGGGAGATTATTAAGGAGTTCTACAACTGGCCATATGCAGAGATAAGTGTCTGTGATGCCCATCCTAAAGTGGCACATCTACAATGCAAGGCTATATTTCAAGGAACATAGTGGAAGAAGGTCAGAAAGACTATTAATGTTACTTTGAATGTCCACAACTGAAGCTTCTTCATGCTACATACAGATGATGATTAACCCAAAAGACAAAGTTCAGTGAATAGGTGACTACCAGTGTTTATCCCTGGTTGTGAAACCTGCATCAAACCTCTGTCTCCCAAAGCTCTGAGTTCATTTTGGAAAATGAGAAAGACTGTAAAAGCCAGGAGAGGTAGATGAACACGGGAAACAGAGTTTTCCAGGTGACTTGGAGCTTGTGTCCATCAAGGCCAGCTAACAATTTGATCACAAAAAAATGTCTGATATGTAATTTAATTTAATGTAAATATCCAAATTGTATACTACAAGAAAATTCTTATAAGCTAAAATGCTCTTATATATTGTTTGTGTTTATTTATTGAATAATTAAACCTTCATTAGATAAATTAACCTTAATTTTAAAAGTAATTAACCTTACAAAGGCTGAAAATACAACAATGATGACAGCTTGAACAAGACCCCCTGCAATCTTCTGATATTAAGACAGAAACCACCGAAAGTGGCGGAATGCCATTAGTAAATCAAACCATTTTTCCATAAAGGGGAGAAGGAAGGTTTTCTCAGATCTGGAAAGGTAACTTTCTTAGGGCCCATTATAACATTAACCCCAATAGATTCAGAACAGAGATGCTCAGTGTCTGTCACTCTGCAGTCTGAGGTTGTCCGCTTTCTTTAATTTCCCAGATGGTCTAGCTCTCCTTGCTGGTCATTTCCAGTCCTCTGCACAGCCCAAAATGTACATTTTCAGGCATTTAGATTGGGTTTTTACCGATGGAAATACAAATCTCCTCCAATTTTAGTTTCAAGATCTCAAATTGAGAACTTTTTAGAACGGAGTGGAACACAGAGTTTTCCTTCTTGTATCCCAGAAGGGATAACTATCCCACCTCCAACCTTGCACGTTCTTTTTGTGTGTTTTAAATTGTTATGTTTTGACCTATAGTGCTAAGTTGTATTATTACACATACCATAAACAGGAGCCAAGAGCTAAAGTTTCATTAAATTTACCCAAACTGTTTTTCATCGACTGTATGCTACTTATTTAGAAAGGAAATGTTCAACTTAAGTTCCTTTTAAATTGTCCTACAAGTAAAAAGAAAGTTGTTACAAGTGATGTTGGGTAAGCTGTCAAAAAAGAGAGAGGACCATTTTGTGTACCATAACCCCAAAGTACTGTTGGAGTCCAATACCAAAATTATAAAAAAACAAGTAACATTTTATATATCTTCCCAATTCAAGTTCAAATGTATTCACATTTTCACATACCAAAACTACAACCGATTTAACTAATCTAAACATTTCACTAAGCCTTAAAATATCTCTATAATATGTGGATAAAGCTTGGGCAGAGTCGAATACCTGCCAAATAAATTTAACAAATATACACTTTGCTCTTTATAAAGAAAATATGACTGGACTATGACTCAGAGAAATCAAGTCCATTAACTTATACGGTTATTTGTATTTCTGTATAAATCTCTACTGAAATACCTCTCTATATAAATATGTTTATTTTAAGTATACCCTTTAAACTGCAAATCTTACGGGTGGATTTTCATATATATCTTCCTCAAGCTCTTGGCCTTCTTCCAGGCTGGCATGAAAACCTGCTTTAAAGACTTTTCACCTCTCCCCTTTATAGGAAAAAGAAAACATGATGGTACTGAAGTCTTCCCTAACTGTAAATTAGACCAACTGTTATAGTGGTAATTTCTTATAAAACAGGTATAATACCCTTTTTTAATTGACTGATAGGCATAGGAACTGTGAAAGGATAATTCTGTATCTAGAGCCAAATTCAGTAGTAATGTCTTAAAGCTGTGTAATTATAGCAAAATATATTGTACAGGAAAGCTCTGATATCAGGAATGATTATTCTGCCAAGCGATGTTGGCTAGGGGATTCAAACCCCCCCCAAATTATAAAAGCATTTTGGGATATATGTGGGATATATGCAAGGAGAAAGGCAGAAAGTCCCTGTTGTTGAAGACCCAGTGTGAGCATGAAAAAAATGTTATGAGATGTCACTTGCTAATGTAAACTGGTGAAATGTCAGAGAGCATTACCAAAGGCCACTAAAGCAATACAGCAAATATTGGTCTCCCTGAGACAAGCAAGTCTCCTCCATCAGTATCGCTACACCTCAACTGCCTGGAGATACTGTGCAAACAGTGGCAGCCATGTGTCTTATATATCCCAAATCTATTGGCTTTAGCTCTCTCCTTGGAGTTCACAGCGGATGCCACAAGCTTATGTCCTCTAGTGGGTTAGGAGATGTTATAAGCCACAATAGAATTGTCACCCTTTATAGAGAACCACAGTTTGTGGATTAGCATACCATCCAAGCATCTGTGTCTATGCTCACAGCTTAGCTTGCATATATAATTAGTACTGCTTAATGCCTGTATATCCAGATTGCTTGTGCTTTTGTAGTATGACTAAAAAGGTATCACTGGATAAGCTATCAACCCTGAAGGGAAACAACCTGAAACAGACTGGAGTCCAAAATGACATCTCAGAGAAAATAAGACTGTTTTGCTTCTACCCGCATTGTGCCCCTTTCCCAAAGCCTAGGGAACAATTGCGGAAGAGGGAAGTGTGGTAGAATGTAAGGGCTGTGGAGAGATTGGGGTGAATCGTGAGACTACAGCAATATAGACTGGACTCCTATTGATCAACATGCCTGTGCATAGGAGCATCTCCAGCTGGACTATGGGAACCTTGGTTGTTCAAAATTTGGACATAGATACTTGCAAATTGGTTTTCAGAATGTTATTTACATTCATTGTTATGCTTAATAATTTGGCCACTTCAAAAAAATGCACCATTACCTAATTGTATGGCAAATTGAGTAACATCAATGTTATGTAAAAACACTGTGTTATTTATATTGTAGAATCCCTTAAAAAATAACAAAAGAGGGGGAAAAAAAGAAACCAAAACCTAAGCTAAGCAACTATTGACAACTAATGAGTACTGGTGGACTCTTCACTGATAATAAACCATATCCTACCTGGTGCAACATATTCACATGCTAAATTTGATTTCAAATAAAAATGTTTACTTCCGCTCTCTGAGCTGGTGATTCCTGCTCCTGGATTCACAACTTTGTTGCAGGCTTCCTGCTTTTTTTCCTCTCATGATCCATCATTGGCTAATATCTAAAGATAAATTTTATCTAAATTTTGAATTGATTATAAAAAGAAACAATTCTCTACTTGAAAGCTAAAGTCCCCTTTATACTTTTAGAGATAAAACATTTTATTGCAAACCAAATAAATATGCACACTTTTTCCCTGATAAAACATTTTGCAGACTGTTGAAGAAAATTCAGAATATTAACACTATCTTATGACATTTTTTACTGTTATTAAACTTTTTCGATAAGTCCATACATCATCTCTCAATGGAATCTAGAGTGACTTCCCTTTCCATGCCCCTCAACCCCAAGTCCTGCACTCTACCATACATGTCCGCCATCTTTTTTCGAGTCTTTCCAGAGTTTTTTTTTTTTCAGTTTCTTGTTTTGTTGTTTCTCTGCACTTGTATTGCTAAGTATGTGTATATATATAGATATTTTTTTTTTTACAGATACAGATATATCTATGGCATTTTTAAAAATGCAGTGATATATGAAGGTTTGGGGATTTGATAATTATGAGTCTTAATTTTGAAGGAACTTGAAGAAAATCTTATAAACTAAAATGCCCTTACCTTTGTTCATGTTTATTTATTAGATAATTAAGGCCCTTAATTATAATTTTATTGGTACTTTTGAGACAGGGTCTCCCTTTAGTCCCAGCTGGCCTGGACTCACTTTGTAGACCAGGCTGGCCTTGAACTCACAGAGATCCACCTGCCTCTGCCTCCAAGTGCTGGGATTAAAGGCATGTGCCACCACGTATGGCAAACCTTCATTACATTTAAAAAGTCATTAAAGCGGGGGGCTGGGAGAGATGGCTAGTGGTTAACGCCGGCACACTGCTCTCTTACAGAGGACCAGGGTTCGATCCCAGCACCCACAAGGTGGCTAGAACATTTAACTCAGGTTCCAGAAAATCCTCTTCTGACCCTGGTGGCACTGCACAACAGGGTGTGCACAAACCTAACATGCAGACGACACTGCGTACACATATGAAAAATAAATAAAAATTAAAAAGTTGGGCTCGGGGCTGGAGAGATGGCCTAGCGGTTAAGGAGCGTGACCGCTCTTACACGAGGACCGGGTTCGATCCCCCAGCACCCACATGGCGGCTGACAACCGTCTGAAACTCGGTTCGCGGGAGAACTCCAGTTCCAGGGGAATCCGACACCCTCTTCTGAGCCTCCGCGGCAGTTGCACGACACGTGGATCACACCTGCATGGCGCAGTACACTCATACAATACAAAAAAAATAATAAAAAATTAAAAAAAAAGTTGGGGCTGGAGAGATGGCCTAGCAGTTAAGAGGCCGCCGACAGCTCTTGCAGAGGACCCGGGTTCAATCCTAAGCACCAACATGGCGTCCGAGAACCGTCTGAAACTCCAATTCCAGGAAGATTGAATTAAAAAATAAATAAATAAAAAGTCATTAAGCTTAAAACTATATCTGGTATATTGTTTGCCAACTAGAAAAAGTTAGGTAGAATGGTGGAAGTAGAAATCAAATTTTCAACTATCACTATAGATATTATTATTGCTATTCACTTTAAATTCCTTCATTATTCATTTTCTCATTAGATGCTATTATCTTCTGGGATTTCAAACACAAAGAATTTGCTTTCATTGTCATTTTCCCAAGAAAAATAGTTGGTGTGTAGTATAAGCTTCTTCTGGCAAGGGAATTAAAGGCTTAATTTCTCCTTAAAGAAAGCTCTAGTATCTCAGAGGAGGACCCAGAATGCTTCCATCAAGGTCTGCTAACAATTTGATCACAGAGAATTGTCTTATATATAACTTAATTTCATGTAAATATCCAAATTTTATACTATAGCTGTTTAAATCATTTTACAGAGAAAATGACCCAATAATTTATTTGTATACAGAGAGATATAGATGTAAAATTATGATAAAACTTGGCTCATATAGTTATGTTTTATGAAGCATGGTGTGATATTTTAATATATGATATATAATTATCCAATGTTATATTTTCCCTTTATATTGAATTTTGAGAATTTCCTGCAATATATATTTTTTTCATTGTTAATAAAAACATTTATTATTTTTTTAATTTTATACAGAAAAACCTGAAGTCTGCATCATGACTTAATGGTTAACAAGGGTTTACAATGTGTTCATCTAACAGTGTGGTTTTGGGGGTTGGGTTCCACACAAACACAGGCATGAGTTTTGCCAGGAAGGAGGGGCACAACAGGAGTGTATCTCAATCCTTTCTCAAAGAAAAGGCAGCAGAGCATTCTGAGTCACTGAAAATCTGTGAAAATGGGGCTGCTAAATAAGACTGTACTGTGAAATCTTAAGAAGGGAAAATCATTGGCCTGGCATGGTGGCACAGGTCTTTAATTCTAGCACTTGGGAGGTAGAGGCAGGCGGATCTTTGTGAGTTCATAAGGCCAGTCTGGTCTACAGAGGAGAATTCCAGGACAGCTGGGGGCTACAGGGAGACCTGTTTCGAAAAGAAAAAAAAAAAAAAAAAAAAAAAAAGGAGGGAAAATCATTGATAAATAAAGGAGCATTTCCTTATGGAAGGCGAAAAAACGGGGAGGCTTACTGTTTTGAATGCCCTAAACCCTAGGATCATCTGATACTCAAAGGAGACTCTGTCCAATCTTGAATCATATCTCTGCTCAAAAAGAAATGCTAGAACCCCTGGGACCAGACCATGAAGGGCCAGTCTTTCCTGATCCCCTCTTTTATGTGTCACAGAATATTAACAGGAGATAACAAGGTCAGAGAGTAGTGGCGTATGTTCCATGGAAGTAAAAGGCTTAGCTCACATTAAGTACTGATTAAAAATCAAATGACTAGAAATACCACAGATCAGATAGACCTGCTAAAAGAGGTCCCTCGTAGAGACTAGGAGGTGGAGATCTGGAGCATCCTCAGCTTGAGTCACAGCAGGTATAAAGTCAGGAAGGAGGTACTACCATAGTAGGAAACAGAACACTCCCAGACCTTAATTTTAATGGGATAATTTACAAAAGAGAGTAGAGTCAAATGTTAGGTATGAATCACAATAAATATCATGTATTTATGGTCACCTGATAACATAAAAACGTCCCCAAAGCATGTCCAGCTAACAAATAAGTCTCATTAGGAGGTGCTTATGTATATGGGAGAGGTGTGACCTAGCTGATAATCCAACAGGCTTCCCATGGAAACAAAAGGAGTGCAACCCTGACCTGCCAATCTGGAGGGCTGAGTAGAATGGAAGCAAGAGCTCCAGAGTGACTGCAGCTTTTTTATAACCTGCTTTGACCTGAAGAAAGAGCCAGACTCTCATTATACAGATGGTGGGTAGCCATCTCTAAACCATACCACATGCATTAGTCCCAGTCATCCTACAACTGATTGATGGGCAATTAATACCCGGGAGGGGAAGGGAGCTGGTTAGGGAAGAAGGGGTTGTTTTTCATCTTTTAAAGTCTTAATTTATATTTCAACTTCAAGCTTATTTTGAGTTCCTCAAATACAGTTGAATCTTAGGTCTTTAAAGGTCCCTGAAACAAAACAAAATTATACTTATTTTTTATGCTTCTTCCATTTTGTTATAGTCAGTCTCCCCATTCTCCTGTTTTACCCTGATTTAGAGTCCACAAATTTCATCAGACCATTTGTGCTCATGGACTTGGGCCTTTCTAGAGGGAAGCTTAAAGCTCTGCTCCAGATGAGCTGTGCCAGCACATCCAGTGCTCCTGATACCCTAAACAGGACTGTGTAGTAATTCATCTCATGCCATAGTACCGAAGCAGCACCCCAATGTGAGCATCTACATTTGGCCAAGAATTCTTGGCCTGCCCCTGCTCTAGGAGGATATTGGCACAATCTTGTACAGCTGAGCAACCAGCTTAAACTCAGGGTCATTAAGTAGGTGTTTCAAAGCAAACTCTCGCTGACAGGAATATCGTGGACAAGTCTTAGTACTGCATGACCATATCCTGGGACAACCCTCCTGAGTTTAATGTATTCCAGATGTAGTCTTGTAACTTCTCATCTGACACATCTTTGGCAACTTCTTCTGTAGCTGTGTTAGGCAGACAGGCACTTCCTGATTTGCTAGACCATGTAGAGGCCATGCCAGCCCATTCATGGCTGCTAAAAAGGCCAGGTAAGGGTCTGAAAGGACTGCTCACCAAGTGGCTGGAATGGGGACTTACATTACCACCATCATGGTCACTGTGGATGGTGAGGTACAAACGCATGAGCTCAGTAAACTGAGCATCAGTATAGCCTAACATGGTGAAATTGTGGGACCAGTCCAGCTTAGAATCAATAGGTCCAATACTGCTGCCCTCCTGATAAAGATTCCGGTAGATCTTTGCAACATGAGGTAATTTTGCAATCAGGTCCACACAATCTTCATAAATCAACTTCCAGTACTTAGTTCGGTTGATTCCTTCTGCATAGGCCTGAGCAAAGTTACTTTCACTATTGAGAGCTGTAACAGCTGCCCTGAGCTGAGACATAGGGTGTAGATTGGTAGGAAAGTTGTCCAGCATAGTGACTACATGAGAAGGCAGAGCTGCTCTTTTTGCCCATTCTTGTAAGAGCCAAGATACCTGTTCCTCTATTGGGATCTGTCCAGTTACCAGAAGCCAAAATAATCCCTCAGGCAGGGGTTCTTCCCCACCCTTAGATTTGGACAGCATTTTCTGGCACTCAGGGATACTATATTCCTGGAATCAGATACCCTCATCGAGATCAAGAACTAATGTTTCATATCCAAGTCCTTTCATGCCTTTTCACGCTACCACACATCATGTCCACAGTGATTTGGCACAACACTGTCTTGCCACGTTGCTGTCTGAAGGCCTTAATTCTGGCCTGCTCCTTAGGAATCATACTAGCCAGTACATCTTTCAAATTCACTGAAGAAGCACTGGCATGCCAGGCAGCAAGAACAAGGCAGGATGCATTCTTGGCTCCCAAGAGCCTGGCTGCAGCATTGAGTAGGGCCATGGTAGGAGCACTTCAGTACCTGGTGGGGAGGGAAGGAAGGGAGAGGTGAGGCAAGAACTGGAGTGGTAGGAGATGGAGCCAACCAGTGGACAAGGTTGAAGGCGCCTACAATATATTTTGATATTATTTAGAAATCCTCCCTTATCTGCATCCTACTTATAGTACCTACACCTGCTGTCTGTACACATTCATGTAAATTAAGGCCTATTGAGTAAAGTTTGTGTTTCCAAATATGCTTCAGTATGCATCCATGCACTGGAGCCCAGTTAACTTTTCTATTGTCACTCCTTAAATGAAAATCAGCTCTTCCTCTCCCAGTAGTTATTGGTTGCCCTTAGATACTCAGCTAAAGTTGGGACTTTTTAAATTTATTTTTATTTTATTTATTTATTTTTTTATGTGTATGAATGTACTGTCTGCATGTAGGTCTTTGCACCGGTGTCATGCAATGCCGGGGAGGTCAGAAGAGGGCGTCGGACTCCCCTGGAACTGGAGCTAAAGACGGTTCTCGGCTGCCATGTGGGTGCTGGGGATCGAACCCGGGTCCTCTGGAAGAGCGGTCGGCGCTCTTAACTGCTAGGCCATCTCTCCAGCCCCGTCTAAAACTCCAGTTCCAGGAGAACTCCAGTTCCAGGGGAATCCAACACCCTCTTCTGACCTCCACGGCATTGCACGACACGGGTGCACAAACTTGCATGCAGACAGTACATTCATATACATACAGAAATAATAAATAAAATTAATAAAAAAAAAGCTAGGCCATCTCTCCAGTCCCAAGTTGGGACTTCTTACCCGCTTCCCACTACTATGCTGGGATTTCATCTGCTTGAGCTTTCTGGGGTCATGTAAAAGATGTTACTGTTGCTGTATGTTCATATGACTAACTTCCAGACTGTTTGTAAGACTCTTTCCTTGTGGTCATCAGTCACCTCTGTGTCTTAAAATCTTTCTGCCCCCTCTTCATCAATGGTTCCTGAGCCTTGGGAGGCAGAGGTATGATACAGATGTCCTACTCAGAGACACACATGCTTCACCCTCTTATTCTCTCCAGTGTGGCCAGTTGTATGTTTCTGGGTTAGTCACCATCTGTTGCATGAGGAAGCTACTCTGAGGAAAGCTGAGAGATTCATTAATGTTCTTTCGACCCATTGTTCTGCTATGTCCCCTGAGCCTTTTTGAGATTTTGTATATTCTAGATATTAATGCTCTGCCAGATGTAGACTTGGTAAAGATTTTCTCCAACTCTTTGGGATTCCTATTCACTCTACAGCTTTTTCCTTTGTTCTACAAAAGCTTTTTGTTTAATGATATCCTTTTTTCAGTCCTTGACCATAACTTTTGAGAAACTGAAGTATGATTTAGAAAGTCCTTTCCTGCACCTATATATTGTAGGGTACTACCTATGTTTTCTTCTGTTTCATGTTTTAGACTTCATTTATGAAGTATTTGATCTTTTTGGAGTTGACTTTTGTGCAGTGTGACAGATATGGGTCTAAATTATTTTTCTATACATGGAGATCTGGTTTTCCTAGCACTTTTGGTTTAAAATTGCCACACAATTTCAGCCAACTGGTATTTGACAAAGGTGTTGGGAATATACATTGGAAGAGAAATATCATCTTCAAAATATTATGAATTGATTTCTGGAGCTGCTGAGGCTAAAATGAACCCACAGATATAAGACCCAGAAGAAACAGTAATGTGGCTGTCAAAAGCCAGGAATACAGAAACTATAAAATCCAGTAGTTCCTATGCACTGCAAAAGTACCTACTTGCTGAAGAAAAATCCAGTTATGTTTAGGTATGCAACTATTCTGATGAATTGTACCACATTAGGAATACCAATTGTTTCTACTCCTATGTTCCTAAATTCAAGTTTATTTTCATCAGAAGTCACATTTTAAAACTACACTTTAAATGAACGCTAACAAAAAGAGTTATGTATCTTGAAAATAACAAAAATTTTCACAGTAAGTTTTTAAAAGTACAAAGGACATGACTGATAAGCCAAAAATGAAATTAAGGTTTATAGAGATATGTGGGAACATGGTAAAAGGAATAGAAGGGAGATTCTAAATGAAATGCATTATGGGATGGAAGCATTGAGAATGTTGTGATAATGGAGACAAGAGCATATTTCCTGTGTTCTACTGATAAGTTTCTTGAGTACACATTTTTGCCCAAAGTTTATCTATAAATGGCTATGTGGAGTTTCAGAAATACAGATGTCACATACTTTAAAAAAATAGTGAATACTCTACAAGACAAGGGAAAATTAACATAATCACATAAGTAGTAAGAAAACTTCAGGGGCTGGAGAGATGGCCTAGCAGTTGAGAGCACCGACCGCTCTTGCAGAGGACCCGGGTTCGAGACCCAGCACCCACATGGCGGCTGAGAACCGTCTGAAACTCCAATTCCAGGATAACTCCAGTTCCAGAAGAATCCGAGACCCTCTTCTGACCTCCGCGGCATTGCACGACATGGGTGCACAGACCTGCATGCAGACAGTACATTCATACACATACAGAAATAAATAAAATAAAATAAAATCTTTAAAAAATAAGAAAACTTCAAACTTAAAGTTTATTGAAAACATTCTCCAAAGGAAAGCAGTATTATGTAAAATGACCATTAAATAGTGTAACTTCACTAAATAGATTATTTTATTACATTTTTCTAAAAAAAAAAACTTATTCCCTTTCAAAAGGTCAAATCTAAAAAAAAAAAAAAAACCTTATTCCCTCTCAAAATGTCAAATCAAATAATTAGTTTTACTTTTAAAGTTTAGATTATTTGTTTATTCTTATTTTATCACTTTCTTATGTATTTTGGAAATTTGTCACTTCTCAAATATATAATTCACAAACCCTTTCTTACCCAAACTGCTGTTGTACTATGTTGATTGAACTTTATGGCATAAAGAAGTCTTTTAGTTTGATGAAATCTCACTTGTCCATTTTTGGTTTTATTGCTTGTGTTTTAAGCATTGTCTCAAAAAATTATTGCCCAAAATAACTTCAAATGGCCTTCAAAATCCATGTCGTTTTGGTTGTTTTATAGCTTACAATCATAAATTTTAAGACTTTAATCTGTTTTGTGTTGATTTTTATGTATGATAAAATTTAAATTTATAATTTATTTCAACTTCATATGGCAGTTATAAACTTTCTCCATTCTTTTGTTGAGTAGCTTATGTTGTTCATATGTATGTTTTTGGCAGCCTCATCAATAGTTGACCATAGATATATGCATTCATTTAGGGGATTTATAGTTTGTTACATATCCTTCTATGTTCTTTTTTATTGATAAATCTATACTGTTGTGATTATAATAGCTTTGTTATATATATTGAGGTCAAAGAATGTGATGCCATTGATGCCATGGATAAAATTCCTGCGACGCGCGGACTTTTATTTTTTTTTTTTTGTCTTGTTGGTTGTTTGTTTTTAAATAAGTACACATACAAGTGACCAGTTTGTAATTTATAACCAATATGAAATTTATTGAAAGGTTTCCATTAGTGTCAGATAAAGAAAAATTAAAACCACATGAACCATCACTACATACCTTCAGAATGTCTTCATAATCAAAACAATAGGAGATAAAAGATTTTGATGAGTTTATACATAAAAAGGAATCTTTGTATATTGTGCACAGGATTGTAAAATTTAGCATAAAAAATATCTGCACAGAATCCAGAAACCTCTCTACTAGACAAATGGCTAAAGAAAATGAAAATAGTATGTTAAAAGAGGTACTTAATGATACAATAATGCATAATATTGTATCGTTCACAACAATCAAGACATAGAAATCACCTAACTGCTTATTTATTATAATGAAATAAAGTATGATACACAAAACATATGTCAGTGTGCTTATTTATAAAAATGAAGGGCTTTAACATTTAGGACTAAGGAAACAATTTGGATGAAACTGGCAGGCATTTTCCTAAATGAAATAAGGCAGATACAGAAAAAAAAGAGTATATTATTTCAATTCCATACAAAATATCAAATAGGCAACCTCATAGAAGCAAAGAATTGGATGATGTGTTTGTTGAAGAGGTACAGATTTTTATCTTCAAAGAATATTTTATAGCCATAGTCAACTATAGTTTATTTTTGGACTTTATTAAATGATTCTTCTTCAGTGCTTTTATCACAAAAATGATAACCACATGAGTTGATAAATGTGTTAATATCTAAGTTATGGGTTTCAAAATGTATACATGTGTCAATTTTTAAATATTTACTTTTATTTTGAATTATCCATACATGTGTGTCTATGTGTGCACATATGCATGAAAGTCCAGATGTCCATAAAAACAAGAGATGTCAGATTCCCTGGGAGCTAGAGTTTCAGGAAATTGGGAGCCACCTGATGTACTCCTTGGGTATTGAATTCTGATCTTCTGGAAGAGCAGAAAATGGTCCAAACCAGTAATTGTCTTTTTAGGCCTGCAAATATAATTTTGTTCAACTTACATGCACACGACTTTTATTTGTCAGTTACACCTTAAGGACACTAAGAATATAAAGTGCATTTTTGAATAAATTCTCCTTTCCAAGATGAGTAATTATCACCTAGTTCAAAGAAGGTCACTCCTGTAATTAGTTACTAGGGATAGCTGATCCCAACATGGAGGCCCTATGTTTAAAACTGAAGGAAAGAAAGAAGCAGAATCATATATTTTTTTTGTGCCCAGCATAGCACAGCACACCCAGTACTCTCCACATCTTAAAGGTAAATGAGTTGTATCCAATTTCATAAAGTTCTAAAATTTGTGTAAAAGTCTATTCTTATATTTCATTAGACTACAGAAAATACTAAATGAATATTCTGTTTCCTTTGTAATTTTTTCATTAATCTTTAGGAATGATCTGTAATGTATTTTTAAAGCTCTCATGTAATAGTTTGGTTTTATATTTGAAAACAGAGACCCACACAACATTAAACAGGTCAATGATCCTGGAATACTATCAACTAGCCCTATTTTCATTAATCACAGATTCAAATGTGTGCTTTCAATACTGGTATATGAATGTGTCTCAGAGCAATATGGAAACATTCAGGTAAGTGCTACAGAACGTTATGTGCAACCATGTGATAATTTTTGAACTTTTATATGAATTTCACATTGCTCATGCAAATAAATGCCACATTTAGCATTCAATATGTCTTAATGTGCAATCTCTCACTAAAAATATTCTTTCTGCAAACCACAAAGTTATACATTATGCTACTATGTGGGTTTTAAATACTCTTATTACTGTGTGAGTCTGCATATGTCATATTTGGGATTTTGTGCTATAAGTCATGTGATATATATTCTAGTGCCTAGATCAATGGACCTGAGTTTTACTACCTACTGCATGAAGATGAGTAAAAAGGAGCAGCTTGCCGCTGAGATGTCTGTCTGTTACCTTCTTTCATTTATATGGTGGCTATTAATGACATTAAAGGAAATATTAAACTTAAATAAGAAATAAAGTATCCACGATTACCATTGAGAAGTTTCAAATAGTAGGATAAGCAAAGCTCACTTAAAATTCAGTCAGATTTTACTTTTTTTCTCCTTCATTTTAATTTCCTGTAGGCCTACAAGAATTATTTTTAAATTCTATTTTCTAAAAGCCTACAGATATATTGAACTGAATATGCTGAAGTTAGCTATTGGAATACATCATATAAATTCCCTTTGCTGTAAAATTGTGGTTTTCTTGAAATAAATATACCTCAGAGAAATGGTACATACAAAATGCTATCCTTCTTCCCTTAAAAGAACCATAATATGCATCATCATTGATAACAATGGAGAGTAAATATAAAAGAAGCTCAATCAACATTCATATGAATTTATATTGAGAACAAGGAAGTAAAAGACCCTAAAGTTTTATAAGATGAAGTCTAAGTATGACCAAAATAAATCAACTTGTATTTATAATCACCTTATGTGATGGATAATTTCATGTATAAGCCAGTATCCTCCTACTGAGAACCTTGTTTCTCTATCTTCAGGAGCAGTCAAGCCCTCAGTCTCTCGACAGTAATTTTCTTAACTTGAAAAGAATATCAATATTTCAATCAAACTCATCCCCATTTAATCCTACTCATTGCCTTATTGTAGTAAATAGTTACAGATTCATTTTTTCTATGCAAGACAACTCTAAGGAGTAACCCCAGCTTCAACATTTGCTATGGAGTCAAAGGGGCCATCTTTGTAAATGGAAATCATTTTTTAAGGAAATACAATGAAGAGAGTGTGACTTTTTATAAATCTAAGAATGTCATCAAAGCATTGTAAATGATTAATTTTCAGTGGAGCTAAACAACACAGAGTGCATCCATATTATCCTATAAACTCGGCTCAGACATATGTTTCAGGACAACATTGGATTATGTTTTCCAGTGAAAGTCAAGACAGTAATGAGCTCCTGAATGTATACTTGAGTGGATAAACTAAATAAAATAAAATAAAAAAGTCTAGGTCTCTTGAGTATTCTGGAATCAGAGAACACTTTCACTTTCACCTCTCCTTAGTAAATAAAAGCACAATGCATATCTTGAAAATGATCTGTGGTTTCTGCCTTAAAGAATCCACACATACAAAAAATAAAATAAAATAAAATAAAAAAGTCTAGGTCTCTTGAGTATTCTGGGCTCAGAGAACACTTTCACTTTCACTTTTTTTTTATCTTTTATTGAACTTTTGTGCATTTCATACATCACTTCTCAGTTCAATCCAGACTCATTTCATGCTCCATGCCCCCCATCCCCTCCCAAGTTCATACAGTCTGCCATACATGTCCTGTTTCCCCTTCTGAGTCTTTTCAAAGTTTTTCAAAGCAGAAGATTATTTTGTGTGGGTGGGGGTGGGGGAATGGAGAACTCTACTGCTTCAGTCAGTTCCCTGTCCCAGTTCTTTTGTTGTTGTTTTTCCCTCTAATTCGTATTGTTTCACCATATGCATTTATGTATGTCACACATGTACTAAAATCATGTCATCTGAAAATAAACTATATGTTATTTCCAAATCATATTTCTGGATACACAGTTTTCACTTTTAATTTTATATTGTTCTAAAATATGCAAATGTACTCTACACCCTTGTACCAAAATTATAAAGTCTGAAAATAGGTTGTAGGTTAATTCTAGAGTCCATTAAGGGATTCAAATTCTAAGAGCACAGCTGCTTTTGGATAAAGAGAAATTTAACATTATTGTTACTAAGTTTGGCTTACTTGATGCTAGCATCCACAAATGAGGGATACCATTTGTCATTTGTTTTTCTGGGACTGTGTTACCTCACTTAGCATATCTTCTAGTTCCATCCATTTACCTGCAAAGTTTATGATGTCATCTTTCTTTAATGCTGCATAGAACTCCATTGTGTAGATGTACCACATTTTCTCTATCCACTCATGGGTTGAGGGGCACTTGTATTGGTTCCAACTCTTTGTTATTGTGAAGACAGCTGCAATAAACATGGCTGTGCATGTATCTCTGTGATAGGATGAGTCTTTTTTGGTATATACCCAGGAGTGGCATGACTGGGTCAGGTGGTAGGCTCATTTTGAGTCTTTTAAAGGTCCTCCACACTGCTTTCCATAGTGGTTGTACAAGTTTACATTCCCACCAGCAGTGGATTCATGTTACTCTTTCCCCACAACCTCTCCAGCATTTGGTATCATTTGTTTTCTTGATCCTACCCAGTCTTATCTGAGTGACATGGTCTCATAAAGAGGTTATAATTTGCATTTCCTGAATTATTAATGATGTTGAACATTTTTTTTTAATTTTTTTATTTTTTAAATTTTATTTATTTCTGTATGTGTATCAATGTACTGTCTGCATGCAGGTCTGTGCACCCGTGTCATGCAATGCCGTGCAGGTCAGAAGAGGGTCTCAGATTCCCCTGGAACTGGAGCTCTCCTGGAATTGGAGTTTCAGACGGTTCTCGGCCACCATGTGGGTGCTGGGGATTGTACCCGGGTATTCTGCAAGAGCGGTCGGCGCTCTTAACCGCTAGGCCATCTCTCCAGCCCCGATGTTGAACATTTTTTTAAGAAGTTTCTCCCAATTCACCATTTCAGTCCATTTTCTGATGCAGTCTTTCTGTTGTTCTTTTACTATGCATCCCTCTCCATGAGAAATATTTATATCTGGGTTGTTGGTACTAGCATCCACATATGAGGGACACCATTTGTCGTTTGTTTTTCTGGGACTGTGTTACTTCACTTAACATAATGTCTTCCAGCTCCATCCATTTACCTGCAAAGTTCATGATGTTGTCCCTCTTTACTGCTGCATAGAACTCCATTGTATACATGTACCACATTTTCTCTATCCACTCGTCAGTTGAGGGGCACCTGGGCTGGTTCCAGCTTTTTGCTATTGTGAACAGAGCTGCAATAAACATAGCTGTGCATGTATCTTTGCAGTAAGTTGTGTCTTGTGGGTATAAGCCCAGGAGTGGTATGACTGGGTCAAATGGAAGGCTCATTTGGAGTCTTCTAAGGGTTCTCCACACTGCTTTCCATACTGGCTGTACAAGTTTACATTCCCACCAGCAATAGATGAGTGTTAACATATCATCCAAACATATGTGCCTGTGCTAAAGTAACCTACCATAACTATTAGTGCTGCTTAAATACCTATGTATCTAATTGCTTGTGCTTCATTAGTAGGATTGAAAGGTTATTCCTGGACAAACTGTCAGCCCATGAAAGGAAACAGCCAGAATTGACCAGAGTCCAAGTCAACAGCTCCAGAGAAAGTGGACTGTTTAACTTCTCATCCACCTGTGCCCCTTTTCTAAGCCTAGGGAACAATCTGCGGAAGAGGGGCCGTGGTAGAATGTAAAGGCTGTGACTGGGGTGAATGGTGAAACTACAGCAATGTAGTCTTGACACTCATTTGATCAACTTGATTAAACAAACAACCTGTCACCCCCTCACTGGATGGTGGGGCTGTAGGGGTTTGGACACAACAGCCTGCAGATTGGTTTTGCACGAAGGATGCTTGTACTCATGGATTATCACTTATAGCTAAAAAATGAAAAAAAACTGAGAGAAAGATGCAGGACAGTTATGGCAGAATGCATGATCTGTGATGGGGTTGGGGTGGGGGGAAGGGAAAGGGAAATAAGCCTGAACTGAATTAGAAAATGATGTATGAAATGCACAAAGCATCAATAAAAATTAAATTAAAAAAAAAGTTTTTCAGCCATCTTTACTTTTTAACTTATTAAGTTTGTTTGGCTCTCTACTCCATCTCTTGAGTGGGTCATTTGTTTTCTTACTTCTTTGTTTTTTGAGTATTTTATATACTCTGGAAGTTAATGTTCTGTCAGATGTACCAGCAGTGCAGGTTTCCTCCCACACTGGGGGTTTTCTCTTCACTTAACTGATTGTTTGTTTCACTGTACAGAAGCTTTTGAGTTTAGTGAGGTCTCACTTGTCAATTGTTGACCTTATTTCCTGCACAGCTGCTGTCTGATTTAGAATGTCTTTTCCTACCCCTACATCTTGTAGGTTGCTGCCAAAGTCCTCTTCTATCACCTTCAGAGTTTCAGGTTTCACATTGAGATCCATTTGGAGTTGATTTTTGTACAGCACCCTGTACAAAAAGAGGTAGAGATATAAATTTATTCTTCTGCAAGTGGTGATCCAGTTTTGCCAACACCATTTGCTGAATATGCTGTCTTTCCTCCATTGTGTCTTCTTGGACCCTTTGTCAATTACGAGGTGGCTGAAATTGGATGAGCTCATTTGGATCTCCAATTTCATTCCATTGGTCTATAGGTCTGTTTTTGTGCCAGTACCAGGCTGGTTTTATGACTATATCTCTGTAATATAGTTTGAAGTCTGGTATAGTGATCCCTCCTGTATTTCTTCTTTCGCTCTGGGTTGTTTTGGCTATTCGGGGTCTTTTGTTATTCCATATGAATTTAAGGATATTTTTTCCCAAGACTGTGCAGAAACTCATGGGGATTTTAATTGAGATTGTATTGAATCTGTATATTAATTTGGGTAGAATGGACATTTTTATATTAATTTTTCCCATCACTGAACATCGGAAATCTTTCCATCTTCTGATGTCTTCTTAAATCTCCTGCAGGGGTTTAAAAAAATTTGTTATAGAGATCTTTGGTGTCTTTGGTTAGTTTTTTTTTTTTTTCCTAGGTAGTTTATCTTTTTTGAGGCTATTGTGAGTGGGATGGTCTCCTTGTATTCCTTCTTCTGTTACTTGTTGGTGTAAAGAAAGGTTACTGATTTTTATAGGTTAATTTTATATTCTGCCACATTACTGAAAGTCTTTATAGTTTCTAGGAGTTTTCTGGTGGAGTTTTAAAATTTTATTTATTTTTGTATGTGTATGAATGTACTGTCTGCATGTAGGTTTGTGCACCCGTGTTGTGCAATGCCGTGGAGGTCAGAAGAGGGTGTCTGATTCCCCTGGAGCTGGAATTCTCCTGGAATTGGAGTTACAGACGGTTCTTAGCCGCCATGTGGGTGCTGGGGATCGAACTTGGGTCCTCTGCAAGAGCAGTCGGTGCTCTTAACCACTAGGCCATCTCTCCAGCCAGTGTGGCCTGAGGACTCCAGAGATACCCAGCTTGTGAACTAAGCAGTTAATGGGAATTCAGTCTCGTCAGAATATGGACTGCCATTATTGGACTACCTTGGCTGTATCATGGAGGCCAGTGCAGGAATATCAAGATAGGACGTGTGCTTACTGGATTTCATTTGGGGGACTATCGGAGGGAAAGACTCCAATGTGGAGCACAAGTGCAGGATTGATGGTTGTTTGGACTTGCCAAGGAGGAGCCTTCAAGCACTTCCTTAAGGAAAATATGACATCTTTTAGGAAAAAAAAAGTCCTCCAATTCANTTCCAATTAGTATTCCTTTAACTTCCTTCTCTTGCCTTATTGCCCTAGCCAGTGTTTCAAGCACTATATTGAAGAGGAGTGGTGACAAGAGGCAGCCTTGTAGCGTGCCTACCTTTATGGGGAATCCTAACTTTTCTCCATTTAAAATGATGCTGGCTGTGTTTCTTATATATGACTTTGATTGTGTTGAGGAATGATCCTTCCAGTCCATTTCCCTCTAGTACTTTAATCATGAAGGCATGCTGGATTTCGTCAAAGGCTTTTTCTGAATCTATTGAGATGATCATGTGGTTTTGGTCCTTCAGTCCATTTATGTGTTTTATGATATTTACTGATTTTTGTATGTTGAACCATACCTGCATCTCTGGTATGAATGCAACTTGATCATGGTGAATGATGTTTTTGATGTGGGTCTGTATAGGTATAAGGTTTGCAAGTATTTTGTTGAGAATTTTTGCATCTGAGTTCATTAATGAGATGGGTCTGTAGTTCTCTTTTTTGGTTGCATCCTTGAATGGTTTTAGTACCAGAGAGATGCTGGCTTCATAGAAGGAATCTGGGAGATTTCTCTCTGGTTGTTTCCTTCTGAACAGTTTGTAAGTCCTCTTTACATGTTTTATAGAATTCTGCTGTGAAACCATCTGGACCTGTGCTTTTTTTAGTTGGGAGATCTCTTACTACATTTTCAATTTCTTCATATATTATGGGTCTGTTTAAGCTGTCGATCTCTTCTTGGTTTAGCTTTTGCGATTCCTGGGATTGAGGATATTCATCCATTTCTCTTAGGTTTTCAAATTTAGTAGAGTATAGGTTTTTGAAGTATTCCCATATGATTGTCTGGATCTTTTCATTGTCTGTTGTGAAATTTCCTCTTTCATCATGAATTCTATTGATTTGGAGTTGCTCTTTCTTTCTTTAGGTTAACTGGGCTAGGGGGTCTGTCTATCTTGTTTATTTTCTCAAAGAACCAACTTTTGGATTTGTTGATTTTTTGTTTTGTTTTCTTTGTTTCTATTTCATTGATTTCTGCTCTGATTTTTGTTATTTCTTCCTGTCTGTTGTGTTTAGGGTTCATTTGTTGTTGTCTTTCAAGAGTTTTTAGCTACAGTGTTAAGCTCATTTATCTGTACTCTTTCTTTTTTTTTTTTTTAATTTAGGCACCCAGGGCTATAAACTCCCTTCTTACGACTGCTTTTAGTATCCCATAGGTTTTGTTGTATTGTGTTGTCATTTTCGTTTAGTTCCAGGAATGCCTTTATTTCTTTCTTTATTTCTTCCTTGACCCTTTCATTATTCACGAGTGTGTTGTTTAGTTTCCATGTGTTCTTTTAGATAGTTGGTGTTATACTGGTGTTGATATTGAGCTTTATTGCACTGTAGTCTGACAGAACATATGAAATTATTTCAATTCTTTTTCATTTCTTGAGTTTTTTTCTGTGTCCCAGTATGTGGCCAATTTTGGAGAATGTTCCATGGGGTGTTGAGAAAGTATATTCTCTGGTGTTTGGGTCAAATATTCAGTAGGTGTCTGTGAGGTTCCTTTGGAGTAACATATTATTCAGTTCAGATGTGTCTCTGTTTATTCTTTGTCCAGTTGATCTATCCAAACTGCTCAGTGGGGTATTGAAGTCCCCCACTATTAGCATGCTGGGATTAATCTGTGCCTTAATGTCTTGCAGGACTGTGTATAAAGTTGGGTGCATATCTATTTATGATTGTGACATCTTCATGATTAATTGTTCCTTTTTTAAGGATTTAATGGCCCTCTTTGTCTTTTCTGATTAGTTTTACTTTGAGCTCTATTTTGTCTAATATTAGAATGGCAAATCCTGCTTGCTCTTTGGTACTATTTGCTTAGAATATCTGTTTCCATCCTTTCACTTTAAATTGGTTCCTGTTCTTGAGGGTGAGATGGGTTTCTTGTAGACAGCATATAGATGGATTGTTTTTTCCAATCCATTCTTCCAGTCTATGTCTTTTGATTGGGGAGTTTAGATCATTAATATTTAAGGTTATTATTGATAGATGTGTGCTTCTTCCTTTCACCATATTTTCTGTTTGCATTCTTGGTCTAGGTTTGTATTTTCACAGTTATACTTTTATTGATTTCTCTCTCTTGCTGCTTGGGGATAGGTGCTCCTTTCCTCTCACCTTTGAATTGCTTTGAGTATTTTCTGAAGGGTTGGTTTCCTGGACATGAATTCTTTCATCTTGTTTATGTCATGTAAGATTTTTCTTTCTCCTTCAACTATAACATTGTTGCTGGGTATAATAATCTCTGTTGGCATCTATACTCATTTTTTACTGGGAAGAACATTAGTTCATGTTATTCTGGTTTCATAGCTTGCACTAAGAAGTCCACTGTAATTCTGATTAGTTTTCCTTGCTGTTTTTCTCTTATGGCTTTCAGTATCTTGTCTTTCTTCTGGGCATCTAGTGTTTTAACTGTGATATGGCATGGGGACTATCTTTTCTGATCTTGTCTGTTTGGAGTTCTATGTTCTTCTTGTATTTATATGGGGTTGTCTCTTTTCAGTTTAGGGAAACTTTCTTCTATTTTTCTGTTGAAGATCTGATCAATCCTGTTGTCATGGGATTCTTCTCCTTCCTCTATCCTTATTATGCAGATTTTTGGTCTTTTCATAGTGTCCCAAATTTCCTGGTTGTTCCACTCTTGTGTTTTTTTAAATTTTTCATAATCTTTGTTTGAGCTTTCTAGTTTTTCCTTACTATCTTCCAGGTATCGTGTTCTATTTTCTGTGCATGCTGGGCCAGGTGTGGCTGGCTGGAAGGCAACAGGCCACGCCCAGGGGAGTGAGGAGTCTCCCCTACTGCTGTGCTCACCTATTCCACAGGTTCCAAGCTGCCGCCTCTCTCTGGACCTAGTGGGTGTCCAGCTGGCTGGGTGACTGCCCCGCAGCTGTGCACACTGGGCCAGGTGTGGCTGGCTGGTTGGGTGACTCCACCCTGCTGATGTGCTCGCTTCTTAGTAAATAAAAGCACAATACATATCTTGAAAATGATCTGTGGTTTCTGCCTTAAAAAAATCCACATATAGCTCTCAACATCTGGAACCATTTACATTTTTTTTAATTTTATTTATTTTTTATGTGTATGAATATATTGTCTGCATGTAGGTTTGTGCACCTGTGTCATGCAATGCTGCGGAGGTCAGAAGAAGGTGTCAGATTCCCCTGGAACTGGAGTTAAAGATGGTTCTCAGCCACCACGTGGGTGCTGGGAATCAAACCTGGGTCCTCTGTAAGAGCAGTCAGCACTCTTAACTGCTAGGCCATCTCTCCAGCCCCTGAAACCATTTTAGAACTATGATTTGCATGCAAAGGAAGATAAGAAATAATATCGTAAAGACTTTTGGGAGTAGCATTTAATAAATTTCCAGTAGGTTCTACAGAAATAAGGATGTCTAAGGTGAAAGGTGTTAGTAAGGTATCATTGCATCTGGATCCCTGTAACAAAGTATGTAGAACATGAGTTAAGATGATGACTAGAAAGTTTATGCATGATAAAAATTTATACCAGGATAAAATATTACTTGTTATCTGTGGTGTAAATATGGCTCAGATGATACAAAAACTTCCTGCTTTCCAGAAAACCTGAGTTAGTTTCCAGCGCCCATATCAGGAAGCTCACAACCACCTATAAATCCAGATCTAGCAAAATCTTCTGCCTCTGGCCTCCATGGGCAACGGCACTCACAAGTACATATCCCTCAAAAGGCACCCAGACACATATGCATAATTTAAAGACAATAATAAATAAAAGTGAAAAATATTGCAATAGTTAGGCCTCAGGAAATGTTGTTAATAGAGTAACTGATCTCTTGAGAGCTTGGGTAAAATGACATCTCATGTCAAATAAAGAAGAAATAATGAAACAAACATGGCAGATGTGATTAGAATACATTTTAAAATTCTCAAAAGTGTCCAAGCTATTGTCATTAATGTATAAATGTAGATAATTTACCCCACATTTAAAAGAATATCTTGGATAACATTTCAGCTGTCAAATCAACAAGGACAGCAGGGATCACAAACACATTATTATGTCAGGGAATCTTGACTTTTTTCCAAACTTGAGACAGTTTTCATATGTGGTGTTCATTGCGAAAAAGGAAGATAGATTAGAGGAGAAGTTATGACACCTTCCACACTTCGGCATATCTCAGTGAATCTATTACTAAATGGTATGCATAACTGTTAAGTTTCCAGTACGGCCAGGCTAAGAAACTTCTTCAGAAGATAAATGCAGAAAGTAAAAGTTTTCCAGATCCTATTTTGTTAGAAATTTAGGTAATGGGAAATGATCTCTTGTGTTTTAAAGATAAAGTATAAACTTTGAAATACCCCCTCCCCCCCAAAAAAATAACCCTCATGTTTCTGGCTTATTTCTGGACTCTGGGGCAGAACAAAAATAAAACATGACAAAAGACAATCAGTGGAAATTCAAAGACTCTGATATAAGCACTAATGATAAACTGATATGAGTTATTCGTTTTCAAAGTATTTTCATATTTTAGTGGTGATATTTTTGTTGTCATTTTATGTTTTCAGATACAAAGTCTCATGTAGTCAAGGATGGCCTTTAACTCATTTTAGGATGACTTGTGGGAATGGAACTTTGTGTGTGGCTTGAAGCGAGAAATTATAAGACCTGTCCTGGGAGGATCTCCAGTTATCTGATATCTCTGTGGGCTTCCAGAGTTATCTGTAGCCAGAAGATTCGGGATATTACAATGATTCTTGCTTCACCCTATCTTTGCAAAGTTCCAGGCCCATTCCCTTGAGGCATTGAGCAGAATGTCACGCCTCTAGTTACCTGTTGCACAAACCAGAGTTCTGTAGCCCCCCTAGAACTAAGTTGGCTCACCCCTCCCTTCAGCCTGCTCCCACTTCATTGCCCAAAGCACAGTAGTCTTGAATAGATAGACCTCACTGATAGTAAATAAACGGAGTTCCTATCCTCCCCAGTTCTCCATGCGTGTGCGTGTGAGTCTGCTTATTTTTCGTACGGGTGTTCTCTGGTGGTATTCTCTCCCCCCTTCTTGTGGGAGCAGAGCCCAGAGATTGCCAGCCTGCAGGCAGGAGGCAAGTCCTGAAGCTGAGCCAAGAAGGGAAGGACAGCGTGTGGAGGGCGGTCACGCATGACTCAAAGATACCACACCTGACAATGACTGACCTTAACATCTTCCTGCTTCTATACTCCAAATGCTGGGGTTATAGGCTGCCAGGCCCAACCACACAAGCTCAGTTTTATCAAATCCTCCAAGCGATTAGCAAATCAGGCCTAAAAAACATACATAATGATACAGAAATTGTGTGTCTAAGGTCAAAAGTATGCAAAGAAAGAGCTAAAAGTTCAGCTATAGAGAAAATGTGCCAGATCCTTATAACAGCAAACTTATTTGGGTGTCTCTCTGCCCCTCTGTTTACATGTCTTAGCATGTATGTATTTCCTTGACCAATGTGGAAGACCAAGGAGGTTGAACTCATTCTGTTGCTCCCTACAACTAGGAAAAGTTCTAGAAAGTCTCATGCTTGGTAATACTTTTGTAATTAGACAAAAGTCAGAAACAGGGTTGGTATTTCATCTAACTGCCCTTATTTTTATAAATGTCTTAGTCGTTACAAGCTATAAGACTCATTAAAAGCATGCAGTATATGAACCACAATGATGGCTCAAAAAATAATCTATCCTGTTACAGAAGGGACACTTTTACCTTGGGGGAAATCCACAAATGTCTAATGAGACCTAAGGCCCCACTAGTGGGAGGAATCTCAGATGTGATAATATAAACATAGACAAGAAACAGTGCCACTACTGGACCAATAGAGGTAGTTTGATGTGTGCCTCATTATGGTTGTTAAGCTTTAGGGCTGGGTTGTATCACTGATTGATTTTTTCCCTTAGCAGTGTGCATATTATCAAGCATTATGAGCACTAATGTTCAGGTAGAAGGATTCCAGATCAGTTCCTGCTCTATTACTCTAAGTCCTAACCCCGCAACATGTTTTGTCCTGAGCAGTAGGGTTTTGTTTTCTACTTCTGAAATATAATCAAAGCAAGGCTGTGTGGTGATGGCTTTATACATTAGAAGCAGGAAATGAGAAATTATTGATAAAAGGCTATAAAATTTTAGTTACACAAAATGACCAAACCCTGAGAACATAATGTACAACAGGGTAGCCATAATGAATAATTTTGTAGACTATGTTTGAATCATCCTAAGAGGGTTGATTTTAAAGAGAAAAAAGAACGAAAATGGTAACAAAGTTACATAGTGACTGATTGATTGATTGATTGATTGATTGATGATTCTGTGACCAGAGACCTCAGAACTTACCTCCGTATTTCTTTAATGAACAATAGTCTGATATTTGATTATGTAATGTTTAGGGACACATTAGAAATCTTAATTAGCTTAAATAATAACTATGTGTGTATAGTTTTAATTTCTTGTTTGATTTGGAAACATGTTTAACAAAAGTTGTTAAATTAAAAAAAAAAGAACTTTGGGGCTGGAGAGATGGCCTAGCGGTTAAGAGCACCGACTGCTCTTGCAGAGGACCCGGGTTTGATCCCCAGTACCCACATGGTGGCTGAGAACTGTCTTTAACTCCAGTTCCAGGGGAATCTGACGCCCTCTTCTGACCTCCGTGGCATTGCATGATGTGGGTGCACAGACCTGCATGCAGACAGTACATTCATACACATACAAAAATAAATATTTTTTAAAAGAAGCTTTTCTTTGCAACAGATGGAGGCTACAGAATCCCACAACTGGTTAGAAATAGAAAATATACATGTGAAAGATGCCCAGTCCTAAGAAACACATGTACACTTGAACCTCTACACATGGAATGAAGGGTGGGGAGAAAATGAGTGCATCCCTCAGTTCTCACCAGTGAGCTTTCTTACACAATAGAGGGCAATGTAAAAAGAAAGCAACAACTAGCCAAGCTTCAAAGAAGGGGAGCCCTCAGAGTGTGTATCTTTGGATAGGACCCCTATATTAAATCTCACCTACCCATCACTCAGAGATCATTGTGCAAGAGGGTAAAAAGAGTGTAAGAACCAGGGCTGGTGCATGAACTTAGAGAAGCAGTGGCTTACACAGGACTGGAAACTTTTACATGTGAACTTGTGACAATGTCAGCATCAGCCATGGGACCCATGTCAACTCAGACAAGTTCTCAGAGCACAGCAAGAGAAATGGGTAGAATATTGGCCCTGGGCTGAGAACTACAAGAGGCTAATTACTGATGGGTAAGGAAGTTTATGACTTACCTAAGATTTCTAGATGTGCTGACTAGACTCCAGTGGATGTATTTGATGGAAAGACATCTGGGTTCAAGTGCTTAACTAGATAGGACTTAGCTTGGATCTTGTAATGCATGAGTTCTGATGGGGGTTTGGGTATGGGGGGACTGAGTTGCATTGGGAACTATTGCATGATATGTATTTCACACAATAAATGTTAATCATATTTTTATCTCTTTTTCCATTTTCACCTCCCCATAGCTTTCCCCCAATACCAGATTTCATTCATTCTTTCATATGTGTTACGGTCTTTCTGTATTCATATTTTCCTCAGTGTTAGTTCATCCAGAGCAGTTGGGGCCTGGTATCCAAATCTCCAGTTCTATGCTTGGTTTTTGTCTGACTGTGGTAGCATGGGTCTTGTTCTGTATTCATATTTTCCTCAGTGTTAGTTCATCCAGAGCAGTTGGGGCCTGGTGTCCAAATCTCCAGTTCTATGCTTGGTTTTTGTCTGACTGTGGTAGCATGGGTCTTGTTCATGCTGTCATGAATATTGCAAGTTCATATGAGCAAGGGCTCTCAGAGACCTATGTTCTCTTATGTTCATGCAACAACCTTGGCTCTTAGAAACTTTCCACCCACCACCTTTGGCAGTGGATGGGTAAGGTTTAACATAGGGGTCCTCTCCAAGGTTATGCACTGCTGTCTCTTATTCTATATCTTGGCCAGTTGTGGCCTTCTGTGTGCATCACACTCTATTGTATGAGAAAACTTCTCTGATGAGATTTGAGGGTTGTATTAGCATTCTTTCTACCCCTTGATTAGCTATGGTTCATTAGATAAGGCTGTAGAGTTTAGGGCTGGACATCTCTCAGAAATATATATTCTCTCTGTGGCCATTTGTATAACTCTGTAATAGTCTCCATCTGTTGCAAAAAGAAGCTTCCTTGATGAGTGGAATATGGTATTCTTGTCTATAAATATAAGGATCCACATTTAGCATACAGTAAGAAACATCCATTGTCTAGAGATAGGACAGAAGATCTATTACGTCTCCAGCCATGTGCATTTGGCCATGTTTATACTGCAACCCATGAATTCCCTCCCACTGAAAGAGTTTTTAAGTGTAATTAGATAGCTGTTGATTACCCCCTAAATAAAAGTGCCACTATTGCATCCCTATACTTTGCTGTGCCAGTCATTGCTGTGTTTCTTAGGATTTATAGCTGAGTTGAGCCATCGATGAACTTTTTCTTCCTGAGCAGCTTTCATAGTATCCTCTAGAACTGTGACAGCTAGAGAAGGCTTCAAGGTCAGTTCTAGCTCCATTGATCCAAGTCCTGTGTCTAAAGGATTCCCTGTCTTCAGCAATAGAGTAAGTCTTATCTTCAAGTTCTGGGAGATAATCAAGGTCTGTAGCAATTGCCCATGTTATTTTGGGAGTCTCTTGGATTATGGAGACCAACAAATCAAAGTGAGGCTTTTCCTTTCTGTCACTGTGTTCTTTGGTATATAGCCTCTAGATACACACATTTCAAATATTGTAATTTTTCAGTAGGTTTTTCAGTTATTATCTGCTTTTATCAAATACCTAACCCAATCTATTTTTTTACTCTATTCTAAATGTGTGTTTTCATATTTACAAAGAAGTGACCCTCTCACTCTTCAAAGAAGCTTTTTTTCTAACAGATTTATAACTTACAAAGAGTATTACAAAACTCCTCAACTCGTCTAAGGCAGTGAATATCTATGAAGTGCCCATCCTTAATTATACATCTACAATGCAACCTCCACACCTTATGCTCAGGGAACATAACAGAATAGGGGTTGGAAAGAATATTAATACATCTCTTATCACTTATCGGCCAAGGTTCTTCATGAAATACACTATGATTAATCCAGAATACCACAAATGTCCAAAGTGCAAAGAACAAGAGATTGCAGAATGCTTATCCCTGACCATATATATGAAACATCTGCCACCCAAGGTTCAGGAACCATTATTGAAGAGAGGGGAGATATAGTGTAAGAGTAAGATGTTGGTGTTTACTACAAGGAAACAGAGATTTCCAGACAGCTACTCATATTAAATGACATGTACAGTTACTTAAGTAACAAAATGTAACAGTATACGCAAGTTCACAATAGTGTATGTTACATCATGTAAAAGTCGCAGGAAAGGCGTCTGGAGAGAATGCTGCCTTAGCGGGGTTGGGAGCGACCGACCGCTCTTGCAGAGGACCCCGGGTTCTGATCCCCAGACACCCAATGGCTGAGAGCCTGATACTTGCCAGAGCTCCAACTCCAGGAGAACTCCAGCTCCAGGGGAATCCGACGCCCACTTTCTGACCTCCGCGGCATTTGCGACGACAATGGGTGCACAGACTTGCATGCAGACAGTACATTTCGTACACATACAGAAATAAATAAAATTAATAAAAAAAAAAAAAAAACAGTCGCAGGTAAACAATGATAAGAAAAATACTTTCCAGCATAGAAAGTGGGAAGTGGGGAAAGAGCCCAAACTTTACCTGAGAAACTATTGGTTACTTATAACTATTAGAAAAGGGCCTAGCGGTTGGGAGCGCCGACACTCTTGCAGAGGAACCCGGGTTCGATCCCCAGCACCCACATGGCGGGCCTAGAGCCGTCTGAACTCCAATTCCAGGAGAACTCCAGTTCCAGGGGAATCCGACGCCCCTTCTGACCTCGCGCGTGGTTGTTTGCACGACACGGTGCTGCACGAAACTATCATGCAGGGACATTAACATCACACACATACAGAAATAAAATAAAATTTTAAAAAAAAAGAAAAGAAAAAGGGGGAAACGTGGGGCTGGAGAGATGGCCTAGTGGTAAGAGTGCCTGACCGCTCTTGCAGAGGACCCCGGAATTCGATCCCAGCACCCATGAGGCAGCTGAGAACTGTCTGAAACTCCAATTCCTGGAGAACTCCAGTTCCAGGGGAATCCGACACCCTCTCTGCGCTCCGCGGCATTGCACGACACGGGGTGCACAAACTTGCATGCAGACAGTACATTCATACACATACAGAAATAAATAAAATTAATTAATAAGAAAATTAAAAAAAAAAAAGAAAAAAAAAAAGAAAAGGGACTTGGCCGAGCGTGGTGGAGCACGCCTTTAATCCTAGCACTCGGAGGCAGAGGCAGGCGGATCTTTTGAGTTCAAGCACGTACAGAAGTGAGTTCCAGGACAGCTGGGACTACAGGGAGCCCTGTCTCGAAAAGAACAAAAAAAAAAAAAAAAAAAAAAAAAAAAAAAAAAAAATAAGTGGCACACGCTTTAATCCTAGCACTCAGGAGCAGAGGCAGGCAGATCTTTGTGAGTTTCAAGGCCAGCCTGGCCAAAAAAAAGTTCCAGGACAGCTGGGCGCTACAGGGAGTCCCTGTCTCGAAAGACCCAAAAAAAAAAAAAAAAAAAAAAAAAAAAAAAAAAAAAAGAAAAGGGAAAGTTGTTTTTCTTTATCAATGTGATCTTAGATATGTTAACGAGGCTCCCGTAAATGGACAGACACCAAATAACATTTTGGGACACAAACTTGACTCTATAATCCTTAACATATATGAGTACATTAAATCAGGCATGGACACTATAAGAGAGGAAGATAGATGAGGTGCTCTAAGTATGATCTAAATATTTTTATGAAATTTGCAAAAATTCAAGGAAAAATATAATTTGAAACTTTAAAAAATGTGCAATATTTAGGTAGAAGCGCTAGGCTGTGGTGGAACTTCTGGACTATATTTCAGCTTTGACAGCTGTCATCAGTTAATGGAACATTATTAAGTCTCTCTTTGGAATGGCTCTCTGTAAGAAAACCAACCTGCTTTTCTCAAGGCCATATCTATCCTGAAACAATGCACATTGAACAAGTGGTCAATGACATCTTAATCACCTGGCTTCAAAAGCTGATAGTCCTCAAAGATTTGCTCAGAAAGACAGTCCCCTACTGGATAGGCTGTGTTGTTAGGAATGAATCACAAATTACCTTGTCTCTGAGCCAATTTACTTCTTCATACAAATACAGATGTCAATACCAAAGACAAATTACATCCATGCATAGTTTCATCTCAGAGTCTGCTTTTCTGTACCAAATAAAATGAATACACATCAAGACAAATTAACTATCTATTATTTAGCAGGCTAAAACAATGATTATATTTAGTCCGGCTAGTCCTTGGACTTTAATTGGTCAACAAGATAAATAAAGTTCTTTATATTCAAGAAGGTTTGAAAGTTTTAGGGTGATACTAGGAACAAGAAATTGAGCTACAGCTTGGCTACAATACAGGGTCATAGTGGCATCTATGTTCCATGCATATGAAGAGTGATTTTGTTTATGCTGGAGCATGCTGATCACAGTGAACATAAAAGGATATTTTTATTTCATTAAATATTTGATAATCATTTATAGTTCCCTAGTGTAATATCATTTCCTTCCCAATGGGAAATTGTGTAAAAATATCACATGACCCATTTCTTGCCTTTCCTCAATTTCAGTGAGGTATCCATAGATCCCTAGGAACATGTAAAAAGATTTCATGTGATATTCCCCTGTTGGTGTTACTATAACAATAAGATCCTCAACTGAGCGACTTAAAAATAAAACACTTATTTATCATAGTTTTGGAGTCTGGAGATTTCAAGATTAAGTCACTGGAAATTTTGCTATGTCATGAGAGCCCATTGACCTCTTCATATACATCTGTCCTGACATGTCACCATGCAGGTCAGAACAGCAAAAGATAGCTCCATGGGCATCTTTCATTAGGACACTGATTTCAATGTTTCCAGAAGGCTCAATATCTAACACTATAGTAATAAGGGTGTTATAAGGGCGCTGGACAGGGCTATGTACATTCAAGGAATGAAAAGAATGAGGCTTTGCTTGCAACTCTAGAATTTTCATGGTTTTCCATTTGTTTAATCTAATATAATTGTTAATGATGCCTATCAATTCTGTACCATTATGTTGGAATAAATCACTATGTAAATTTTCTTAGTGGAAGATATCAAGGTAAGATTAGATGAATAAGAAGTTAGTCAGAGCCAGGCATGGTGGCACATACCTTTGATCCCAGCACTCAGGAGGCAGAGGCAGGTGAGTCTCTGTGAGGTCAAGGCCAGCCTGGTCTACATAGTGAGCTCCAAGCCAGCTGGGACTAAAGGGAGACCTTGTCTCAAAAATACCCCCCCCAAAAAAAAGAGAAGTTAGAAAACAAATCTATTAAGAAAATATTCAAAAGAACCAAATGAAAGTATTATGAACTTTCCATTTTCCCTATGGAAGATTGTTAAGATTAAATAGCTCTGAATCCCAGCTCAGATTCTGGAATAAATGAGGATATAACAGTACAAATGTATTATTTACTACAAATAATAGATAATTCACTTTATGTCCAGTGGAATGCTGTCTTCCCCCCAAAATTACATGGCATAGGTATTTGAAACTGTGCTAAAACCAAAAATGAACAACATCAGAAAAAAAAATCCTCATGCTCCCAAAGTAATAATAGCACACAAAATAATTATAGAAAAATATTGGAAACAGTCAGGAAAACACTGCTGCAGCAGCCGTCAGATATCTTGCTGCAGGGACTATGATTGATGGACAGTGCTGGCTGCTCTAGGCAGAATTAAAGACCCAGTCCATGATGAAGCCATGTTCCCCACAAGCTGCTCTCAGCAAATGCTGGACATTTGCCATGAGAGAAAGGACTTACCAGGCACCAGTGGCTGAGGGACTACTCATTATCCTAAGCAAACCTGTCAGAACAACTGTACTTGGCCTGAAACACTTTTCCCAAACACTCCATCTTCTTTCTTTTTCCCTATAAGCACCTCCTATCACTCTTGGCTGTTTCTCTCTCTTTATATTTTTATCCTGAAAATTTGTCTCGTCTTCGCCACGGCATGATTATGTGTTGAAGTTTATTGAGCGAGATCTAGAGTCTGGCGGGGGCATAAGGTTTTGTGATTATTGAGATACATGTTCGCTTGTTTTTTGATTGTTTTGATTGTGTTGGTTCTATAGTTGTTTGAGAAGGGTCTCCCTTTAGTCCAAGCTGGCCTGGAGCTTACTCTGTAGACCAGACTGGCCCTAAACTCATAGAGATCTACCTGCCTCTGCCTCCCAAGTGCTAGGATTAAAGGAGTATGCTACCATGCCCAGCTATAATCTGACTTAAAAATACGAAATAATTGAAGTGATACTAAGTTTTCTCAATATTCACAGATGCCAAGATCAATATTTGGAGCTAACATTTCAATTATATACTAGGCAAAGTGGAGTTACCTAACCAGAAGGAAGGACCCTGATGGAAGTTGGGGGCCAACTCCTAAATACCCCAACAATAGAGGAGAATACATTGTAATAAATATTATGATAATATCCATATAAGAGGCAGAGGATCTGGCTTCTAAACAGGGCATGGATGCCACACCCATAAAATATCAGCAGTATGGATGTCCAAACAAAGTCTGCATAAAAGCCACCACAGCCAGCATTCTATTGTAAATGCAGGACATTTTATAAGCCTCCACATCTGGATGAAGAGCTACAAGTGATCAGTGGGTACTGAAAAGGGAGAATCAGTTTGTAACAGGGGCAAGCCATCTGATAGATTATACAATCCCAAATGTTCAGCCCTAAAGATATATACAAAAGAACAACATTAAATGTACTTAAAAGAGGAGTGTGTGTGTAATAATTACAGAAGACATCATGAATGGAAGAAATACGAGGCAGTGGTGGAGGGAGGGGAAGTGGCAGGGATAGAAATAATGTAAATGAAGTAATCATAAATGAAATTCTCAAAAATAAAATTTAAAGTAAAAAGAAAGATACTAGGAGGAGGGAATTTTACATATAAATTTATGTGGTTTTGTGGGAAAACTCCTTTTACGCATTTCCTCTAAGATATTAATGAACACACACTTGAAGACAAACTATCCCTCTTTTTAGATGATATGATAGTTTCCCTGAGGGATGTTAAAAACTCCACCAGAAAACTCTTAGAAATGATTAAGAGTGTCAGTAAAGTAGCAGGCTATAAAATTAACCTAGAAAAATCAGCAGCCCTTCTTTACCTTAACAACAAGCAACTGGAGAAGGTACATAAGGAGATCTTCCCACTCACAATAGCCTAAAAAAATACCTGGAAACAAACCTAACCAAAGACACCAAAGATCTCTACAAGAAAAATTTTAAAGCCCTGAAGAGGGAGCTTGAAGACAACATCAAAAGATGGAGAAATCTCCCATGCTCATGGATTAGAAAAATTAACATAGTAAAAATGTCCATTCTACCCAAATTAATATACAGATTCAATGCAATCCCAATTAAAGTCCCCAAGAGCTTCTTGACAGACTTGGAAAAAAATCCTTAAATTCATATGGAAAGACAAAAGACCCCGAATAGCTAAAGCAACCCTGAGAGAAAAATGCAATACAGGGAGGATCACCTTATCAGACTTCAAGCTATATTACAGGGCTGTAGTCATAAAGACAGCCTGGTACTGGCACAAAAAGAGACCCGTTGACCAACGGAACAAAATTGAAGATCCAAACTTGAGCTCATAAAATTTCAGCCACCTCATATTTGATAAAGGAGTCCAAAAAGCTCATTGGAAGAAAGATAGCATCTTCAGCAAATGAGGCTGGCAAAACTGAATCACCATATGTAGAAGAACAAAATTAAACCCCTACCTCTCACCCTGTACAAAAATCAGTTCCAAATGGATCAAAGACCTCAGTGTGAAACCCAAAACTCTGAATGTGATAGAAGAAAAAGTTGGTAGCAAACTACTAGACATAGGGGTGGGAAAAGACTTTCTAAATCAAACAGAAGCTCCGTAGGAAAAAAGATCAAAAGCAGACAAGTGGGACCTCATCAAACTCAAAAGCTTCTGCAAGGCAAAAGAAACAATCAAGGAAGTGAAGAGAAAACCCACAAAATGGGAGAAAATCTTGACTAGTGATATGTCTGTCAGAGCATTAACATCCAGAATATATAAATTACTCAAAAAACAAAGAAGAAAACAAATGACTCACTCAAAAGATGGAGTAAAGAGCTGAACAGAGCCTTCACCAGCAAGGAAATAAAGATGGCTGAGAGACATCTTAAAAAGTGTTGAACATCATTAATAGTTAAGGAAATGCAAATTAAAACCATTCTAAGAAATCATCTTACTCCAGTAAGACTGGCTAAGATCAAGAAAATAAGACACCAAATGCTGGAGAGGTTGTGGGGAAAGGGGAACACTCATGCCCTGCTGATGTGTAAACTCATACAACCACTTTGGAAAGCAGTATGGAAAACGCTTTAAAAGACTTAAAATGAGCCTACCACCTGACCCAGCCAAACCACTCCTAGGTATATACCCAAAATACTCATCCTACTACAAAGATACATGCATATCTATGTTTCTTGCAACTCTTTTCACAATAGGGAAGAGTTGGAACAAACCCAAATGCCCCTCAACTGATGATTGGATAACAAAAATGTTGTACATTTACACAATGGAGTTCTTTGCAGCAGTAAAGAAAGATGACATCATGAAATTTGAAGGTAAATGGATGGAACTCCAAGCCATTACACTAAGTGAAGTAGCAGAGTCCCCATCCCCCACAAAAAAGGGGGAATGGTTTCCCTCATTTGCATATGCTAGTACCAAATCCCCCAGTTTGAAAGAAAAGCCAAGCAATGTTGTTTTTATATTTCTTTCTATCTGAAAGTAACTGTTCTGTTATAATGTGAATATCTTAATGAGCCCTAGAATAAACTTACCATTTACTTTCAGACATGGTAATTAATATATATGGGTGGAAGGTATATATTCATATTTTAGAGTAATATAAAATTAAAAGAAAAAAATGTGAACCCCTAAACATAAAAAAAAGTGATTTCTGGCTGTTGAAACTTTTTTCAGATGGGTCACCGGGGAAAGTTCCACTCTAAACTTTTTTTAGAATTAATCTAGAGTTTATTTTCAGAGTTTGTAATTTTGGTACATGTATGGAATACATACACACACACACACACACACACACATATATGCATATTTTGGAGCAATACAAAATTAAAGGTAACAACAATGAATAAAAAGACCTGTTCAAAGAACTGACCAAAACTGTAAACTTCTGTATCAAAAAAGTTAAAAAAGACTGAGAAAAAGATGCAAGACAGGACTTAACATGTATGGCAGAATGCATGATTTCTGGTGAGGGGGGTATGATGGAACAGGTCTAAATTTGATCAAGAAATGTATGAAATATGCAAAAGCTCAATAAAAATTAAGAAAAAAAGAAAGCACAGATATCAATATTAAGCTCAGATGTCTGCTGCAGAAAGCATTCATGAGAGGAAGGCTCAGGGCTAACCTTGGTTCCATTCATGCCACACATCTTGTGAACTGCTCTCTGGCATGACTGACTATGGCTTGAATTCTTTGACTTCTGATGGGTGAGTTCTTTGAATTTTTTTCTATGTGCTTGACTGAAACTCTCTTGGAATTACAAAGAGTTCAAGATTAAACTTTCCACACTCTTCTCCCTTTCTTGACCTTCACAAAGGTGAGACCTGGGCATTAGATGGTTCTCCCCCACATCAGGCTAACTCATTTCTGCTCACTCTCATTTCCTTGACCATTACTTTTCTGCGACTAAATATTCTCTTGGTTCCTGGTTCTCAGAAGAAGTACACATGACATATGAACCATAAGAAAATGGACATGCTTAAGTTAAACTTGGGTTCTAATTTCTTTATATGCTGAGGCACATGAAGTTAAAAGCAAAAGACAACACATTTTACTGCATTGCACAACAAAAATTGAAGTGCTTCTGTAATGAATATGCTGTATTTGCAGGCTGCAAAACATGAAAAACAGTGATGTTCAGAGCTGTGGATCCAGATTTCTGCATATTGCTCCCTTTGCATTGTAAAGTTCGGGTACAGATTTAAGTATGCAGTAAGTATTAACAGCAGAAACTGCTGTAGATTAAAAATTAATAGAAACTTCTCAAATGTGATCATGGTAGATTTTAGAGTTGTAAGAATCAAATACTTGCTAAAATATGTTATTTACCTTTAGTAGTTGGTGGCTTGCACACTGTGCTCGTTAGATTTAACTATGAACTTGACAGTCAAGAATCACATGGAAAGAATCTCAGTGAGGAATTATCTAGTACAATTTGGCCTGTGAACAAGTCTGTGGGGCACTGTCTTGATTGTTAGTAATTTGTGGAGATCCCATTCATAAGGTTGGCATCATTACTGAGTCAGGGTGTCCCTTACAGCATGAGAGAGAAGAAAGCTACCTGAAAGCAAGCAAGCAACAATGCAAGCATCAATCCCTTCTATTTATTTAAAAAAAATATTTTTATTGAATTTTTGAGGATTTTGTATAATATATCTTAATCATATTTAGACCCACCTTCCCTATCTGCAGATCCCCTTAGCCTGCCCATAGGACTTCAAGGATGTGATGTTTTAAACTCTATCCTAGTATGAAATATAACTGTTACAAAATGAAGGTCAGAAAGGAAAGAAATGGGGACTGTAAAGATGGGTCAGTTGTTAATGGCACTGGCTGCTCTTGCAGACAACCCAGATTTGGTTCCCAGCATTCACACAATGGCTCACAATGATCTCTCATTCCAGGTTAGAGGATTAAACACCCTTTTCTCTCCTCCATGGATTTATGCACATGCAGGTAATACAATACACTCATACACATAAAAACACAGAGAAATTTTGAAATAAATACAATCTGAAACAAAATTTGAGAATAAAAAATCCAAGAACTCAAGGAAATAGCTTACAAGAAAGAAACAAAAAAAGAAGTGAAGAAAATGGAACAGAGGATTAGATCTTGAAGAAAAATTTGAGGAAATGAATCATTCAATCAATGAATATGTCAAACCCAAAGTAAACCAGGAATGGAATATGCAAAACTATTAAGGCATTGTGAAAAGATTAAATCTATTAATCATACAGATAGAAGGAGGAGAAGACAGACATCGAGGTCAAAGGAACAGAAAATATATTTTAAAATAAAACCATGGAAGGAAACTTTCCAAAACTAAGGAAAGAGATATCCATTAAAGAACAAGAGACACACATATAACCAATTAGATAGGACCATAAAAGAAAATCCCCATGTCATATAACACAACACTCAAAACTCTAAATGAACAGAACAAAGATAATAAGAGATCTTTTAATTATATAGGACCTTTTAATTATATAGGATCTTTTAATTAGATAGAGAGGAAAGATTGTTATTTATAAAGACAGGCCCATCAAAATAAAAGATGACTTTTCCATGGAGACTATGAAAGTCAGAAGGTTTTCCACCAGTGTCTTAAAAGTCATGAAAGAACGCAAATTCAAACTTAGATTCTATAAAAAGCAAAAATATGACCTGTAGTTGAAGGAGAAAGACAAACTTTGCATGAAAAACAAAACAAATTTAAACAATTTATGTACATAAATCTAGCTCTACAGAAAATACTTCTATTAGAAGAGAAGATTAAAGACTCTGAAGAGGGAAAAATAATAAATTATCACAAAACAGTCAAACAAAAGTGGTCTAAGAAAACATCACGAGAAGACCAGGAATAACAGGAACTATAAACATTGTACAAAGGTACCCTTCTTTATTAATGGTTTGAACTCCCCAGTAAAAGACATCAATGGAAAAAGCAGACAGTCTCTAACAATTTGCTTCCTCCAAGAAACAACCTCACCAACAATGACTGACCTCATCATGGGCTAAAAGGGTAAAAAAAGATATTTGAAGCAAATGGAACTAAGAAACAAGCAGGTGTACCTATTCTAATACCTGACAAAATAAACTTAAAACTAAAATTAGTCAGAAGAGATAGGGAAGGTAATTTCATACTATTACCAGAAATATCCATCAAGGAGTAATTATAATCCTAAACAGATAGCACAGAGATATCTAATTTAACAAAAGTAAATTTATTAGACATGAAAATTCACGTGATGAGGCCAGGCATGGTGGAGCAAGGCTGGGCATGGTGGTGCACACTTTAATCCTAGCACTTGGGAGGCAGAGGCAGGTGGATCTCTGTGAGTTCAAGGCCAGCCTGGTCTGTAGAGTGAGTTCCAGGACAGCCAGAGCTACAGGGAGACCCTGTCTCAAAAAGATAAAGAAAAAAGACAAGAAAATTCACATGATGATGGTGGGTGATGTCTGTACCCCTTTCAACCATGAAAAACCTAAACAAAAAACATTAGAGTTAAATGAAACCATGAATCAAGTGGAATTTTCAGATATCTGCAGAACATTCCACACAAACACCAAAAATATGCTTTCTTCTCATCAATGATGATACTTTACCCTAAATCAACCACATAAGACACAAAACAAGTCTCCACATCTCTACGAAAATTAAATATCATCTTGTATACTAGTTTTCCCCAGAGGAATAAAGCTAGAAATCAACAATAAAAATGGGGAAAAGTACACCAATTTATAAAAGCTAAACAACACATTACTGAATAAAAATTGGATCATTGGAGATATCAAGAAGCAAAGTAAAATTTTCACACAATTGAACAAAAATGAAAATACAACATATCAAACTTTCTGGGGTACAATGAAGGCAATCTTACGAGGGAAACTTATGGCATTAAGTACCTGCACCAGAAAATCATAAACAGCTCATATAAACAACTTAATGAGGCATCTGAAAGTCATAGATGACCAAGAAGAAACAACACGTAAAAATAAAAGATAAGAAATAAAAAAACAAGGTTAAAATTAATAAAATATAAATAAGAAAACAACAGAAAAACTCAACTAAACAAAGCTGGTTCTTTGAAAAGATAAACAAGACTGACAAAACTTTTGTAGTATTAATCAAAAGAGAGACAGTCTCTTTCATAGATGGGACTCTTGGTAGGTTAACCAAGCTGCAGAGGAGAAAAAGAGAGTTTTGGGACATTCTGGATACAAAGTAACTTCTAAAGGCTTTACATGTAAATAACAGAGTACATTTCAATCTGCAATCTGCAGGGAAAAATAGAGGAGGTGCAGATATAGGGGTAATCTAAATACCATTACTTCGGCTGGAGAGATAGCCTAGCGGTTAAGAGCACCAACTGCTCTTGCAGAGGACCCAGGTTCGATCCCCAGCACCCGCATGGCAGCTAAGAACAGTCTGTAATTCCAATTCCAGGAGAACTCCAGTTCCAGGGGAATCTGAGACCCTCTTCTGACCTCCGCAGCATTGCACGACACAGGTGCACAGACCTGCATGCAGACAGTATATTCATATACACACAAAAATAAATAAAATTAAAATAAAAAAATAAATAAATGCCATTACTTAATAGTATATGAAAAACTAAAAATATTCAAAAATGAAAAATTATACACAGAAATAATTTAAATACATTACAAGGTGTGGTTGAAATAAAAAAGCTTATACAACCTAATGATAAAACATCAAGACCAGTAATATGATGTTGAAAATATTCCCCCTTCATAATAAAATATTATATATAAATTGATATTATGTATGAGTTGAAAATAAAGAAAAATGTGCAATTCTAGTAGTATAAGATAATATCACAAATCAGTTTTTGATAAAGGGAATATTATCAGTGTTGAAAAAAATTTCATGATGATAAAGTGAGACTTAAATATGAGGGGGGAATTCTTTATACTTATGCATCATAAAATAGGCTCAAAAATATATTTAGGAAAAAAATAAAAAAAGATTAAACCAACTGATGGATACTGCCGGGCATGGTGGCACACACCTTTAACCCTAGCACTTCGGAGGCAGAGGCAGGTGGATCTTTGTGAGTTCAAGACCAGCCTGGTCTACAGAGTGAGTTCCAGGCCAGCTGGGGCTACAGGGAGACCCTGTCTGGAAAAGACCAACCAACCAACAAACAAACAAACAAAAAACAAAACAAAACACAAATGGATACCAAATTCACAGATACAGTCTGATGTATTAATATTAGCTTCTTTGGTGGATTGTTTTATTGGTTGGTTGACTGATTAAAAAATGATCTTTTCTTTCTTTTCCCTAAGATTTTGCTATTTTACTTCCTAGAAAATATTTTATACTGACTCATTTATGTAGGGCCCTCCCGGAGGAGCTATTGTATCACTGTTCTCATGATTTTGAGCTTGGTCTTATGCCAGCCTTTGGCAATCCTATGTGATAGAACATAACATGTAAACATATTTGAAGAGGAAACAAATTGAGAGATACATACAGACATTCTGACATGCCTTTTGCTGGATGCTTCAAATAGCATATGTTCCTTGATTCTGAATTCTGGAAAGAGGAGGGAAGTGGTGCAGAGGCGTAAAATTTAACTGCTTACATGTCATGCGTAAGAAATCAATATGTGTTGTTACCTCCAAGAATAGGGGATTATCTATTACTAAAAACAACAAATAGGGGCTGGAGAGATAGCCTAGTGGTTAAGAGCGCCGACTGCTCTAACAGAGGACCAGTACCCACATGATGGCCGAGAACCTTCCGAAGCTCCAATTGCAGGAGAACTCCAGTTCCAGGGGAATCTGATACCCTCTTCTGACCTCCGCGGCATTGCACGATACGGGTGCACAGACCTGCATGCAGATAGTACATTCATACACTTACAGAAATAAATTAAAAATTAAAAACAGAGAAAAAAAAACAAATAAAATTTTTGTGAGAAATTAGGAAAAAAAAAAAAAGTGTTTGAGACCAAATACGCAGTATGATTTTGAATTATTCTTGGATTGAGTTTTTTCAGTGAAATAGTGCTATACAAACAAAAACAAAAATAAATTAATTTAAATTTTACATGAATTCAAGTTTAGAAAACAATATTCTGTCCTCCACAGTTACTCAAAGACTGATAGCTCTGTTCTTGTGGCGTTACATTGAAGTTTAGTCAACTAATGCTCTCATTGAACCCTTAAAAGTGAATTCTTAGGACTGGAGGGATGGCTTAGTGTCTAAAAGTACTGATTTCTCTTGCAAAGACCCTGGCTCTGGTTCTCAGCACCAATGTAGTAGCTTAGAAACCCTTTTAACTCCAGTTTCAGGGGATCTTATACCCTGCTCTGGCCTCTGCAGGCTTTGTAGGCACAGGTGTGCTTATATACAGACATGCAAAACACTCATATGCATAAATCAAACTAGATAATAGAGATGATAAATAGATTAGATGTTATATAGATGATATCCAATAGATGATAGATGGTAGACAGATTATAAATAGACAGATATAGATAGATGATACACACTTCAAGTAAATTATGATTTTGTTGGAGATACAAACTACGTCACAGTCAAACACAGGAAACACGTTTTTCCTTATTCCCCATTACAGTGTCACCAGTGTTATTCCCTTCTACTACCTCTTGTGTAACCTACTTACCCAAAATACTCTCAGTAACGAAAGGTGTGTGTTATTTATGCCATCTATAATTGTTCCTGTCCTCATTCCTGGTGTCCTTAAATCTCTCTGTGATGATTTTCTTTCTCATCTGTAGCAAAATTTGGTTTCTCTTCAATTCCTCTTCCCATTCCTAGAGAAATGTTCTAGTTTGTCTTCCATTGCTGTGACAAAACACTCTGACTGACACCAACTTGGGAGGAGGAAAGGGTTTATTCAGGCTACATCTCTCGGGTCACAGTTCATCATTTAGGGAACCCAAGGCAGGAACTCAGGGCAGGTCAGCCCTGAGGCAGGAGCCTGAAAGCACAGGCCGGAGGAAAAGCTGTTATGGCTTGCTCCCTGGCTCATGCCAGCCCGCCTTGCTTATTTACCGTCACACAACCTGCTCCAGAGGTGGTCACCACTCCTATTGTTGGCTGGGCCCTCCCACATGCTCACCATCAAGACAATACTCCACAGATGTGGCACAGGCCAATCCAATTGAGCCAATTCCCCATTGAGGCTCTCAACCCAGTGTGTAAGGACATCTTAAGCAATCTGGCACAGAAACTTTCTAGCTCCTTCTGCACTTTATATTCCCTAAGAAATCCAAGTTGCTCTGGAAATTGATTTTACATGAAGGATGTCTTGTACTTACGGACTATCACCTACTGTTAAAAAAAAAAAAAAAAAAAAAAAAAAAAAAAAAAAAAAAACAGAGAAAAGGCAGAAAACGTATGACAGAATGATGACTGGGATGAGTAGGGTGGGTGTCGGGGGGAAGGAAGGGAGTAATGCTGAACTGAATGGAAAATGACTGTATGAAATATGCACAAACATCAATAAAAAAAAGAGAAAAAAAAAGGAAATCCATTTTTAATGTCCTTAATGTAAATTCAGATCATCCTTTCATCTTACTTCTCTATTCTCTCAGTTAAATATGAAATTTTATTTGATTTTAGATTTAATGAAGTATTATTTTTTAATTTACCTTAAATTTGCTAGTTTATTTCTTACTGTAATGAATAAAACTTTTAAGGTGCATATTCTCTCCTTTGACTAGATGTCTAATAAAGCCTGAACCGCTTGAACTCAAGAATGCACTGTGTGTGTGTCTAAATCCTGTTATAATAAACTTTACTGAATATATTTTATAAAAATTCTGATATCTCTCTCCTTAAATTTAAGGTTAAGCTCCAAAGAAATAAACAAGTATTAACACATATAAATGACACCTCATGTATATGACACCTTTTCTCAGATTTTACATAATTTCAAACTTGCTTATAGAAAATGTCTTAAGTGGTAGTATTTTTTAGCATATGGCAGTAATTTCTTGATTAATGAAATTGCATCATCTGCAACTTTCTTGATAAGGTTTTAATTCAATTTCCTATCTGAAGATGACATGTTCAAAGTGCATGGCTGACAATCAATCACCTTTGGAATTTTAGTGCCCTTTAAATTTTTTTCTTATAGTTCTGTCAGCTTGACCCAATTGAGAATCAACTAAGAATAGTTTCAATAAGTGATTTGCTTATCTATGTGGGATTATCTTCATCACATTAGTTGATGTGGAAAGACTCTTCCATTTTGGGTAAGATTTCCTTGACAAGGGAAGAAATATGTATGAATGTAGAAGGTCAGTTGAGCATTAAGCTCACGGGCGTATGGTGGCGACGCCTTTAATCCTAAGCACTTGGGAGCAGAGGCAGGCGGCTCTTATGAGCTTCAAGGCCAGCCTGGTCTACAGAGTGAGTTCCAGGACACTGGGGCTTATAGGGAGAGACCCTTGTCTCAAAAGACACAAAAAATGTATTACTTCCTGATCTGTTGTCGGATGCGATGTATTGCCTTCCGTAACCTGTTGTCCAAGATCCTATTCCTCTGACCTCTCCACAATGGTGGACTGTAACCTGGAGCTGCTAGGAAAAACAAAACCTTTCTCCCAAAGTTGCTTTTTATCAGGGAATTTTATCACAGCCTTAGAAATGAAACAAAGTCATCCCTTGGCTATTACTTATGGATACTTATACCATGAGATTTAGAGGGACAATCAAATCAATGGCTAATGTGAAATGTCTACTTGAGTTTACACTGCCATTTACAATGAAAGATTTGTTGATACTGCTTGTATGTGATTCCATTTTCAAAGGGACTGTAGTATCTGTTAAAGACTGTTGTTTTCCAGAAAACCATGGGGCAAACATACAGGTACCACCACACTGAGCATATACATTCTGAAATCTTTATCAATTTTAGATCAATTTCCACTCAAACTTGCTTGTAATATTACACTATTCATTTCTGAGAACTTACTGTAGACATAGTCTTTTGTAAAGAACATTAAAAGTGGTCAAATCCACTGTGTGTTCTTCAAGGTATGTTTTGAAAAAGTAAATACACCGCATGGTGGTGCATGTCCTTTAATCCCTGCACTTGGTTAAGAGAGGAAGGTGATCTCTATGAGTTCAAAGCCAAAGCCAACCTGATCCATGTGTTGCGTTCAAGGCCAGCCTGAACTAAATGAGACCCTGTCTCAAACACATCAAAAAAAAAAAAAAAGGAAAAGTAAACAACTGTATGTAAATATAGGTCAAACAAGAGTCATTAAGTGGGCAACATGTCTCACGCCTTTAATCCTAGCACATGGGAGGCCAAGGCCGGTGGATCTCTGTGAGTTCAAGGCCAGTTTAGTCTACAGAGCCAGTTCCAGGCCAGCTAGGGATACAGGGAGACCCTGTCTCAAAAAGACCAAAAAAAAAAAAATCATTAAATATCCTGATATAGGGGTTGCAGAAATGGTCCACTGTTAAGAGCACTATCTGCTTTAATAGAAGACAGGCCCAGCACTCACTTGGTGGCAGACAACCATTCTGAATTCTGACTCTAGGGTATCTTCTGGCATCTGTGTGCCTGCATATGTTGCATTAATAAAGAATTAATAAACATGTATACGGGCAAAACATTGATATAGATAAAACAATTTTTTAAGTCGGGATTTGTATCTTACTTGTATTAATGATTTTAATAATGATAGAATTATAATTGTAAATAATATAAATTGTCATAATTTGCATAAACTATGGCTGTATGATGTGTTTAATCACAATTAATAATCTACCTGTACATATTGACATACATTTTTAGTGGGATGTAAGGAATTATATTGTGGTGGTGGAGAGGACAGATCAATTATTTATATTATGTAGGGAAGTAACAAGTCTGATGTGAAATAGACTCATTATTTTTCTTTTATTCCCAAAGGCTCCCTCTAATAAATGTCTATTGATCCATTTTCCCAGAGCAACATTCCCCTGCTGATGGATTAGGCATTTTTAAGCTTGGCATTCAAACTTCCTTTTATAAGTGCTTTAGTTATTCATTTGTTCACTTCCCCCCAAACTGAGGTATGACATTCTAAGTATAGTAACAGGCAAAGGATGAAATTTGTATCCTCTCAGAGAAATATTTACTTTACACATTCAAATGCAAGTGGTCAAGTGGGTAATAAAAAAGGTCATAAAAGTACTGGGGGTAAACACACATTTCTCAAAATTAAATAAGATAGCTGCTGCATACTGCTCCCTACCACCAATTGTTTCTTTAAGAAAGGAGAGTCTGGTTTTTAATATTTTTTCACTTATTTGCTTAGGGTGGTATGCATCCTGTCTGCACACCAACATGTCTGCCTGCATGGATCAGAGGACAGACCACACACAGGGTTTGACTTCCTCTTCCACCTTTTCTGTGCTGGTGCTAAACTCAGGTCATCATGCTTGGAGATCAGCACCTTTACATCAGAGCTACCTCACTGACCTTAGTCAGGATTTACATTTTCTCATCATCTTTTTGAAAATAAATTTGTACTAATGGTAATGCCTGTGAGAGAGAGAGAGAGAGTTTTATTTTTCTTAGTATGCACAAATAATAACATTTCAAGATCATTTAAAATATTTTCTTGCTTACAAATTTTATTTTAAAGAAGAACAATATCATATATTAATATGCATCTTGAGACAAAATTTCCAAAAATGCTCATTTTGAAATATTATAGGCAGTTACGTATGCATGCTGTTTTCAAGAGACATAGATGTTTGTCATGATATTCCATGTTATTCTTCTTTCGATTTTAAGATTGATTAAAAATAGAATGAAGTGGGGTGGAACTACACTGAAAAACAAATTTATTTGGTCATTCAATTCAGGAATATGTCAATTAAAAATACTTTATTACGTTCATGTTTATGTGTATGAGTGTGTTGCCTACATGTACGGTGTGTGCACCTGTGTAATGCAATGATTGGGGAGGTCAGAGGAGGGCATCCCATGCTCTCTAACTATAGTTACAGACTTGTTAGCCAATAGGTGGGTGCTGGGAATCTAGCTGAGTATTCTGCAAGAACAGGCAGTACTCTTAACTGTTGAGCCATCTCTCTAGCCCCAAGGGAAATAAGAAAAAAAAAATTAAGGAAACAAAAAGAGAGGGAATAAATGTTGGCTAACCCAAGAACTAAGTACGATTACTTAGAAGCTCACATGGGAAAATTTACAATCCTAAACATTCTCCTCTAGTCGAACTGATTCCAATAATTCCCTAGTAAATAGTTACCATTCAACAGCAAGGCAGGGCTAAGAAGCTTTGGCATGATGGCTACTTTCTTACTATCACTTGCAGATCAAGTCATCATGTTTAACCACAGAAAAACACACAAAAAAAGACAGCACAAAGAAGATTTAACTTGGTAATAGTGTAGGAGTTCCCAAATCATGGGTGAGAAAATGCAATTGTATTTTTTTAACATTTCAAGAGGTCATGTGTAAGAAGTACAGAGTAAGAATTAGAAACAAAAGGTAATGTTTAAAATAAGAATACATACACTTAAAAAGTTGACCTTGAACAGTTACACACTCTAGTAAATGGAGGTGCATTTGACCAGCAGGTGAGAAAATTTGTCAATGGACTTCTAAAATGGATATTACAACTTGAAAATGATTTAATTAATAGCACTTAAGAAGAGTCTCTCATGCACATCCATGTTTAGCTATAAATTAAGGTAATGAATACAAAGGACATACATTGTAAATTTACAAGAGCCAGAGAAGAAAATGACTATGATAGGGTTCTTCTAAATCACACTTCATGTATGAATGTATATTCTAACTAAAGTTAGAACTAACCAAGCTTACTTTTGGTTGAAAGCTTATTATATTTGATTCTTATGAATCACAGTTCATGTGTGAATGTTCATTCTAACTAAAGTTAGAACTAACCAAGCTTACTTTTGGTTGAAAGCTTATTATATTTGGTTCTTATGAATGAAAACATAAGTCAATACATACAGAAAAACAATATATGAGCTTTTAATGAGTACTCGTAAGAAGAAAATGAAATTATTTAAAAAGTAAGTTGCATATTTTACCTATAAAAATAAATTATTGTCCTCTAATAAGCAGCAACATTTTCTCATTTTATAATAATTGGTTTTCTTTATTTTTTTTATGCACTGACACAAGACATCCTCTCCCACATCTGTCCAGTTCCCTTTGAGTTAAATAAGAAGCTGTTTTATTCTTCTCCGTGTTGGTAGCTGAGAAGTCAGTGTACCAGGAATGCATTAAGGCAAGCAAGATTTGCCTAGACATCAATAAACTGGAAAGGCTCTCAGAGGGCCACTTGTATCAATAAAGGCTCATAATTACTTGCTCCTTGGAGCATTTTAGATTCAGCCCTTCAGACTCTCAAAACCTCAGAGATTTTAAACTTCTAAATCCTAGGTAGAGACTACCATGCAGAAGCAGGGAACTTAGGTTTTACTTTCTGTCCTTTTATAGTCTTCTGTCTTTTTATATCTTTCTTTGCTGTGATTTAACCTAGCAGGCTACTTTAGCAGATAAGCAAGAACTCAACCACTGACATTGTGGAACTTTGGTTTTTTAAGTAGAGGTGCGTGGTCATTTCAAGCTGTTCAAGGACCAGCAACTGAAAACTGTCCCAGGAGGAGAAGGGCGAGGGTGGGCACCACCTTTTCCCAGTGTGGAAATGTAAAAACGAACATGGTCAACAAGGAAATACCAGAGCCACTGCTCTGCCTGAAGGAGCAGGAATTAAGAGCTTCCAGAGACACAGGGGTCCTGTGGCCAGTGTACACAGATGCGGGAAGTCTGGTTTCCAGGCTCTGTCTCCAACCTCGGAAACGTGCAGATGTTAGGTGTGATAAGACCTTGTAGTCAGCTCTCCCGGGTTACACCGGAAACTAGTAAGACTGGAGAGGTGCTCAGAGAACTCCAAATGCGCGCCAGCCTCTTAACACAATGCAAGTAAGGAAAATGCTAGGAGAGAGGAAGGGTAAAACTCAGATCCAAATAAACATCACTGGTATTTTCATTAGGAGGCTGGAATTCCTATCTATCCTTCCTTCCTCTCTCCTAGGCCTGCGAATGTGTTTGTGGGTGTGTCGGGGTCCTAGGTAGCTGCTTTTTCTCAGAATACTTGTTCTCCGCAGTGAAGTTTTAAGTGGCATTGGACTTTCCATGACTTCCTGAGGAGTTTCCAAACGACAATGAGAGGGCCATATATACGTCCTAGATACACCTGTGACTTCACTTGCTCACCGCAAGATCCCTGGCCTCGATGGTCATTCGCCATCTATTCTGGGAGCGACCTCATCTCATTGGCTCATTTGTGTTCTCCAGATTGAGCCCTGCACTGAGTAATAGGCGTCCTCCTTCCCCTTCTTCCTGGCTGGGTTTCACTTTACCTCGGAGGGCGTGTCTTTGCGAGTGTGTTTATATCATGTTTTGCAAACACGCTCTCGTAAATGGCTCCTTTCTCTACCCACCCCTGGCTCCGTTCTCGGTCCAAAGCATTCCTCCGGTGGGACAAGTCTCCAGTCTTTCTCAGCTGAGGAGCACTGTGTACACTAATACAGTTAGATGCTCTCGGTGCCCTAGGGTAAGGGGACCTAACCCTTGTGTGTCCTAGGAGATGGTGTGAGTGTATGACCGTGTGGCGGTGATATTTTAATATGTGCGTGAGAACGCGCGCGTGCGTGCCACTGTTAGCTTCCTCTCCCAGCATAGTGCAGACAGAGCCCACGACGTTACTCTCGGAGCAGCAGCCAGCAACGCGAAGCAACAGCAGCCTCCGCCCCCTCAGCCCGGTGATTGGCTGGTCTGGCTCATCATTTCCCTGCTACCCTGAGGGAAGGGCCAGTGACGCCCCCAGCCCAGCTGCAGAAGCGGCCGCCACCTCCAATGCACAAGGTGTCACATTTGAAAAGAAACCTGAGCTCCAGGGAGAAGGCGCGGTGCAACCCGGTCCTGGCTAGCGCTGTCTTCGCAGCAGGGCGCTGGGCAGCTCTGGAGGAGCCGGAGACCTCCGGCGGGGAAGACCCCAGCGACCTGATTCTGGGATCTCGTCTACACGCTCTCTTCGCATTTTTCAGAATCCTTCATCGCGATTATTTCTCCAAAACGGAGCCTTTACATCAAGAGAAGGTGCCAGAGCTGGGGCCACCAGGACTTGCTCGGGCACCCAAGATGCGCTCCATTAGGAAAAGGTGGACCATCTGCACTATAAGTCTGCTTCTGATCTTTTATAAGACAAAAGAAATAGCAAGAACTGAGGAGCACCAGGAGACGCAACTCATCGGGTAAATGCATTTTCAGGATATAAGAGAAAGTCAAGCCATAAATGAAATGTGGATAGAGACAGTAGAGTGGCGCTTGGGATACAATGTGTGTTGGCTTGAGCTTGTGCATGGTTAGTGTCAGGAATTAAATAACAAAGGCTCTGTGGAGGGTGTGTGTGTGTGTGTGTGTGTGTGTGTGTGTGTGTGTTTGTGGGTATGTTTGCCAATGCTCCCAGTATGAGTTCAACTTGCCTACTGGTGACGACGATTCAGTTGGCATTGGGTGCTGCTCGCAAAGAAGTGGGACTGCAGAAGTGTCATCAAACAACGTGTGCCCTTGTCCTTTTAATGCGTGGGCAGAACTCCAGAAATGTCTTTATTCAGCAAGCCGCTGTCCTTCCCCCTTTCTATGTCCTGTCAGTCTAGGGAAATGCTAAAGAAAGCTGGTTTCTTGAAAGACTGAAGTTTAAGTCTATAAAGGAGGAAATGGGTCTCTGCTTCTCTGTGGTTTTTTTTTTTGGGGGGGGGCTCTGTGAGATCTGTGGCTTTTAATTCAAATTAGCAATTTCAGAGCAACAAGGGTGTCATGGTTACAGTCTTAGGAAGACTCTGGGAAGTCCATCTTCACAGACTGCATTTCTCCTCTTTCTTGAGTTTGTCTAGATACTAGATACTTTCAAAATCTCCGCCCCATTAAGTTCTGTAAATATCACACTTCCTTCCTCCTTCTGCTGGCCTCTGTGCCTTTGAAATCTATCCAGAGCAGAGTGTAACTTTGTGTTGCTGACATGGTTTGGACGGTTCTCTGAGGATGTAGACCTGGTTGTCAACTCTGTTCAAAGTCCTGTTTAGGAAATCCTCTCAGGTCCGGAGGCATCAACTGTTGGAAACTGCAGGGACTGAGATGGTCTGTTTGCGATGTTCTCTCAAGTTTTTAAAGGAGCAAAGATAACATTTTTTATGTGTGCGCAGTTGTATATATGTGTGCCTGTTGGGGCACAGAGCTGCTAAAACACACGGTGAAACTTCCTGCAACTCATCTCTTTAATATCCCTACTCCTCTCTGAGTAATCACACTTAGTGAGCAAGACGCAGGTGTATCCTCATAGAAGGACTTGCTATTTTGTGCAAAGCAGGGTTACAGTAACACACTGGAAGTGGAGTGAGGGAGGAAGGAAAAGCTAGCAAGGAATGGGCTGCATGGTCGTTTTGCATCAACAAATCTACTCGGGGCATATTCCAGGGAAAAGGAAAATAAAATAAAATAAAATAAAATAAAATAAAATAAAATAGAATAACAATATGAGGTCGTTTACGGAAAAGTGTGTTGTTTGAAAATCCATGTCCATTGAGGAAAAGAAAAATTGGGAAAGATATGTGCAACCCCAGCAGACCTGTTCTTCCCAGGCAGACAAAGGGTTCTTTAGGAAGGTGCTGAACCCGTGCATGGGAGCTTGGTGAGACTCAGAGACTGGGTCGTGAGGGTTGAAGCTCTTTGTTTGTGTGCGGACTGATGGGCTCCACAGAGGAGCCTGAGTCTAGACAAAGCAACCCACACTCAACAGGACTCAGAGGGTTTGGGCTGGTGGATGGGACCAGGCAGAGCAGGGGTGGGCGTGGCGACTAGCAGGGGTCTTCCAAAATGCTAGAAAAGAATCCTCTCAGCACCCTTAAACAGCCAACCAGAAGCAGAGCACCAAGTGTCCCTACAGGGGAAATAACTGATCCAGGACACTCCACGTTTCAGAGTGACAGTCCTTTGGTGGCCTTTTCCTGGACACCTTTGGAGGGTGTTTGCAATCCCGGGAACAGTGAGTGACTAGCTCTGCTGAGCTGTCTTCTGCACCCTTTGCTATCTGTGTGGTTTTTTCTTTCATTTGAGAAGGCTTGGGGCTGGCGTCTGAGTTTATGAAACAGGAAAAGAGGTGTGCCCTGGTCTATCTTCTTCTTCCAGAGAGAGCTGGAAGAGAGGGCAAGAGAAAGAGAAGATGGAGCATCCTTTCTGCAAAGAATCAAACTGCCTTCGTTTGTAGCAAACAAACAAAAATATTGAGCAAAGCTCCTCCTTTTTAATTAAAACCCACGACTGCAGTCATTTAGGACTAAGGTGGGAGATGGCTTTGGGGTCACCCTCATATGTGTGCCTCAAGGGATCCTGGATGGTTTGGGCCACCGGACTCTATTGTACAAAGTAGAGTCAGTGAGGCTAGGAGCAGTTGATGTGTATAGCTCGGATCCCTGAGCGTTCATTTTCTTCCCAGAGAATAAAAGTATCACTGGAAAAGCTTTTGATCCCCGAGCATGGTACCTTTATAACTCCCAAACAGTACCTCTGGTGGAATAGTTGACTCATCAAGCTCTCTTTCTACCTACCCAAGTTATATGCAGAGGTCAGTTTTGAAATGAATTAAATTAGAGTAGAGGTTTGGCCCAGAGCTCAGATCAATGCTGCATTTAAAAGTGAAGTAACAGAAGCAGTGTCTAGCCTTTGGGGGGCACTGCATTCCTTGCCAGTGGCCAGCAGTTTCAATATGTTCCTTTAATCTTACATTTCCCTAAATTCACTGACAACTTCCTTGCTACTATTTGTTTATTCTCAATAGGCAGGTGGTTTCTTTATTGACACCTCTCTTCCTTTAACAGAGGACCCTTCTAGCTGAGAATCACTCTTCAATACTGAGTAGCCATTCTATGCAGAAGGGAAAGAAATGGCAGAAAAACTTTCCCATCAAACACCCACATTCCCATTTTTCTAGAGGGACACTGCCAATGTTTTTTAAAGGATGTTTCCAGAACAAAGTTATCATCATTGAGCACTTAAAACTGCCATTTCCTTCTGTGTAATTTTCATTGTTTGAAAGGATAGCTTAGTTAAAATGTTTACTTGAGGAGAATTGGTAGTAGTAAATGACTTGTTCCTGAATTTTTCTTCTTTGTGTGCCACACAGTTGTCCTATGAATTCAGTTGCTCTATGTGTTTATTAGAGTATAACTGGAAATGGGTTTTGAGACTTACAAGTATGATACATAAAAGGTATTTGAAAGTGTGACAAACATAAATGCCACATAGATATTTGTTTTGGTTATGATTTCCTGAACCTTGCTGTACTCTATTTTCCTGGATGATGATAAATGAGTCTTTACTATTTGTCACAGCATGTATAGTTTTTTTTTTTTTTATTATTGTTGCGTACTTTAGATTATGTTAGTAAATGATCAACACTTAGGAATTCTGGTATTCATAAAGTTGACAGTAAAGCAAAGCACTGATATGTAGACTATCACTGTTTTAGGACAAGTTAGTACAAATTTGTTTCAAGTTAAAGATAGCTTTGCAAATAAGTATTTCACAATTTGCATTTTACCTCACATATTATGGTTATAATTCTACCACACAATATAAGCATCGATTTAAGATAGCGCATCTTACCTTTATTTATTGTTGACTCAGGGGATCAAAACACGGAAGTATATCTGGCTTGTGTTCAGACTTCATTTAATGAAAGCTCTTTCCTTTGATGTAATTTTTTCAAAGATTTTAATTAAGGAAGATATTTAAAGTAGTGATAGGACACATAGTCATTCCAAAGCTAACTCATTCAGAATTTCAGTGGCTATAGTGGGCTTTCGAGTCCCAAAATCTAAAAGTGAACATAATCACATTTGTTGTGTACAGAACTGACAGAATAAACTGTTGTGAACCATGGAAACATATGAAAAAGAAAACAAAGACATGTAGATAGTAGGTTATAAAAGTAATGATTATATTTTACAGTGGTGTCTCAAATTATTATCTTCGTAGAATTATTTTAGCACCATATAAGCAGGAAAACTTAAAAAACACATTGTTTAATGCAGTTATTCTTTTGATGTTTTCCCCCTTTATAAGTGCATGTTGAAGTTTCATAGATTGCTGTATGTAAAAAATGCTTTCAGTGCAGCTGTTCAGAGGTCCTGTCCCATCTGGAATGAGAAACGAGTAGTGAGTGTCAATATTCTTCATGCCTTGCATTCATGGGAAAGAAGTCTTTTCTAAGATAGAATGCAACCAAGATCACATGTGAAGAAAACCCTTGGGACCTATAAAATTCTGTGGAAAAAAATGCTATAGAAGCTCTGATGAGTTCCTTCACTGTAAAAGAGAAGCATGAATACTTGTAGCTCTGTTCATTCAGGTTTTCTTTCCAGTCATATAAGCTGGATATTTGGCCAATCGCAAGTTTCATTGAGCAGTTGCAGGAGCAAAGTGCCATGGTAGTATAGTGTTCACAAAAAAGTCAATTGTGCTTTTTGAAATTACTTTGTTATTTTAATTTTGGAAGTTCTGACAATGCTACATAGGACAAAGTGTATCTTCATTGCAATCATTGTAGAGGTGAAAACACAGCCTCAATTAAATGCCACAATCTTGCATAAATCTCACATGGTTCAAGCCTATGTGTTTGTTTTTTCTCCTATGGAAATGTATTGGTTGTCTAAATTATAGTCCCAGCAGTTTGTGGTAAGAAAAAGAATATATTGGCAAGCCAGCTATTAATGGGGGTGAAGATTGGATTGATCCTTGCCTCTTCCACTAGAAAGGGTGATAATCGGGGCTGGAGAGATGGCCTAGAGGTTAAGAGCGCCGACCGCTCTTACAGAGGACCCGGGTTCGATCCCCAGCACCCACATGGCGGCCGAGAACCGTCTGAAACTCCAATTCCAGGAGAACTCCAGTTCCGGGGAATCCGACACCCTCTTCTGAACTCCGCGGCATTGCACGACACGGGTGCACAGACTTGCATGCAGACAGTACATTCATACACATACAGAAATAAATAAAATTAATAAAAAAAGAAAGGGTGATAATCTATGCTTATTCTCTTATGGATGTGTCTTCAAAGTGTGAAGGTTAACTTCTGTACATGTCTACATTTTTGCTTACATGTAATTATTATCATTATAAGTGTAATATGAAAATTGATGACTGGATCACTGTGTAGGAAAGTGTACTCTGTTTCCTCGCATCCTAAATGACCTTTGTAAAATGGTTATTATTAGCCATGCATAAGCATGCAAACGTATCATTTTCATCAGTAGAACTGTGTAAAATATTAGTTTTATAGAGATCCAAATTTCAGTGTGGATTTCATATGATTTCATAAGCAGCATAGAAAAGTGCTTCAATTTTAAACTATTATGCTTAGAAAAGAGTGTAAATATATTCCAAACTATAAGACTCCAATTCCAGAGTTCATCCAACAGCTGTTGCACAAGCAGTGTTTCTGTGGATATTCACAGAAAATTGTCAAAGTGACACACACATTTACACTTAGTGATTGTATAAATAATCAGTCATTTTACTGTTTAGCAGTGCTCTTGAGAGCCTAGAATTTAAAAGGTGATATGTAAATAAATAAGTGAACATGTTGAAAAGGCTGAAGCTTTTGTTCCTATTCCCTGGTAATTGGCTTTTTGATACTCTGAATCTAGGCTTTCATCCAGAAATCACCACTACAGTTCAGTCCGTTGTATAGTGAACACTTTAGCAGTGCAGGTATTAATGTTATAAATGACAGCAAAATCACAGGACATAATAAAGAGAATAATTTTTTTTTCCTGCCACCATCTCTGCCCCTAGGAATCTCATCCTTGAGATGATGGAGACAATTATTTATTTATTTATTTATTTATTTATTTATTTATTTATTATTTTATGTGTATGAGTATACTGTCTGCATGTAGATTGGTGCACCCCTGTTGTGCAATGCCGAAGAGGTCAGAAAAGGGTGTCGGTTTCCCCTGGAACTGGAATTAAAGACTGTTCTTAAATGTGGGTGCTGGGAATTGAACCCGGGTCATCTGCAAGAGCAGTCAGTGCTCTTAACCATTGAGCCATCTCTCCAGCTCTGAGACAATTCTTCTTAAATGAGCACTTCAGTAATGTTTGGTAAGAACCCCTTAAACTTCACAGTCATTTTGCATTAAATAATTTTGTTGTTGCTGGTCAAGGCTAAGGTAAGTCTACTGTTACCCAGTAAAGTAGTTCCCAAGAACACAAAGCTAGTGGCCCTGGAATCAAGAACAGTACAGATCTGCTTGGGTTTGTTTTCTTTTTTGTTTTGTTTTGTCTTTAGTCCTAAGGGGAAAAAAATATAATATAATTTCATACATTTAAAGAAGCCAAAAAAATAAATTGGTGATCACAGGTATACATATGAAGGATAACTGATCAAGAAGTCTGTCTCTTATTAAGTAGTGGTGAGAGTTAGTTGGTATTGTAGCTTTGGTGAGAGTTATTTATTTATTTATTTTTATGTGTATGAATGTATGTATTGTCTGCATGTAGATCTGTGCACCAGTGTTGTACAATGCCGCAGAGGTCAGGAGAGGGTGTTGGATTCCCCTGGAACTTTAGTTCTCCTGGAATTGGAGTTACAAACAGTTCTCAGCTGCCATGTGGGTGCTGGGGATGGAACCCAGGTCCTCTGCAAGAGCAGTCGGTGCTCTTAACCGCTAGGCCATCCCTCCGGCCCCTGGTGAAAGTAATTTTTTAAGTGCCCTGAGGTTGTTGCTTCACATGAAAATACATTCTGTTCACTGTGATATTTCCTTTTTGTTATTTTTTATTTTATATGTATGAATATTTTGGTTGAATGCTTGTAAGTGTACCCATGTTCTGCAATGTCTGCAGAGGCCAAATGAAGTTGTCAGATCCCCCGTAACTAGAATTATAGATGATAACTGTTTGCCACCAGGTGGGTGCTGAGAATCTAACTTGGGCCCTCTGGAAAAACAGCTAGTGCTCTTAACCACTGAGCCGTTTTCCAGTCCTGTTGTGGTAATTCTTAAACTTCTTTCACCATGCTTCTTTCTTCTAACCAACAGGAATAAAACACCAACGTTTTCATCACTAGCATAAATTGATTTTTGTAGGGCATTACTTACACTGAGAGCTTCTTACTTTTACAACTGAATTACTTGTTTATTTCAGAGATGGTGAATTGTGCGTGAGTCGATCACTTGTCAATAGCTCTGATAAAATCATTCGGAAGGCTGGCTCAACAATCTTCCAACATTCTGTAGAAGGTTGGAAAATCAATTCTTCTTTGGTCTTGGAGATAAGGTAAGCTTCTTTAATAAGCACAGTAATTTTCACATGATGCTCTAAAATATGTTGGGCTTGGCAAACTTATATTGAACACTTGATTTATAGTTTAAATATGAATGCTTAATGAAAAAGTGAATCAGCTTTACTTAATGTTCCTCACGGAAGAATGTGGAGCCAATAAAAGTGAAATCATTACATAGCCAAAAATTCAAGGATGGAGGAATTTTGAATATGTGAATAGATAAAATATAGAGCTGAATACTGATATTTAATGTATTTTTTACTCAGTTACTCAGGGTGAACATGTATTTGAGGGAGCAGCCTTTTTGTTCACTACAGAGACTTCATTCTGATCATAATTTAACTCTGTATAATACAGACTCCTTGATTCCTATTGTGTTGATAATTAGAAATTAATTTGATATATTCAGTGGTTATAACTGTATGTGCTCATGTTAAAAAAGTAAGTAAAAAGTCACTAAAATATTCATATAGGTCCATCTTATTCTTTAAAAGATAGCCACTTTAAGCTGGAAATAACTATTGAAATCAAACTTAATGACCCCAAATATCCATTACGACATTCTTTTCTCTTTTTTTTTCTTTGTATTTCTTTCAAAGCCAATTTTGGCATTCTTTTCTATTACAGTCCTTACATTAATAAGATTGGGCTATACATTCCTAATTATGAAGGAAGCAAATAACCTATTTTCTCTATAGTTTTATTATATCATTGTCTTGGTTGGTATGATAAAGGATAAATTGTAGCATTTCAGTAAATCGGAGCTCTAGAACTTGGAGAAAACAGACCATTTACATAAATCATTACATTTTTCCTAATATTGGCAAAATGCTAATTTATCATGGATGAGATATGAACATAGAGTCGTTTAGGAGTATGTGACTTATCAAAAGAGTTTGATCTGTTTGAGTTTTTAGCTGCTAGGCTCTTGACATATAAATAATCACTAAATTAAAGAAAGTCTATTTTACTCACATTAGAGGTTATGTAATAACTCATGGTAGGAATTTCAGCAAAAACTATACATTTTAAATTAGTCTAAAGGAATATCCTCTGAAAATTTAAAAAAGATATCGATGTCAGAAAAAATGTAGGAATGAGCAAGCTAATTTGTTTTCAAGTTTTTATAGTGATTTAATTGTGTAGCAGGAATCAACTGATTCCTGGTGTGATGTGATCTTGTTCTTACTTTTGGAAGAGCTTTGCATATTTGTGGGCATAGTAAGTCAAGGTAGAAATATGTAGGGTTCAATGCGGCCCTCTAACAAGATTTATTTCAACTACATAATAGGAAAATTAAAACCAATAATAAAAGCCAGGATATTCTTATGAAAGTACAAAATTTCAAAAATGCTTGAGGAAACGAAAAATACAGCAACTCTTGACCTGTATTCCTTCTAAAGATTGTTTGGTTGAAGCTGAAGAAAATTGGCATTTTCATATGTATGGCCTTATCCTCTAATCATTCCTAGATGGTTTCTTCCTTGGTCTCCCATATCCAGCTCCTCATTTTGATATAAGATAAGCTAGCAATTAAATTATCAAATGGAATCAAGAGATGTAGGATCACAACGTCAGGTATAAATTAATTGAAGGATTTGTTTCTCAGAAATTGATTGGAGAGAGAAAAATGTAGCTGAACAAAAGGAAGGAAATGATCTACAACTAGGTCTACAAATATAAAACGAAAGAATTAAATGAGGCTACAAAGGTCAATTAAATAGAAAGTACAAAGTAAAAAAAAAAAAAAAAGAGAGAAAGTACAAAGTGAAATAATGGAAGAAATTCCAATAGTTTATTTAGAGTACCTAGCTATGCTTATGATATGTGAGATATGTGAAAATGTAAAATATGTATTAAATAATTCAATATACTCAATTTATATGACAGACATTGTATAACTAGCATTTGTTAAAAAATATTTCTTTGGGAATTCTTGTGACTAAAAAAAATCTGTATTTTACCTTCACTAAATATTCAACCTAAAATATTAAATGTAAAGGTATTAAATAAACTGTCACAAGTAATTCATATATTAGAATCTCACAAGCTAATTATGGTTGCCATTATATTTTTGAAGGTGATCTTTTTCAGTAATAACAGATTTTAATATGAATGAAAACTTAGTACTAGCTCTGTTGACAAAGAAGTAAACAATAAAACACTGAGCAAATATTGAATAATACATACACTATTGTCACAAGGAAAGAATAATTTGTAAATTCATTTTTGTGAAATACACAATTCACAAAAATTATAATTGTCTCTAGCAGCAATCACTAGTTAATATTAGTTACTTTAATGCTTATACTAAAACATTTAAGACGTGAAAAGATCTGATTGTTGGCTTAGATTTTGCAAGTATGTTTTTAAAATCCTAGTAGCAAATAAACATGTATTTTTCATGTACTTCTTTTATATTCTCCTTCTCCTCTGCTACATTTAAAAGAAACTAATCATGGTTTGTAAGAAATGTTTGCATATTGGACAAATTTTTCCAAATTCTACTGTTAATATTTTGATTAAGAAATTACACATATTTTCTAGTATTAATTCTTTTAGCCTTCTAGGTCTGCTGCTATTTTCATAAGCACATCAAGTGTTGGTTTACTGATATTGTGGCAAGTCATTAAAGGAGTTTTTAGTTCATTTTACTTTGAAGAGTCATCAGAATTTCAAGAGTTGCCACATTTTGCAACTAACTTCATAATCGAAATTATTACTTTCCTTTGAATGCTTCACTTTGTAGTTCTATTTTTTATAGGGTTGCCCTGTAACCCTAGGTGTCCTGGAACCCCCTATGTAAAACCAGTGTGGCCTCATTCGCGCAGTGCTGGGATTAGGCATACACTACCATGTCCAACATGGGCTTGGTTTTATTGGTAATAATTTATTGTTCTGTTAAGAAGGGGCACATTTAAATTTTATGACTAGTGATTAAATCTGTGATCGTTATACAGATTATGTTCCACTTGTAAAATGATGTGTTTTTTTCACTGTTTCAGTTCTTTATTTTCTCAGTTTTCACATATTGACTATGACCCTAAGAAGTACAAATATAGATGTATAGCAATGTCTGTCTAAGCTGCTCTCCAAAATGCTCTAGGTAGTAATTAGTCAGCAAAATGCTTCAATTTTTAGTATCATATCTATAAATATACATGTATAGATATTATACTATAGTCTTATGCAGATACGAATTTTGATTCAATGAAATTGAAAATTTATGTGTTTATTTGTCAAATTGAACTTGTTGTTGTTATAGAGTTCCTTTACATTAAAAAAATTATCCCACATACAATTCTTATAGCATTTTCTACTTACTGTGATAAGTGATGAGAATGAAGGATAGTTAATGAAACTGTAACATTCTCATTCAATTTAAGAACAAATTGTGAAAGATTATATTTTAGTTATATGTGAAAGATTATATTTTAGTTATAAAATCAAAAGTAAATACCTCTCTAACTATGGCATTTTCTATGCCTTAAAATAACAAAATATAAGTTATTATTCACTTGTAACAAATTTCTGGCCAAGTATAAAAATGTAGTATAAGGTATAAATGAAACTGAAAAAAATGTTTTTCAGAATATTTGGGACATTGATAACTTCCATTTTATGTTGTTCTTCAGGATTTTTCTTTAGGGACTAGAATATTTTTTCCTATAACAGGAATCTAAGTTCCAAATTACTAAGTAATATAAATAATTTGTCATTTTATAACTTTGAGCTAAAATGTCTCATTGAAATAATCTTTGAACAAGAATGCATATGTTCTTATTTGTATTTTATAGGCAAAATGAAGCACTCAGATTTTTAAAAGTTCTTTTTATCCTTGTTAAGGAAATGTGTTCATTTCCAAATGAAATTATGGTATTCTTTTTACTGAAATCAAGTTTGCAAAAACTAATTTTCTCACCTTCTTCTATTTATTTTAATAATTTCATATTAATTATGTTACATGTGTACATAAATAAAACCTAATTTAATTTTCAATGTGGAATATATTACAGCTGTAAAACTTATTACCCAATGCCTTCTAGTGGGGTTAATGCATTTCAACTGAATCTCCATTGCTAAAATACATATTCTTACTGTTGACAAGAAGCGTACAGGGAAAAAAGTGGCATCTGGTCGTGGGTTAGCTATATTTAATATTTCACAGATGAAAACAATGTAAATTAGGTCTCTGTTATTCCACAGTTGTTATTGCAACTCATGGGTAATGTTGAAAGGAACGTTCTGGTTAAAGATTCAGTTGAGAAGTTTCTGTATAGAAACTTTCCTGTCAGTTTAACTGTCTTCACAACCCTTCAGTTTAAGCCAACATGTCTAACAAAAATACCTTTGTGACTAAGATTTTCAGTATCACTGAAAGTGAAATATGTTTTCAAGCTGCTCAGTTATCATTAACGTTAAATCAGTTGCTGAACGTAGATGTTTGCTTAATTTAAAAAGCTTGAAAATTTGAATTAGAATCACCAAATTACAGATAAAGACTAATAATTTTGTGTCTTTTTTTCAATTACTCAGTGAAAAGACCCCCCCACTTTAAAGACTCACTCTTGGTCACATATTAAGCACGTATATTAAGCATTAGCTTTTGTTGATTTGTGTTTCTGAAGCACCCTAAAGTAAGATGTTTTCCTAATTTCTGAAGCAATGTTGCTTATTCTGCTGTTAAACAAAATTAAATTCATATTATTCATAAATATTCTTCCTGTTTAAACAAATTTTTCTATTCATCTTAATAATTTTTTTTCATTTTACAATGACATTTATGTAATTATACTTATGTACCAGTTCTCTTCGTTTTCTTTTCCCTCATATATTTATAGTGTAAATGGCAACTATACTTCAAAATCCATGGAACATTTTAATGTTACATTATATTTGCAATGTAACTAAATGGTTCTAGCGTTCTAGAGAAGAAGCTAATTGTTCTTCACAGGTTTCAAACAATCTTTGAGCAATTAAATTGAAATATTATTCACGCCTAATAATTATTTGCAGTCTTTTATGCACTTACACCAAGAATTTTATCTCAGATAATTCTCCATGCATATTTTCAGGCTCTAAAATATAAATTTAAATATTCAGTTAAGTATAATGAAAAGAACATACTAGAATCCTACAAGGTCTCTTCATTTTAATTTTAAGTGCTTAAAAGAAAATTCAAATTTAAACAGGTTTCAGTTTTATCTAAGGAATGTCATAGTTTTAATTTTCATTAGTTGATGAGTTGGAATTTTTATTGTTTTAAGTTATATTTTTTTACTCTGTTATGTAGAAATAGCTTACTGCTAAACCTATAATACAGCATTAAAACAAAACATGTCAGCATCTGTACTTAGCAACTATCCATTGACTATTATTATCTTCCCAAAGTTAGACAACTAAGTGTGTTAAGTATTTCTTTATTATTATATTTCTTTGTATCTGAAAACACTGTTCTGCTATAATGTGAATCTCTTAACAGGCTCTAGACTTGACCTACCACATATTTAGACATTGTAATTGCCATGTATAGGTAGAAGATATGTATTCATATTCTAGAGTACTATAAAATTAAAGGGAAAATATAAACTCCAAAACACATTTTGGAATTAGCATATAGTTTATTCCCAGAGGTCATAATTTTGATACATATGTATTGTTTATGTAGGCATAATTTGGAGTAATACAAAGGCGAGGAAACAACAACATAAGGACTGGATCAAAGAACTGATTGATATAGTTAAATTCTGCCCATAACAACAAGCCTCTGTAGAAAAAATCCTTTGAAAGACTGAGAGAAAGTTACAAGACATGTATGGCAGAATGCATAAGCTTGGGTGGGGGTAGAGGCAAGGAGAGGGAAATGTATCCAAGTTGGAATGAAAAATTATGTATGAAATATACAAAATGTCAATAAAAAGAACATAAAAAGAAAGATGAAGTAATAGAGACATTGTGATAAACAGACACACTGAAAGAGAAAGAGTAAGAGTGATCACCAAATAAAATGACAGAAATAAAAATACTGAAAAGTAAACAGATGAATTATATGATTGTTATTTCCACTTAGGTCATATTTTATTTAATAAAAGATTTGTGTACTTATTTTGGGGAACATGAACCAATCAACTACTGCTTCTTGTATAGTCCCAGATACATTTCATATTAAAAATATTTTGAAAATAAACATTTTCAGTTAATAAATTACTTAAAAATCAAGGTTGTAAAAATGCTAATTAGGAGCACAAAAGGAAAACATTATACCAAAGTGTTTTTATAACATAGCACCAACAATTTCATGTTATGTTCTACCTGTTAATGCATAATCTGCTTGAAAATAAACATGATACTAATTGCATTAAAAAAGATTTATTTAAAATTTTAAGCCATTTCTAGTAACAGTTTTACCCATGAATAATTAAATTATAGATGTTGCTTGATTGAGTCTTCAGAAGTTATGTTTTGAAGTCCTTTTGCTTTTAGCTATAGGTTACCAGGAAAAAGCATTATTTTTGGAAAGTCCCTCTTATTAGGTGACATTCACGTAACAGTTAACTTTCTGATGGTATAAAATGGAGTTTCCCTTTTGGATTCAAAAAACTATAGAATCTCTCATACCTACAGCTCACATCTTCTTATCTCAGGCTGCAAACATGCCATTGCTTTTCAGCATACATCTTTGAATGCAACAACAGCAACACATTTAAGTCATGTTCAAAGGGAAATGGTAACCTTATCTAGTTTGATGATTTCACCACATCCGTGGAGTCTTAATTTTGACCCAACTTTGTCATTGTCACAGGAAATGAAGTTTTTGTTAAAGTGCATGTGTCAAATCAGACAAGTGGTAATTAATAAGCATGTACAAAAGATTATGTGTGGTGTTATTTTGGGTAATAGATACTGCCTTTTCTGAAAAATAGCTAGATCCTTTCAATGTTTTGTTTTCAGAAATGAGATTTGCCACCTTGTAATGCACCATGAACAATAATAACTCAATAAGATAAATATGTCTTTTCTATCTTGAATATTACAGCCAGGCCATTGATTTTTATCAGTTTGAAGATATGCAAATACATTAAGCAAATATTGGTAAATAATGCCCAATTTCTAATTTGTGCCTAGTTTCCTCAGCTTACTTGTTTCTTCTATATTTCTGGTGGACTTAGTCCTTAAGTTTTTGTCAATACAAGTTTCTCAAAAGCTCAACAATATCCTGGAGTCACTTCTGGATGTTGGTATTATCATAAATAATTAATTCCAAAGATTTCTTTTCAACACAGTCTCCTTTTTATTATTTTAAAAAATATCCCTATCAGGTTAATTATAGTTAACTTTATGTCAATTGAATCTGTAGACATACATGAAACCATAATATTATCTCTCTTGTTGGGACAGGACTGCTTTACAGTCACCATTTCTTGCCAATTGGTATAAAAAGACATTTGGGAGGTATAAAGTACTAGGCCCTCACATTGAGATAAGAGACCTTTGCTGGAGAGTGAAGTCTTCTTTCACTGTTTGCCACATGACTATCCCATGCCTTACTTGTCCTCATTTAGTGCCATGATAAAAACTCAACCTTTAAATACTTTTACTAGTTCTCCAAGAGCAATAGATTTATTAATAGCAAACCAGGACTTTCAAATTATTAAAAATCAGCCATTTTATCAGGTGTACTTTCTTTTTTCTTATTTTACCAGATTTACAGCCAGCTATATCTATTTTCTCATTTTCTATTATCTACTGAGAATATGAATATAATTGCATTGCATGTCATATCTGTGATCCTCTTAGACTACAGTTATTCAATAGGCTAAGTTATTTAAAAACAAAAAGATGGGCTTACAATACAGTGGTGAAACAAGTTAGAGTTCTGTTTCTCATTAGTCATATATAAGATGACTTAATATTCCGTCCAAAAAAATCAACAACCAAACCAGATAGCCCTGTATTTTAAAAGTTGAAGTCATTCTCATATCCATTGTTCATTCAAAGCTTTGAAGTTTTTAATGAAAAAGGAAAGAAAGTGTGGTGTCACACACCTTTAATCCCAGCATTTGGGAAGCAGAGGCATGTGGATCCCTGTGAGTTCAAAGCCAGCCTAGTCCATAACATGAGTTCCAAGACAGCTGGAGCTAAACTAAAAGCAAAAGGAAGTAAGGAAGGACACTATTATATCATTGGTCTCTCACTCATAAACAAGGGCCTCTATATGTGCGTGATTTATTTCCTAGGTGTTTCATATTGATTCCTGGATTTCTGAGCTTAGAAGAAAATTTATAGACATATTTAATAATTTAGTTTTTAATTTAAATTCAATTATTCATAAAATATACCATTTGGATAAATGTGTGTGTTTATTCGAATGCTCAGTAATTTAATATTGCTTCCTATGGTCTATTTCAAAAAATCATTTCAGATGACATTTATCTCACTAGACAGTATTAAATAAAAGCAATTACTATAGCAAACACTATCAAAAATCTACTTATGCAAAGTATATGCCAATCCATAGCAACTGTATTTTATTTAGTGAATTATTATTTTTAGTATATTTTGATAAATGAAATACTTTCTTCACTTTATATATGTATTTTTACAATATATCCATTAACAAAATTATTCTAAACTGTTCACAAGTGATTTTTAATGTATTTATTATAGAATCTAATTAATTTATATACAAAGTCAATGTTTACAACAACTTATATTTTACATGTTATGTGATAAATGATTATCAATTTTTGGATGTGCAGCACTTAATGCAAAACTTTGCTTGTATTTCAAATATAGGAAGAACATTCTTCGTTTCTTGGATGCAGAACGTGATGTCTCAGTGGTCAAGAGCAGTTTTAAGCCTGGTGATGTGATTCACTATGTGCTGGACAGACGCCGGACACTGAATATTTCTCATGACCTGCATAGCCTTCTACCTGAAGTTTCACCAATGAAAAACCGCAGATTTAAGACCTGTGCAGTTGTGGGAAATTCCGGAATTCTTCTAGATAGTGAATGTGGAAGAGAGATTGACAGTCACAATTTTGTAATAAGGTAAGCACCTTTCTATTCTTTGATATGGTGAGTTCTTCAAAGCTATTTTGTGTAAGTAGAAAATTCTAAGAAATATTTTAATTTAATATTAATATTAAAATTATTGAGAACTCAAAAGTTTATCTATGATTGTTTTGTGTTTTTTTCAAACATCCTTTCATTTTGGATTAGAAAATTTAAATTATTGTATTAACTGAAAGAAAAATTTATCTCTCATTCTTGTAATGATTCACAACAGATTTTAAGGATCAAGGGCAAAGAACAAGTTTACTTCATTAGTACTTAGAGAAAAACACTTTCTTATACCTCATACTTATAATCAATAGTTTTATATAACAATTTTTGAGTAAAGAATATGAACATTGTCATAAGTGATGACACAGATATAAATCAATTTTGCTTTTTCTTGATACTTATCTAGCAGCTTCAAAGAAGTGAGCTTAGCCACTCGTAGTGGTGCACGCCTTTAATCCCAGCACTCGGGAGGCAGAGATAGGTGGATCTCTGTGGGTTCAAGGCTAGCCTGGTCTACAAGGCAAGCTCCAGGATACCTGGAACTAAAAGGGAGACCCTGTCTCAAAACTACCAAAAGAAGTGTAAAACCAAGAAGTGAGCTTAACAATTTTGTTTCTACTATCCTGGGTCAAATCACTTTTATTACACTTTAGTTATAGTATTGGACATACATGTTTTTATGTTTATTTTTCACATTATTAAATATTTCTATTTGTTTTTCATTGATGACCTACAAACACATGATGAATCACATGATTGATTAACTTCACATAGTTTCCACAATGAATGGATATGTTCATAAACACTTGAAATTCTTGGAATATATGCTGGAATATAGCATTTGAAATGTAGATTTTGAGAAAATAATGAAAATAAGTGGATTTTTTATGTCTTAATCATACATGAACTACAAAGTTTTTGTTGTTGTTGTTGTTTTGTCTTTTCGAGACAGGGTCTCCCTGTAGCCCCAGCTGTCCTGGAACTCACTCTGTAGACCAGGCTGGCCTTGAACTCACAAAGATCCACCTGCCTTTGCCTCCCAAGTGCTAGGATTAAAGGCATGTGCCACCACGCCCGGCTTTGCCCTACAAATTTTAATGAATCAAATTTAGTCATGGAGTATCAAAATAGAATATTTTCAGTTGGGTATGATTTAAATAAACCTAACTGCAGGGCTGGAGAGATGGCCTAGCGGTTAAGAGCGCCGACTGCTCTTGCAGAGGACCCTGGTTCGATCCCCAGCACCCACATGACGGCTGAGAACCGTCTGAAACTCCAGTTCCAGGAGAACTCCAGTTCCAGGGGAATCCGACACCCTCTTCTGACCTCCGTGGCATTGCACGACACGGGTGCACAGACCTGAATGCAGACAGTGCATTCATATACATAGAGAAAAATTAAAAAAAAATTTTAAATAAACCTAACTGCAAACATTTTACCCTTATCTCACCTTTTTATAATTGGATGTAACATAAAGTTCTAATTAGAAATTACTTGCACTTTTTAAAAATCTGAATTTTTAAATTGACTTGACTGAAAGAAAGCATGGCAACATACAAAGGCAATTAAAGACACAAAGCAGGGAAAAATATTTTCAAGGAATAAAATGGAAAGCAGAAAGAGTGAGCCTAAAAGACTAGATCAAAAATAATTGTGAAGAAAATACAGGGGTTCCAAATTTTCTCACATGCTTAAAATCACAAGCAAAGTAAAATAAAGCAGTAAGCATTAATGTGTGCTAGGAGGCATTGTAACATACAGAAGTCTATTTTACAAGGTGATTATACTGAAGGAATTTGGTCCAATAAGGACTTGCCTCTTGATCCTCTTCCCCTCTGCACTTTTTCACTGGAGCATAACTAAGGTGATAGATAGGTCTGTCCTCTCTGATATTGACTGGAATTCTGCTTTACATGTGAATGAAAGAAACCTGTCAGCAGTACTGATTTACTTCGATATCAGTTCATTGGTGTTACTTTCTTTTCTGGCACTATTTCCCATTTTTATTAACTGGGTTCTTTTAATTATTCTAATTTAAAACATTATAGTTATTAAACATTCTTACTTGCCTGCAGTGAGTAGATTCCTACCTTCAGTGTCTTAAGATTGACTGTTAACTATCCTTGATTTAAGCCACAGACCCTCATTTTTATTGTCCTTGCATTAATTTCTTAAAAACTGCCCATCTTGTGCTATTTATATTGCCTATACTTTATTTTTGGTAATATGCCTCATTGTCTTGTAAGCCTGATTTTCAGAACCTTGGGCTCTAATGTACCAATGAGTAAAATTCTCAATACATATATTCCACTGCCTTTCTCTGAATAGACATGTTTCGGTTTCATGGGTCTCACAGGACAGTTGGCCAAAGAATTGTCTTCACTGTTCTGCTTTGGACAACTGGGAATTTAGATCACTTAACTACTATGGATTATCTAGAAAAATGCTGAGGACCTAGGTATTTCTCTATTTTTGTGACTTCTCTAACTTTAAATGACTTAGACACTTCATTTTGCACCTACTTGGTAGAGTTAAAATTAATATATTTTGCTTCAGATTGAAAATTTCCCAGTACAACTCTGAAATAGTTTTTGATTATTCCTAGGGGTAATGAACCCTAATAGCATCCAACATGGTGGTTTACATATTTCATCCCTGCAGTGTGTTGCTCTTATGATTTATTGATGATGGGCAGGTGGATTTGGGGGCCTATTCCTTGTTATGCACAACAATTGTCCATTAGTTGGCAAGACAATGAGAGGAATAATTTTATACTTCTTAGTTGAGAGCACACTTGAATCCATTCATATTTAATCCTCACACTTGTATGTACAATGAATGAGTCTTTTGCTTTCTGAATTCATGATTATGACACTTACACCTCCAATCTTTAAACGGTAAGATTGATTTGCTGTTTCCATAACTAACAATAGTATTTTGACAACTTTGAGAAAAATGAAATAATAATTGCTTCACTTCCTGGAAGTTCTTGGTAGATTTCTCTTCCAGACAAACTAAGTTGAAAGTTATTATATGTAAATATATGCCACAGAATGTGCTTATACTATAACATATATTAACATGGGTATTATTGTTTCAGATTCAAATCCCTTTTCATAGGAAACAGACATGGCAAAAAGACGAGTTATTTATACAGTGCCTTGACTCTTTAGTCTCTTTCTTTATTATGTGAATGCATGGGTATGTGCAGCTTGTATTAATAAACTAGTTGAGTAATTACTCCCTTATTAAAAATTCACAGTAAAAAATCACTGTCCAGCTTTAACTGATTTTCCTGTCTTCATATTTTTCTTTTTCTTTTTTTGTTTTTATACCTTAATCATTATGTACTCATATAATCAGTGACTTTATGTGTAAAATCTCTCTAAAACTCCCTTAATGTGATTGTTTAAGTAGATATACAAGTTGCCAATTCTGATGCCTTTTGCAGAAAAGGAAATTCATTGTGATGTGCTCTATGCTTTTGAAATGTTATGGGCATTATCATAGGTTTATCTCAAAATTTGTGGGGACACTAAGAATAATAGTTCACATGAGAGCACACAGAAGGTACTTATAATATTTATATTTATGTTTCCCCTCTCCTAAAAGGAAACATTTGAGCAAGAGATGCCATTTTTGTTCTATATTATACAATGTAGTGCATTATTAAAGAAGACGAGATTTTATTTCTTAGCATACCTTGAAATAAAGATAAAAATAAAAGTTAGCTAAATTTGAACAGGAATTCATCTAATAATATTGTATTATTTTTTTGTTAGAGATCAACTTGAACATAATAACTAGGCAAAACCATTCTTGAGGAATTCCTGAGCTAATTAGTTTCCAACGAAAGAAAACCTGTCATACATGAACATAGTTAAAAAGAAATAAACATACTGGAAATAAGGGCTACTCATGTAACTCCCCAACCAAACATATGTGCAATTGTCTAGATGCATAACATGGCCAAGAAGAGGAAACATCTGAAAATATTATAAAATGTCTTGCTGAATTTTTGTGAGTATTGTCACTAGCTAAATAGGATATATTTTATTTAGATAAAGACATATTTCAAGGAAGAATAAGATTTCCATTAATCTATTATAAGAAAAATATGTCACTATTGCACACACACAAACATATGATTACAATAAAACATAGGTACTTATTCTTATTCATAGAGTGAAAGAATGGCATCAAATACCCTTGGCAAAAAGTGACATTCTTTATTGAAAAGTGATCAAGGTTTTTCCCATATAAATTCCATTAGCTTTTCTTTTTTATTTTTTTCCATTTTCTTATTTCTTGTTTGAAATGAAGTTCTTAACTGTTAATTAATCTCTGCCATCACCAGCTAGTATTTAATGGTAAACAATCACAACAATTGCTAGTCACTTGCTTATTGTTTAATACAATAAAATCACTGACTGACTTTTAGTCCATACATATTGAAGGAAGCTTCCAAACATTCTGCAGAATAAAGCAAATGATGACCACACAAATTCATTTAAAAAACAAAGGAAGTAATTAGAGTATCTGGGAAATAACAAGCTTCTGCCTCCATACCCAAATTGTAGATTTTATTTAAAATGGACACTTTTTAAAAGTGGGATGAAAAAACATATTGGCCACCGATGATAAGCAGATTGTATGGAGGACAGGAACTAAGAGGAAGGAGTTCAGTATGGAATATCTCTCATCATCAAGTGATTTCCTGCTGGTATTTAGTAATCAAATTAGAATTATTTATTCTAAGATTATTATAAGCAGCAGTCTATATAATGGATATGACAAAGTGACTGTCAAAATAGAAAATGAATTATACTAAGAGAAAGATAGTAATAGAATTATTAACCAAAAATTTGTAGAACAAACACTTTCAAAAGTATAGATTTAGTTCTCTAATTATCACCATCTTGGTCTTTGGACTGCATGCCATGTACTGTACTTAAATTGACCACACCAACATCTTGTACTTACCAACTACAATTAAGTGGTGTCTTTGAGTTAAAGTATATTTACCATTTTTTCTAGCAAAAAAGAGTTTCATTTCTGAAGTAGTTGCTTTATTTCAGAATTTCCTAGGCATTTCACAAGAATCAATATACACCTCACTTATATACTTAGAAATCTTGTTTTATTTTAATAAACCAGTCACAGCAGCAATGTTTCTGGCTCACTAGTCTGAAGGGTCTTATATTCTCTATAATTATAATGCATTTATAACATTACATAAGTAAAAGTAATGTTAACAGAAGTTAATCGAAGTTAAAAAAGTAAAAACTTTAAACAGAAGTTAAAACGAGTATACTGTATACTAATAATCAAAAGAAGATTCTATTTGTATAGCAAAAGGCTATTGCAGAGTTGCACAGTTGGTCACATGCAGAGAATATATGCCTGAGTGATGGCCAGTCCTAAGTGACAGCTCCACAGTGGAACTTTGAGGCCTAAGACTCATGGAATACAGTGGAACAATGATACAAAGAATACTAATACATCACTCAACTCTCATCAGCAAAGCTTCCTCAAACAACAAAGTATGATGCACATAGAAGGCCACAACTGGCCAAGTTTTAGAGAATAAGAGACTGCAGAGTGTGTGTTCCTGGATAGGACTCTTATATTAAACCTCACTCACCAATGGCACTGCATAAGCTTTAACATATATAAGAAACTCCATGAAATCCAGTGGGAAGGCTTTGGGAAGTACTGATGTGAAGGGAGGTATAAGTTTGATTAAATCTCTTACATGAAATGCATGATAACTTAATAAAAATACAAATAAAACAAGTTAAACCACAGTAATCATTAGAGGCATTTATATTTTTCTAAATTTTATGTTTGAATTATAATCTTTAAAATATTTTAAGTAAGCCAGGTGTGAAGGTGAATGCATTTAGTCCCAGCACTTGGGAGGCAAAGACTGGGGGATCTCTGAGACCAAAGCCAGCCTGGTCTAAAAATAAAAACAATATTTTAAGTAAATACAATTACTGGCCAAGTATAATCAGGATTATTCTAGATGCTACTAGATGAGTTTTTAGCTTTTTCTTATCACCCTCCTCTTACTCTTTCTCTCCTCCTCTCTTTCTCCTCCTCTCCCCCACTTCTATCTCTTCTTCTTTCTAACCCTCTTCTTTTCATCTTTTTTTTTTCCATTCCTAACTTGGTGTGCAGGTACCCTCCATCTGGAGATAGGCTTTAACTGTGGATTTTTCTTCCTGCAGGAACTAAGTACTGGGATTATAGATATGTGCCACCTCACAAAGATCAGCCTTTATCCTTTCTGTACTTCAGTTGTCTAATTCAGTGATTGAGAGTATTGTTAGCGTTCTTTCTATCTAGAATGTTTCTATGTATCTATGTATACATATCACAGAATGATATAATTATCTACCTGGCTAATATAATGCTTATCCTATCCTAAAGACATTCTTCTAAAAAATGTTTTATACGATTTCACCAATGTAGAGATTAGAATGCAGAATGTGCCATGTTTTCACAATAGGCAAAACAGTTTAAGAAATAAACATTTTGCAATGCATTTATAACAGCACTAGAATCCTTTCTTGGACTATTATTTTTCAGTTTTGTAACATTGTACCTTTTACATTAGAGAACATCATTAAGTGATAAAATAATTTTGGATGTTTCATAAACAATCTTTACAATGACTTAATTTTTCTGTGATTAAATTAAACTTTGGTTGAATAATTTATCTCTATTGTATCTACCCAAAGATATAATCTAATATAGAAATACTATAATTATATTCCTGTTGGAAGTGCACTAGAATATGCTAATCTATGTTAAAATACACCTTTCTATCAATTCTGTGTAATTAGTTGGGACTACTTGTTAATTTGGTTATTTTATTTCTTTCTAATTCCTTTTTCAATTTTGTTTTTTCCTCACCTTCCTTTTAGCCTAAATCACATTACTTTACTTAGTCATTTCCTGTTTTGTAACTACCATCATCAATCCATGCTTTGAAAGCTACCCCCTAAGTTCCCTTATAAAGGGCATTTTTAGCTTAAAATGAAAAAAATAACTATGATATATCAATGAAAATATTATTTAAATATTTATATATAAACATCCTTGCTTCTCAAAGTATAGTCCAGGACTCCAGTATGAGCTAGAGGCTTGTTAGAAAAGAGAATCTCCAGACTGGAGTCGGGCCCCTGAACCAGAATGTGCACAGGTAACAGCGAGGTTTGAGAAACAGATAGTATGATCTAGGCAACTAGGAGATTGCCACCTTATGTGATTTCTTTCGCCCGTGCCTTTAGGTTCTAACAACAAGATTGGCATATTGGGTAGTGTACTGCTTAAATGACTAAATAAATCACGGAGAAAATTAATGCAGATTTGATTAAATTTACAGAATATAGTAAAGGCACATAATCTTAAATTTACTGAATATAGTAAAGGCACATAACCTCAAATTTACTGAATATAGTAAAGCACATAAACTCAAATATTACTATATATATACTAGTTAGCTTTTAATGTTTTATTTTTTTAATTTATTTATTGATGTTTTGTATATTTCATACATCATTTTTCATTTTAGTTCAGGCATATTCCCCTTTCCCTTCCCCCCACCCCATCCCATCCCAGATCATGCCATATCTGTCCTGCATCTTTCTCTGTCTTTTTTTATGCTTAGGAATTCACATTTTCCTCTGTTAATTTCATATTATTCTAAAATATGGATACATACTCTCCACCCATATACAGTAATTACAGAGTCTGAAAATAATTGGTGGGCAGATTCTAAAGCCCATTGAGAGATTCACATTATAACAACACAATTGCTTTTGGATAAACAAAAATATAACCATAATGTCATTCAGCTTGCCTTTCGTCTGAAGGATTTGGTATTAACATCCACAAATGAGAGAAACCATTCTCTGTTTGTCTTTCTGGGACTGTGTTACTTCACTCAGCATTAATGGCTTCGAGCTTCATCCATTTACCTGCAAATTTCATAATGCCATCTTTCTTTACCACTGAAAGGTACTCCATTGTGTAGATGTACCACATTTTGTCATCCATTTGTCTGTTGAGGGCATTTGGATTGGTTCCAGCTCTTCGATATTGTGAAGAGAGCTGCAATAAACATGGATGTGCATGTAACTTTGTGGTAGGATGAGTCTTTGGGGTATATACCCAGGAGTGGTATGACTGGGTCAGGTGGTAAGCTCATTCTGAGTATTTTAAGGGTTCTCCACACTGCTTTCCATAGTGGTTGTACAAGTTTACATTCCCACCAGTAGTGGATGAGTGTTTCCCGTAACCCACAACCCCTCCAGCATCTGTTGTCTTTTTTTTTTTCTTTTCTTTGTGTGGTCTTTTCGAGACAGGGTCTCCCTGTAGCCCCAGCTGTCCTGGAATTCACTCTGTAGACCCGGCTGGCCTTGAACTCACAAAGATCTGCCTGCCTCTGCCTCCCAAATGCTAGGATTAAAGGCATGCACACCATGCCTGGCGTCTTTTGTTTTCTTTATTTTAACTAACCTTACTGGAGTGAGATGATATCTGAGAGTGGTTTTAATTTGCATTTCCTTAATTATTAATGATGTTGAACACTTTTTAAGATGTTTCTCAGCCATATTTAATTCCGCACTGGTGAAGACTCTGTTCAGCTCTTTACTCCACCTTTTGAGTAGGTCATTTGTGTTCTTACTTCATTGTTTTTTGAGTAGTTTATGTATTCTTGACATTAAAGCTCTGTCAGATGTGTTACTGGTAAAGATTTCTTCCCACTCTGTGGGTTTTCTCTTCACCTCTTTGATTGTTTCTTTCACTGTACAGAAGCTTTGGAGTTTTATGAGGTCCCATTTGTCAACTGTTGACCTTACTTCCTGTGCTACTGCTGTCTGATTTAGAAAGTCTTTTCCTATGCCTATGTATTGTAAGTTGTTGCCAACTTTTTTTTTGTATCACCTTCAGGGTTTCAGGCTTCATGAGATCTTTGATCCATTTGGAGTTGATTTTTGTACAGGGTGAGAGGTAGGGGTTTAATTTTGTTCTTCTACATATGATGATTCAATTTCGCCAGCACCATTTGCTGAAGATGCTATCCTTCCTCCATTGAGGGGTTTTTGCCCCTTTGTCAAATATGAGGTGGCTGAAATTGTATGAGCTCAAGTTTGGGTCTTCAATTTTGTTCCATTGGTAAACTGTTCTGTTTTTGTGCCAGTACCAGGCTGTCTTTATGATTATGGCCCTTGTATTAGTCACTTTTCTGTTGCTGTGATAAAACACCATGACCAAAGGAACTTATAAAAGGAAGAGTTTATTTGGGCTTACACTTGAGGGTTCCAGGGAATCAGAGTCCAAAAAAGCTGTGGTGGCCGGGGCTGGAGCAGCAAGCCCAGGGTCACATCTCCCAATGAGCACAGGAAGCAGAGAGAGCGACTGGAGACCACAAGGCTTGTTAAACTCACTAAGCCTGCCCCCAATAACCTACTTCCTCTAGCATGGCCACACCTTCTAAGACCTCCAAGAACAGTGCCACCAACTGGAGACAAATGTCTGAATACTTAAAGCCTATAGGGGACACTCATTCAAACCACCACATTCCACTCCCTGGCCCCCATATGCTGCTGACCATATAAAATGCAAAATGCATTTAGTCCAACCTTAAAAGTCCCCAGAGTCTTTACCAGTTTCAATGCCATTCTAAAGTCTACAGTCCAAAGTCTCTTCTGAGACTCAGGCCAATCTCTTAAACTGTAAGCTCCTGTAAAATCAAAAGACAAATTACATACTCCCAATGTACAGTGGAACCGAATACACATTCCCATTCCAAAAGGAAGGAATAGAGTAATAGTGAGGAAATACTGGACCAAAACAAGACCGAAAACCTGCAGGGCAAACACCAAGTCCAGTAGCTCCATGTGCGACTTCTGGGACTTTACTTCCAAAGGGCTTAGATGGCTCAGCTCTTCCAGCTTTGCTTGCAACATACATCTCTTTCTTAGGCTGGTACCACTCCCTGTATGCAGCTCTGCTTGGCAAATATCTCACAAGTCTGGCATCTCGAATGTCTTCTTGGGGTCTCTGCTGCCAACCAGACTTCACATTCACAGCTTCATGCAATGGCCTATCAGGGCCTTATTTATGCAGGGACACCTCTGTTGCACTCTGCCTGACCTTGGCAGCTCTCTGAAACCATGGAAAAAGAACTGAAGACCCCTTCACTCTTGCAAACTTCATGCCTCTAAAGCCAGCACCACGTGAATGAAAGTTTGGGATGGTCCCTGGCCTATTTCAACCACATTTGCAACTTTTCTCTGCCCTTAACTTGGAGCAGAAAATGCTTTCAATATTTTCCTCTCAAAAGTTGGATGATTAGCTGGGTGTGGTCTTGCCCTGAAGGTACTGATTCTGTTGTTTACTTGTAAATCTCCAGGCCTCTCCTTAATCAATTTAATCTCACCTTTCCCATTGTTTACTTGTAAATAGCTAGGCCTCTCCTTAATCACTTTAGTCTCCTTATGAAAGAGAGCCTCACCTTCACAAGCCTTGGCCACACCTTTAATCATCCTAGTGTACTTTTCAGATCCAAACTGTACATTCTGCATTTCCTTCTGCCCCATTTGCTCTTTTTCACTGTAGATCTGTATAATATTTACCATTAAAAGCCACAGCACCATTTCTATGTTAGGCTGTCTTGAAATATCCTCTGCCAAAGACATTAGTCCATTGCTTTTCAACTTAGCATCAGGCAAGCATTTGAGCTGCGGGCAAACTGCTGCCAGACTCTTTATCAAAATATCCCAGTTGCTGCCTAAGTCTTTATTTTCCTCTGGAACTACATTTTTTGCAG